>JARBWI010000023.1:3400000-3735000 GCA_037576405.1 Campoplex capitator
GAGCGTTTTCTTGGATTATTTTATTCGTGGCTATAAAAGAACGAGAAATCGTCTGAATTTGGGGCTAGAAATTTTCCATCTTGTCCTCGTGTCTTCCACTTATATATATACTCTTATAGAAAAACCAAAATGGCGCCACGAATCAAAGACCAGAGAAAAAAACCAGAAAAAAAAAATCTTCTCAGTATTCTCCCCCCTTTTTTCCTTTGATCAAGATGCCAGCTTTGAGAAAAGAGCCACGAGATATAGAAAGGAAGACAAAAATAAAAATATTGAGGATCCTTGTAAATTCGCTGGAACCTCAAAAGTTGCCCATTTTCATTTATTTTTCTTGGCAAGCACATTTTCCTCGTGTTCTCAACCATTTTTTTTTGTTTTTTTTTGTTTTTTTTTTCACAATCTTTTTATAATCTCGTTCTACTTTGATCCCAAGAACATTGCCGATTTACCGTCCTCTACGAGATTCAAAATTTCCGATAGAAGAAGTAGGATGTTCCCTTTTTTCGTCGATCCTTATTTCTCTCTCTCTCTCTCTCGATTTCTTCCTTTCTCTTTTTTATTCTCCGTTTTCTTGGCCAACTCCTGAGATAACCACCGTCTGTTTCCGGCAGGAGGAACATTAACCCAGAAGTAGACACCCCCACCCTCCCTCCCTCCTCTCTCGATTTCCAGCCCCCATGAGGGGTGGAAAAAGGGTGAGTAAGGGTTGGAGTTAGCGGCGGAAGGAAAGTCTCTCGTTTCTCGCGATATTTTTCTCCAATGGAGATTCGATATCTTGCTTCCACAGACCCGATAAAACCATCGCTAGCGATCCTTACACGAGGACTTCGATTCTACCTTGCCGAGTGTCAACTTCGATAAGCACCATAGCCGAGTCCCTCGTCTGGCTTTTTCGCACTGCGGATTTCCCGGTGCAGCTCCAGACAGAAAAAAAATAAGCAAAAAGAAAAAAAAAGAAGAAAAAAAAACATTTCCCTCACCGCAACGACATTTGTCCAGGAAGTCAAGCAATTAACGTGCGAAAATGATGAGAAAAAAAAATCCAACGTGGCGTTTCGTATCAGGGTTGGGGAACTTCCTACTTAAACCTGCCACGAACAGACCATTTGGCAACCATTTTTTCCAGAATTTTTACAATCCAAGGAAAGCCTGCACGAAAAATTATGGCATTTTTATTTATAACAAAAAAAGTAATTTCAAAAGTTTCTTAAAATGTCAAGAAACAATTTCTATGGATAACGAAACAAAAGAGACTGCTTCATCAACATTTGTTAATGGACTGCAAAATAAATATTTATTATTATTGATAAAATATGTAAATTTGAAAAATTGTGAAATCGAAAAGAGAATAATTAAGAAATATAAACAATGGAAGCGAATGAGTAAAGCAAATTATTCGAGAATTGGAGAGAGATTGAAAAAAAATTGGGAATTGATCAGCGAAAAAAAACTGACAATCAGCGATGGAGATAGGAGTCCAACAATTAGAACGAAATTCCCAAATGCCAGTGAATTCGCAAACGTTTCCAACGAGTTAGAGGAGCGTGGTAGGATCGTTTGAGGTTAGAGCTCATCGTATCGGGTATTGAAATTCCGATTGAGTTTTTACAGGGACCGTCGGGGATTCTCTGGGTTGCCTCCACGCATGCTTCATTGAAAATCCTTAAAATAACTGTACGAATTGGAATGTCCAATTTGTCGTGAAAAGGAATAAAAAAATTTGAAAAAAAAAAAAAAATTTGAAAAAAAAAAAAAAAAAAAAAAAAAACTGTCCGAATCTCAATATTACTGTAGCCGAGATTATCGGTGAAATTGTATTTATTTATCAGGTATGACGTAATTCCGAGGCGCTCGGAGCTCCTGGAAGGAGCGCCCGCTCAGCACTCACTCCGGAGAAGGAGTGAATGCCTGGCGCAGCCGAGCGCCTCTATTTATACTCAGCCGCTCTCGCATGATTGGTCGGGAGTCGCGTGGTGGGGGAAGCACGCAGCTCCTTCTCTCCGAGCGAAGCGCTAGCGGCGCTTCGCATTTATTCGCGGAAGGAAATCTTTTGTTGTAAATATGTTTACGAATAAAAAAACTTTCTTATTTTCTAGAGAAATATGCTCGGAGAAATAAAAGTATTTTCTCGTGTTTTACCATCGCATTAGTAACGGAAATCATTATATCGTATCGATGAAAATATAAAAAAAATGTATGTTTTGTCCCATATTTATCGATGCGCTCGCCCTCCCCAGTAACATTACGGTTACGAATACGAATAAAAAAAGAATAAGGCGATAACATACGAGCATACGTGTGCTTGCGAAATCATGCTACAGGCTCCGGAGAGTCATCTCGTCAGGAAGATATTAAATGAGCCGAGAAAAAAAAGTGTTTTTCTCTTTTCTATTTCTCAAACAGAAATACCTTGCTTTTGCTAATTTACGGTTATGCTACCTGAGTCAAACTACCTTTATATGATAATTACAAATTGCTCGAGAGAGCTCTCAACGACCCTCCTCTCTCGACTGTTATTTTATTCCGCTTTCTCTACCACAAAAAATTAATATTTTCTGTAATGGAAATTTTTGTCGGACGAAATAATGACAAGTACTTTGAGTGCTAAAAAATGAACGTGAATTTTGTTTCTTTAATATCAGACGAGCTCAGATTTTTTTTTGCTACAATTTATCGAGAAAAAAAATTCAAAAAATTGTTATTTAGCTACGTAAATCCGTAAATAATCGCAAATATAAAAATAAATGTACGAAACCAGCGTTATTTTGAAAAGGATTGAGACACAAAGAGAACTGGCAGTAGCTGAGTTCTGGATTCTCTGCAATTTTTTTCGAGTGCTGAATAGTTGGAGGAAAATAAAATGTGACAATTCTTCTTGAGACAAAATTTATACGTTCTTAGATCAATGTCGACGATGGATGGGAAAAAATGGCGATGCAAAATATATGATCGTGTCGATGCTATAATTACACGATGCTAGAGTTAAAAAGTTCTCAGTTCGTGAGACGATCGTTTCGATGAGAACGAGGCCAGAGCGATCCTGTATCTTAGCGATCTAATGAAATTACTTTCGCAATTAGAGCCTCGGGGGCCTTCGTCGATAGCCTCGGCCCACTATCTGCCGGAATGAAATAAAGCCGAAGGAAAAAAAAAAGAAGTAGAAAAAGAAGAAGAAGAAAAAAAGAAGAAGAATACAAATGACGAGAGACATTAAGACGATTTAGGAGGCTGAACTAACGGAAAATACAACATCTGGTCATTCCATGATTCGGCAAAAAATATAGCAGATTAAAACAACTTTTTTTTTCCTCAGAAAAAAATTCCATAAAAAAACCCCACAAACCGCTCAAATCATGTTACTAATGTTAATGGTTAATAAATTTTATTTTTGCTCCAACTTATTAGAAGAAATACTGCAAGGCTGATTGACAAATTTGGTTTTCAAAAAAAAAAAAAAAAAATGTGAGCAAAATGTACCTTTTTTAACACATCTAATATTTTATATCGTCGAAACTGATCGAAAAATTGTTACAAAGAGATTTAATGGTAGAGTTCAGAAAAGGATTTTGGTAGACTTGAAGACTAGCATCAAACTGATATCGATATCTTTATCGGTTCTTTCGAAAACAGCTTTCGGCGAAACTGAGTCAAGAGACGAATCTTCTGGAACTTGAACTTTGGGCAGAAGTAAATAATAGCATTTTTCATGAAAGAGTTGAAGCAACAAGAAAATCTCTTTCCAAACGATACATGAACGTCTATCAACGTGTCGTTTTATACACGTGTATTTGCTTTTTAATGGAAACGAATGTCATTAAATTAACTAAACTACGATGTATATAAGTCGTAATTGTGTAAGAGGAGGAAAAAAAAACAGAGGCTTCGACAATAAATTTTCGTACTTGAGAATTTACGAGGAGAAAAGGAGATAACGTCGAGGGGAGTTCGAGGGTATTACAAGCAGAAGTTTTATTTCCGAATGATCATCTGGTCCATGAATTTCTGGTAGTTTTGCAACGCTTGTAAAAATCTTGGTTCGTTCTCATTTTTCTTTTTCTTATTACTTTTTTTTTTTTATGTCGTTGCTGAGAAAGATTTGAGCTATTTGCATGGAAGACTGACTTTTAAATTGAGTTCTTCGTCTCATGGATTTCAAGGACCAGAGAAATGGAGATTTTTCAAATTTCATTTAAATTCGAATAAAAATTTCGTGATTAAGGAAAGTCGAGTTCGTTATTAAGTAATGCGCTGTAAGACCCATACTCATTTTTTATACGACTTTTTTCGCCACCTTTTCAATCTTTTTCTCATTACGACCGTTCATCTTATTATAAAAAAGAAAGATAAAAAAAAAATATCTAATAACCCAAGAAGCAAGAAGATCGTATTCTCTGCTCACTCTTTTTATTTATCTCTGGCTTTCCTCAATATTCTCGACAATTTCTATACATTAGGTGGCAAATATACAACAATTTGTATGCTCGAGGAAAGAAACGTAAAGGAAACGTTTCCTGCGGGTCATTCCGAGTCAAAAAGACTCCAAAATAATTGTTCTTTTTTTTTTTTTTTTCTATCATTAATATAAAAAATATCTTTGATCACGAACAACTATAATTATCATCAGTAAACTAAAATATCCTTTGATCAAATAATTTTTCAATATCTGAAAAAAATTTGTAGCTAAACCCGTGCAACTTGCATTAGAAATTTTATTTTCTTTCGTTCGAGAAAAAAGTTTTGTCAGAATGATTGAAGCCTTCGAACAGGCAGTTTCAGATCGAAGGAAAAAATTAATTGCTCGTGATATGTAATGGCAATTTTCAGGCTACAGGGAAAAAAAAAAAATTTTTGTTTAAATTTGTTTAAAAAAAAAAGAATAATAATAATTTTCTTATTTTCAATGATTTTCAGAAAGAAAAGTAGGAAAGTAAAGTCCAATTGGTTCGTACAGTAGGGATGGAATAGCCCATGCGTATGGATAGCAAGCGATAGAGCATGAATAAAACTGTTGAGTATATATATTTATATATATATATATATATATATATATAGAAAAGACATTCGTATTTCGAAACAAGAGAAATCTGCACACCCAGCCAATAAATTCCCCATTTCGTCGGTGTAGCAATAAGCAGAGAACTCACCACGAAAAAAAAAGAAAAAAAGAAAAAAAAAATAGAAAGAAAGAAAGGTGTGAGAGACGAAACGAAAGATTGAGAGCGAGAGAAAGAGAGGAAAATGCAAAACGGGCTTTTCCTTCGCTGCTTTGTCTATCCGAGCTTTTGTACACCGGTGCAGCAGTCCCCGACACGCTCTATTTCGAAATATTCGCACGCTTTTTGTTTCTATTATATATGTACGAGCAAGCACGTCTGATGGGGTTCGTTGGATGGAATAAATAAGATGAAAAACGTTGGGAGAGACAGGAAAACGTTAGAGAAGAAAAAAGTTTTCGTACTCGCACACACCAGGGACAAAGAACAGCGAAATAAACATCACGATACTAGACGAGATTTTTTGTTTTCAAATTTTTTGTATTTTTTTTTTTTTTAAATTATTTATTTATCGTTTAACTACATCGCGCATTATGTCTCACTCTCGTTTTCTTTCTCATGTTCCGTTTCACCCTTTATGACAACATCGAATTCATTTCATTCACGTTCTTCATATTGATTTATGTGCCAATCGATCGCTCCAATATTCTCGTCTCCACCTCTCTTCAAACTCAATTTTTTCCACTCCCAATACTCTCCCTCCTTTCGCTGCTTTTTATTTATTTTTTTTTCTTTCTGCTTTCTCTCCTCTCACGCATTCAGTACGAGACTGAAAAATAAAAAATCCATTACTTCGAAGCAACGTGCACAGCCCTGATTTTCACTGAGGATTCTATTTGCATCGGAGGTTTACGGTTTATATTGAAAACCTCCATGTGTATATTGCGATGTAAACTGAGAAGATTTACGTGATATCGATGTACCCTATTTACGAAACGTGACTACGCGGTCTCCGCAACCGTTAAATTGAGCTACATGATCGTACGAGTTCACTCTCTCCCACTCTCTCTATTCCTCTATTCGTATTTGTGACCCCAGCCGAAAAGGGTTGTTTGACAAATGACTGTACAAACTTGCGGATTAGCATTTGTTCCTAATATCGAATAGAGTAGATCATCTTCGAGGCTATTCAAAAACATTTTGTATTATTTAGAATGGACCAATTCAGTCTCGAATAAAAGTCATCGATTTCATCGAGGCTTTGCGTCGAACGATCATGAATATTCATCGAAGAACCTCGACAGATAGATTCGTTGAGTCATTCCGAAGAGAAAAGTTCTTGGCCATTTTGTTCTCCGTTGAACGGTTCTCTCGATATTGACAGATTTGTGGAAACGGATCGATTGCGCGGCTGAGAAAGTGCGTGGGGGGAGAGCGCTGGCGTCGCGTCGCGCTCATTCGCTGCCGCAAGGCGCTCGATCTCCGCCCCGTTCGTTCCAGCGGCGCTTCGGATTGGCTCGTCACTGATCGATGAATTTCTCAGGAACGGTGCGTCCTAGAGAAAAATGGGCGGAGAGTTTTCTCTTCGGAATTTCGAGGCCTATGCACTGGAAAATATTCGAAGGTGATTTAAAAGCTACCGCGATTAAAATCACACAAATACTCACGATTTTCTGAAAACCTGATTTTATCGATTGACTGCAATTCATTTTCCAATCGTGTCCAACTGGGTTGTAGCCCGTTAGCTGGACAGCACAATCAGCGAATTGAACTGTTCCCATCAAGCGCTAAAGTTGTTTGTGGAGAAACGGATAATCTGTGACTTTTTCTCGATGAAAATGGCACTGATTGACTTTCTCGGTGCTGTCTGAAGATTCATTCGCATCGTTGTGTTGTCCATGGGAAACACTATAGCAGGGAGAAGCAAAAGGTTGCCAGCTACATCGAAGAGAAAACGAACGTGCCAGGATTTTCTGTCGAACTCCTCTACAGTCGAATCTCTCAAATGTACTTTTTATGGGTCAACTAAAAAGTGTTTTTTCCGGATGAAATTCTTCCGAAGGGAATGTCTCGGACAGGAATATTTTTATTTGAAGTTGGTTTCCCTAAAATCATTGGGTCCATTTCATCTCGTTTTTATCGCTGCTGTCTGATTCTGTTCTCTGATTTTTTATTCGTTCTTATGTGAGAAGCGAAGTTTTTCATGGTGATTTCGTTTCGTAAAATTCTTCCTCGATACATCGTCGTACATAAATTTTGAAAAGTTTCGATCCTTGAAGTTCGAAGTTTGGAAACTTTTGAACGACAGCTTCCGGGCATTCGACTGTGCACACAGGTATTTTCCAGGGAATGATGACGTAGCGTTGGAAGTTCTAAGTTCTGAGATTGAGAGGAAAAAGAGGAAAATAGTGAATAAAAAGAGCGAGAAAAAAAAAACAAATCCGTAATTTTTTTTTAGTTATCCATGCCCTCCGACATGACAGTCCAACCGAAAGGCTTTCCAGCCTGACATCAAGAACTGATTCAGGCAAGCCGAAAAAAAAGTTTTCTCGATAAAAAAAAAAGAATAGAGCTTTCTGAACACTTCCCTCATGTTTTGAGCGACAAAAATTTTCATAAAAATCATTTGAACAGTGAATTCGTGAATCAAGGAAAAAAAGGGAAAAATCCAGAGATCTCCATGGTTAGTTTTTCCTCTTTGTTTACACAGGATCATAAAAAATTTTCAAGGATATTTTCTGCGGTGAAAGGGAAGATAGCAATCGTGAAATCCCATTGAAAAGAGGAGAAAATAAAAGACAGCAATGACGTCGTTTCTCGTTGCCATAATTCATGTAACAGCAAGAGAACTGACATATCACGAGTTTCCTCTTTGTGAACAAGAACAAAACTGGGACAGTGTGTGTTTGTGTACACTGAGAAAAATATACGAAAGAAACGGAGATACACGTATATGAAAAGAAAAAAGAAAAAAGAAAAATAGCAGGTTTTATGCTCGCTGGAAGAGTCGCGTTTTCATCGGTCGTCAACGTGTGCTCCCAGTTACGAGGAGACAAGGATCCTTTTTTCCGAGTGTTGAAAGTACAGGACTCGAGAGAGCTCAAGCTGAAATGACTCTGTCTATGCAAGCCCGAAGGGAGTGAGACACCACATTTGTGCATAAGGGCTTTTCTTTCCAACCAGAAAACCAAATTTTTCAGATTCCAACGCGAGACTAGCTGCGATCTGATCAAACGAGAAAACCCTGCAACAGGCTCCCGGACGACTTCAGTTTTATCTCGAAACACAAAATGTTGCTCGTGCACGACGAGGCGATTAAATTGTACATCATTTTTTCGGTTTTTTTTTTTTATAACAAAGAGAATCGTCTGTGATCGAGTCTCGTTCGGTGAAGATTTTATGACAGAAACAATGTAAAAGTTAAAATCTGTTAATTTTTTAATTCAAATCGTAATACCTTTTTTTGCCACTAGTTGCATTATGAAACGAATATTTTCGAGGCAACTGGCATCGTTTTGTTGTTGCTTACTCTAATTTTAAAATATGCATAAATATTTATGTTTGTGCTGTGAAAAAAAATTGTTTTACGATTTGCTCTCATTTTTTTGTATCCAAAATAATGGCGTTGTTAAAAATTAATATTATTTTGTGATTGGACTCGAAACTATTCAGATTTCTGTGAAATTCGTTGATACTTTTTTTTTTCAGGCGTGTGCAATAGTAAATAGAACATCTTCATAAAGAATTTATGGAATGAAATTGGACTGGAAAAAGTTTTTAAAAATATATTTTTCTCGGAAATAAAAACGTTTTTGTAGCGAACACGATTTTTCTCCACTGATACACGATCGAGATGGACGAATGTTTTATTTAAAAAACTTGAGGAATTGCTGTTATCGAGAGCGAAGAAGTTTGACGAGATTTTTGTTTTTTTTTTTTTCCCATTTCGTTCGAAATGCATTCGAGTGGAAAAGAAAATTTTTATTTCAATGCTCCCCACAATTTTTCAGTTCGCTGCTTGTAAAGCTGTGAAGAAAATAGAAGAAAAAAAAATCGTATTTTTCATTCATTATGAAAAATAATATTTTTCACGAATCAGATTTTTTCAAATATTTTTTTTACAGCTTTACAGCAGTGAACTGAAAAGCTGTGAAGCAAAAAAAAAAAAGGATTAAATTAATGAGATTCGACGTTTGCTGATGAAAAGGAACGTCAAAGACGAATTCTCTCTCGGTGTCACCTCAAGGCAGTTTTAATCTCATGAAATATACTCGTTAGCAGCAAATTTTACAACTGTAAACTCGAGTACGATGTAAAATATGAATGGAAAAGCTTCTTTTCTATGGAATTACGTTACCTTTGGGATTTTACAGAACGAGAAAAAGTTTTGATCCAAATTTTTTGTATCGAATAGTTTCGAGCAGGTTCAAATGGACCAAAGAAAGATTACATCAGTTCAAAGGGTATCGGAGTCCATAATAATTCATAAATTTTGATCAACGTTGGTCGAACACCGTCGAGTGCCTCGGAATACAAATATTTTTTGAATAATTTTTTCGAGACCTGGAAGAATGATGTTTCGAGGAAAGGTAGAGACATTTAAATCCATGCGAATAGGTAATTCAACACGAAATGTCTCGTACACAGACGAGAGAGAGAGAGAGAGAGAAGGGCTCGCACGATTTCACCTCAGTTGTATAATTTTTCGATTTTTCATCGCGACAAGCCTCTCTCAGTGTCGCACTCGGAGAACGAGAAGCTTCAGAATCGAAGGGATTCGCAAGAATATTCGTGACGTTTTCGAAAGCTCACGAACAGTAGAGAGTCAAAAGAAAGAAAAAAAAAAAAAGAGGCTAAAGGGGCACGAGGGGTCACGTGATATGGAACTGTTTATATGCATGTGGATACTTTTCTCAGAAACAGGCTTACCTCCAACTTACATCCCATATTTTCTTTCCTCACTCTTTATATCCTTCTCCATATATATTTCGGTGCAAAAAGAATCTCATATTCGAGAGTTTTGCATTATCTCTTGCTTTTCACAGACGTTAAACGAGAAACAAAAAAAAACAACGTGATAAAATCTTGAAAACTTGAAATGGAATTTGAAAAGAAGCTTTTTTTGTTTTTAATACTCAACATTTTTGTGGATTTTTGTGAAGGTGGAAAAATGTCGGGAATTCGAGAGAAAAAATTCAGTCAAAATGATGATTCGATGATTCCAAGAATGATCACAGTGATCATAATCGATTTTGATTTAGAATTTTTTCATTTTTTTTTCTCTGCTATGGCTGATTGGAGAGAGTTAAATAAAATGATGAAAATATTCAGCCTGCTTTTGATGTCACTAAAAATTTAGAAAATAAATTTTTCTCGACAGAAACGTTTTAAAAAAAATATTCAACTCCGGTGCTTCTATTTCGTGAAATAAAAATGAAAAAGCAACGTTCAACGGCAGAAGATGGATTTTTGTAGCAGCGACTGTCAAAAAGTCTTTTTGACGTTACGAAACAAAAGAAAAAAAGAAAAACGAGATTTATTCTCATTCCAAACTGGCACGAGGAGAGTATCGAAGATGAAACAATCTCGAACTGTCAATCTCGTTGATACAGGTCGTGGTCGATTACATATTTTCTTACTGTTGACGTGACAGAGCAAAACGCTGGAAGATTATGATATTCGGTGGAATGCTCGAGGCACGTCTGCTGCTTGCTCCTGTATATCGAAGATGATAGTCTCTCCGGTATCCTGCGGATGTCTCAATTCGTTTTTTTTTTTTTTTTTTTTTCATACAAGACATACGATTCGAACGCCTGAACGACCGCCGGGGATTTTCTTATCCTTTTCATAAAGCAACATGCTCGAAAAATACTGTCGGTTGAACCGGATCGATCGCTACAAAAATATTCCTCGAAGAGGAATTTCTTCCTTTTTTCCTCCATTTCAAAATGAAGCTTTTCGAAAAAGGCGAGTCAGAAACCTGCAGCTTTTGATGAGTCATTTGTCGTTGAAAAAAAAAAAAAAATTGCAAAAAGAATTGAAGATAATTTTAAAAAAAGTAGTCGACTAATAGTATTCAAGGTCAAGGAGTTTAAGGCTCGTAGAGCCGAAGGTCAATGAGGTCAAGAAGGTTAAAAAATCCAGGAGCCTGGAAGGGTGACGAGGTCAAGAAATATCGAAAGTTCGTTGAACGTTGATAGAGGTAAGTAAAATTTGAGGGTTGAAGAGGTCACGAGGTCAAAGGTTGACCGGAAGTAGTCGATGAATTATGGTGACGAATGTCCTTCTAGTTTTTCAAAATTAAAAAAAGTAATCAGGCAATTGCCATTGATTGAATCGGCGACTGAAAATAAGGAAAAGGAAATGCACGGGGGATGGTTTTCGAGGATAAAACTACCCTACTTCATCGATGCTCGTATGTACAATTTAAAAGAGAAAAAAAAAGGAAAAGAATAAAAATATTCATACTCGTTCGATTGAGAAAGCATATTGTAGCCCGAGGTTCTCAGCATAGGTGTACCGGTGAAAAAATGCCAGGGATGATTACACAGGGGATGATGAGACGAGGAAATTGAATACATCAAGTCGGCGATTGGTTGTGAAGAGGTTTGCTCACTGGCAGCTGGGTTTTCGACTGACCTGTTAGCCCAAGCCTCATTCCCTTTCTCTCAGCTATCAACGTACGTTGCGCCCTCTCTTCATACCCATTTGGCATACTAAATTGCAGGTACGTACGTGGAATTACCCTAATTACGAGCTTTCTACTGCCTCGAATGGTGGGGAGCAGTGAAAACGGGGGGGCGATGAACAGAAGCGATTCGTGCCCTTCTTCAATCTTCGTGGATTTCGCTCCAGGCCTTTGCACCACGACAATTCGAACCGACGCTGAATAAACAGGTTTTTTGTTGCTTTTCTTTTTTCAATTACTTCCGCCTTGCGTGAGCCAAACGAACTGTGATTAGGCACGCAGGAAAAAGAAAAAAAAAAAAAAAGAAAAAAGAGGCTTGACTTCTGAAGCCTGATGAAGATTCCAACATTGATACTCACCTTCTGCTCGACTTATTCAACTCTGACACGAGAGATTAATCAGCCAGATTTCTCCAACAATCTCACTTGAATTGCCATCCACCAACTCTCGTCCTATCTCTTGAATATATGATTTTTGATTTACATGCCTCATTGGATGCCTTTATTGGACCTTTTGGTCCCATCGTTCCTGGACAGAAAACCTCATTTATGGACTCTGGGCTGGCCAATTACTTTTTACTGGGCCTAAAAAATTCTTGCTGGTGAGGCTGAAGGAATTACCAATCTTAGGATCCACGTTAAGGGGGTATATCAACCCTGAGAGGCCCATTAATGGAGTCTCATTGAGTCAGGACCATTAATCAATGATCTTTGGGATCATTCGCTACTAGGAAAAACATTGGAACATGATGGGTCACTGGTGTGTTAACTTTTTATAGAAAAAACCAAAAGTTCCAACATGGAATCGCGTGAAAATGAGGTGAACTAGCTAAAAAGTAATTAATGCTCATTATCCTGATGAATATACGCCAAATGAAGGTTGAACTATAGTGACTTCTATGTTTCATCATATGTTTCACCATTACCGGAGAACAGGCTTAAGAAGAGCTCGTGTTAATTGCTGTTGTACTTCTATTTCCTCCTCAGGTTTGTGTCGAGAATGAAATAACGTCAGATTCTCGAACACTCAGTCTTATTGGATTTGGGGTTAAATTATTTCCTCGTCAGGCTGGTTGGTTAATTGCTACGTTAGAGTTCTAAGGAGACATCATAGTCAATGGGCTCGAGGTCTTTTTTTTTTTTTTTTTCTTTTCTTCTAGGGTCTAAGTTGGATCTTCTTCTCCACTCGAGGGCAGACACAGTCGAGGAGAATCTGTTTTCATTATGGTTCGGCTTAAATTACTTTTGTATCAGATTAACCAAGAAGTTAGTGGCAGCAGATGTTTAAAGGAAATTTATAGTCCTTGGGGTTTCAACCCTTGAAAGGTAACTGGTTCCTAATGGAAGGACCGAACTCGTGGAATCCAGTGCTCCTGTCTACCTTCATGACTGAAAATTTGGAGAAAAAATAGAGCACTTCGAAACGGAAGTGTCATTTCGAGAACTGGACATTCAAAGCAGCCTCATGACATCTGGCAGCTTTACGATTGCTCCGATAATTTTTTTTTAATGAATTTTGGAAGCTTTTGGAACCTGTTGGGAGTTGAAGAAATAGAGGATGTCCGTGTGGATGAAATTTCAGTTTGACATGATAAGAAATGCTTGGAATTAGATTTTGAAGATGTAAGAAAACTCGTACTCGTTGGGTCCGGAGTTGAATCACTCGCACCCAAGACTAGTCAAGAAATTCATTCAATATCGGGCTCAGGAATGTTTTTTATCTTGTAAATACCAAGCTTGATATAGAAAAGGGACAATTTTCTGATCGCAGAGGACAATATATAGCGATGAAAGCTCGCGAAGCTAACCCAATAAGCAGAATGAAGGGGGAATGAAGACTGCCAAGCCCGATTATAATATCGTGTAGCCGAGCGGTCGGTGTAATATCGTCGATCCGTATCGGAAGCAACGCGAGAGAAAACTCGCTCGTGCAGCATCAAGCCCATGAATTTCCGCGAGGCTAGCAATATCCCGCAGCCTCCCAATCTCACTTTCTCCCTACTCCAATTTCTCTCTCTCTCTCTCTCTGCTCTCTCGCTTGCTCTCACTTTCGTCTCATTTCTCTCGAACCATCCAGCACCGCTTAAGCTCGTCGACTCGTTCGATATCCTCTCTCTCTCTCTGTCTCTCCATATCTCGTACACAAAACGCGTTCAGGGTCTCGAGTGATATCTGGATCAGCGCCAAGTGTGGTCGGAACTTGTGTCGGTCCTTCTACTTGTTCGAGGCGACGAGAAGAGGGGTTGGTAGGGACAGGAGAGGCTAAGGGAATAGGACTCGAGGACTCGGGGCTGCTTGTCCTGACCAAGTATCATGAGAATCATAACGGGTAGCCAGTTGCTGCGGACGAGGAATAAGGACTCTTGAATCATAGAACAGACGTCGGTGCTATTAGTGGATATTTGGGTCTCTCCGTTACCTCTACAATGCTCACAAGGCTTCTTCTCCCTTCTAGAATGTCTCCACTTCTCTCTGCCTTCTCATCCCCTTCTCTCCCTCTCTCTCTCTCTCTCTCTCTCTTTCCCTCTCTTTGACTAGCCTGGAAACAACGTCATGTTCCATCGAGACTCCAATCCCTTGGACAAACACAACTGGCGAACCAAATTTAATCCAATGAACCATCGCAAGAGCCACGTGAAACCAAGTTCATCTTACTCTCTCTCTCTCTCTCACGCTCTTACGCTTTCTTCAAATCCACATCCGTGTACAGTGCACACCCAAAGTTGGCTTATACCTGTAGGGGATGGTAAGATTGCCAAGTTTCGAAGGGAAAAGTCCTTATTCATTTTTCTCTCCGATTTGGTATTGGAACTGACTGATTGAAAACGGTTCGCTTTGTGGAATAGAGAAAAGTGGGCGTGGATCGATGTCAGGATCTTCAAGAATCACTTCGGAACCGCGGCAGACGTTTCGAGTGTTGAATTCCGATCAGAAATGTCCTTAACTATTTTTCTGTCCGATGCACCGTTGATGAATTATCGACTGATCAAACTTGACCAATCCGCTGTTTCTAACAGCGGGGGAAGGCGTGGCCAGCTTTTTGACCACGCCCCGACATACGATTAGGGCGTTGCTGACAAGTCCTTTTTCCAGAGATTGAACTCGAGCTAACCTTAGGCAAGTCTGCTTCAGTTATCCACTCTTCCGAATGCAACGAAGATCGTGGATGGGCGTCACCTGAGTTAGGCAACGCCCAAACGTTTCATTGGGGCGTGGCCTTCGGCAGGCCACTCCCAAAAATCTCATTATTGCTTGGCTAACGTTTGGGCTTTCTCAATATCGAGAGAAGGGCGTAGTCACGTGGACTCCACCTCTCCCCCTCCCCCTTGCATTGGGCCGTTAACGACAGGCCCCCACTCTCTGCTCTTATCCAGCGACGCACCTGATTGGCTCCCTCTTAATCATCTGATATCTCATCAAGGAAGCGTCCTAGAGAAAAATGGCAAAGGACTTTTCGTTTCAGAATTTCATGATCTGCTCGATTCTCGAAACGTTGGATTCGATTTTTCGGACATCCTGTTAATCAGAATCTTCGTATTGAGAGTAGATGCACAGTGTCATCCAGTTTGGATTCGGAGTGCTGGTACCAACTGCACAAGGAAGGACACGTTTCTCCGAGGCAACTACGTGTCTCACCTATCTCGAACTAAGCTCCTTCCAACGAATTACTCGAATTCCATCTTATACCACATATATCCCTTTACAGAACTTGACTCTACCCGGCTGCTCCAATATCCCATTGTATGTTTGCCTCGTTGAAATCCGGCCCAGGATTAGGCCGTTCTTGAAACGTGTTCATGGCTGCCAGGATACGCAGTTTAAGAATATTCTTGAAAATTTGATGTCTGTTAAGCGTCAATTTAGATTAAATTGGAACCACCGATCGGTTTGGCAGCGAATCATCAAAAAAACTAGCTGAAAGCTGCACAATTTTGACAAATTTTTAAACACGTTTTTAACGAACATTTTTCTTTTCTTTTTTTCTTAAGGAACTCGGACACTTTTCAGATGGCGTGGGAAATATCGATTGTTGCGATACCAAATAATTATGAAAATTAAAAATTGATCGAAAAACGATTATTTTGTGGCTAATAAAAAAGATTCGAAATATTCCCAAATGGAATGAACCTTTTGATGATTTTTTGCTTTTCGGTACGAGTAAAAACAGATTTCTTATCATTTTCGTGTTGAATGTTCGTAGAATTTCTATCAGACAAACATGCCTGCAACATGATTCTTAGCTATGTGTGAGAACGGAATTATTTTCTATACAAGAAGCCACGAAAAAGCGGTGGTGTCTGGTGCCATTAAGGGAAGCAATTAAAAAAAAGTAATTGAGATAACTATACCGCTTGATTACCAGTCTTTTAAGTACTCTCTTTTTGTTCCCCTTTTATATATCAGAGCCACAAAAAATGGCGCATATATCTCTTCATTTTCCAGAGATATTCCTTCTCGATTAATGGCTCATAATTACTTGGCTGAATAATAAAAATTCATTTGTTCACTGCTCGTTTATTTCGTGACTCAGATACGAAAAATTGCACGGTTGCAAGATCGACAATGGGGACCGTTGTGAAGAGTGCAAAACCCGAAGCCTGTCGGATAAGTTTCACGAGCAGGGGGGGGGGGGGGTACATATCCCTTGGGAAATTTCCTTCGAAAACGTGTTTCCTTCATGCAAACTCGTCGAGGCTTGGGATATCGATTCTTGCACAGTTTTTTTTTTTTTTTTTTTTTTTTTTTTCATTTACCCACGAAATCTTGCATACACAGCCAGGAAACGGAGGTTCGTTGCACCTGCCACTGGAATGCAAAAATAAAATGGGTCTCTCTTCTTGTTCGTGGAAAAAAAAAAATTCTCCTCTGATTCGTCCTATTCTCGTACAAGCTTCGTCGAGGAAAGATTTATTTCAATTCATTTTTTATTATCAAACAAGGCACGTGCAATTTATCCAACATCCATAAACACAAACAAATATAAATTGAGAATCAATTTTTCGTTTAAAAAAACAAAAGCACGTTAACGAGTGAATCCAGGGACTAAATCGTTATCTATTCGAAGCTAACTGCCCTCGATTTCACGAGCTTACCAAACCTGGTAAGGATTTATGTTCAATCTTTATGCTAAACGTAAATACATACAGCCTAATAAATTTGAGTATGTTAAAGGGAGGGCTGGCATCTGCTGTTAGGGTTGTATGATTAATGACTCGGTGTCATCGACGTTTAGAAAGTATCCTCGTACATCTTTTGTACGTTGACTCAACCAAAAATTTTCAACGCTTCGAGAGGGGAAAGGAGAGAAGCCCTTGCGAAAGCACTTTGAGGCTCGTACGTATTATAAATTATAAGATGCACAGCGCAGAGAGAACGTGCCTTCGAGGCCATTCATGTTGCCTCACTTTGTCGAGGACTTTCTTCCTCTTCCTCCCTCTATTTATTTCTCACTTTATCTCCCTCCAAGTTCATCTCTTTTCTCTTATTAATTGTTTCTTTTTTCTTCTTTTTCTGTCGTCTCCCATCCTCCCTCTCTCTTGATTCTTCTTCACTTCCTGCCTGATCTCGATTCCCTATTTCTTAGTTACATCTCCTATTCCTGTTCTCCACTTCTTCTTCCCCTTTTTTTAATGTCCTTTTTCTTCTTCGTGTCTAACGTTCTTCATCCCTTGATTGATTCATTTCGCTTAGCCTTTCTCAAAGTCAGTTTTTGATCTTCTCGTTTCTTCTTCGTTCTCCTGATCCAGCATTTTCCAGTTTTTCTTCTTTCTTCTTCTTCGCTTTTTTATCTTCTTTCTTCTTCTTCGCTTTTTTATCTTCTTTCTTCTTCTTCGCTTTTTATCTCCTTTCTTCTGCTTCGCTTTTTATCTTCTTTCTTTTTCTTCGCTTTTTATCTTCTTTCTTCTTCTTCGCTTTTTATCTTCTTTCTTTTTCTTTTTCGTTTTTGATCTTCTTTCTTTTTCTTCTTCGTTTTTTATCTTCTTCCTTCTTCTTCGCTTTTTATCTTCTTTCTTCTTCTTCGCTTTTTATCTTCTTTCTTCTTCTTCGCTTTTTTATCTTTTTTCTTCTTCGCTTTTTATCTTCTTTCTTCTTCTTCGCTTTTTATCTTCATTCTTCTTCTTTGCTTTTTATCCTCTTTCTTCTTCTTCGCTTTTTTATCTTCTTTCTTCTTCTTCGCTTTTTTATCTTCTTTCTTCTTCTTCGCTTTTTTATCTTCTTTCTTCTTCTTCGCTTTTTATCTTCTTTCTTCTTCTCCGCTTTTCTTCTTTCTTCTTCTTCGCTTTTTATCTTCTTTCTTCTTCTTCCCTTCTACTTTCCACCTCATCCCTCCCCTCATTGCACTTCCTCCTCATCCCTCTCCGATTCTCCCGACATCTTTCATTATTCCTTGAAATTTCTCCTTCCTCTTATCGCTCACTAACGATGGAATTAACATCCCTTACCAAGAGCAGCGTTTCACCAGCCAGAGAGCTAGCAGAGTGACAGGCCAACCAGCTCTACTGTCTATCTCTCATGAAAACGTGCCTGGCGCGTCACCGTACGAGCTAATTTTCTCGCTAATTAGTTTCAAGCGTTTGTAGGGTCGTGCGTCAACGTAAAGCACGCTCTCTCCCTCCCTCTCTCTCTCTCTCTTTATCTTCCATTCTCCACCCCTATTTCTCCCTCTGCCACCTCCATTAGCGTTTACTCAATGGGATTGGATGCCCTCGAAAAGGTTCCTGTAAAATAGTGTCCGGACACCGGTGTAATTCTAATTACTAATATATCGAGTCCCTTGTCGATACCTGCTGCACCAAGCATCCACGACGACGACGACAAGAAAAAGCTTTCGATTTAATGAGCTATTTGTTCCAGCCGAACGACCATTTTTATATCGACTCTTCATTTTTACTCTCCTCCTAACAGCCTCGATCTAATACTCCTGATGAATCCAAAGTCTTTTTTACTCTTTCAATCGTCCCACGAATGATTTCACGAAAAAAATTTTCAATTTCTTCATCCCCGTTGGCATAACTAAATGAGAAAAAGTGTTTTTGGATCCAATCTCAAGATTTTTATTTCTCCAATCATATTTTCGAGCTTCTCGAGGATTTTCTCGATCCGGAAACGTCCATTCGACCAACGGGCGAACGTCGATTCGTCGATTTTTTTCTCAGCCGTGATTTTTTTTTTTTTTTAGTGCCGAATCGAACCTCGATCGAACTGGAACAATTCAGAAAAAAATTAAATTCGATAGCGAATCAAAATGAACGTCTCTTCAATTTTTTCTCAAAAACATCGAATTCACTTTTTTTTTCAATTTTATATTTAAAAAAAAAAAAAAAAACGTCGTCGATGTTGTATTAGAAAATTTTTCTTCGTAACTTTATTGAAAAACTTGCATAAAAGCTTCCTCGAACATCTTCAGGAGGGTTAGTTGATAAGAAAGGTGAAAAAAAAGAAAAAAAAAAACCAATGGAAAAGTGCGATGTGGTTGTTGGATACGACTGAGATCAATATAACTTCGAATCGTCGTTTTTTCTATGGCAGACTTTTTTTCTTTTTTTTTTTTTTATATTCCATTCGAAGTCCTCGATAGTGCTTCCGGCTATATAGCAATGGTCACACACACAGTACAAATGTATACGTATATATAACTCCAGCCCCCCTCCCCCCCCCCCCCTTCATCCCTGTCTCTTGTAAAGTGGATACAGAGCACTCAAAGATTGCAGGCACTTTTTTTTTTCTTCCATTTCTTATTTTTATTTTTTTTTTCTCCTCTTTTTACAAGCTCTGGCTACACGAGATAGCTGGAACTATGAGAAAAGCTCGGGGAGCTTTTACCGCGTGTGAAATCTGTCGTCTTGGAAATGTTGACGAAAAAAAATGAAGAGAGAGAGAGAGAGAGAGAGAGAGAGAAAAAACGAAGAAGCTTTTTTTTCCATCTGAGAATAACTCGTGAAAAAAAAAAAAAAAGTCATCGATTTCCTTTTTTTTTTCCAAGTTCTATGTCCAGTGACGTCATTGAACCCGATGACGTCACTGGCTCCAGGTGTGGAGCCAGAAGAAATCGATTTTTGCAAAAAAAAAAAATAAAAAAATATTGAGATTTTTATTTTATGGAAAAAAAATTAAAAAATAAAATTCTGTAACGATCAATAAATAATTTTTACTGTTTCAATGCAATGAATCGAGGGTTTTTGGTACAATAAAAAAGCACATTTGTTTCAACCTGAAAACTCGAATGACTAATTGTACGAATTTACCTTTTAACTTTCATGCTGCTGCTGCTGCTGTTACGAATTTTGGTACTTTGCCCATATTTCATCACTGATTAAGGTCAACCAGTGAAATATTATATTAGCCTTAATTACCTTCGTAACTGGACCTAATGTCACTCATTATTTTCAGTACAAAGCAGCAACGTTACTTCATTGAATACGTCGTTAAAATGCAACGTTCCCATTTACCAGTTTTTTTTTTTCTTTTTTATCGCGATGTGTTTTATACCCATGAGAAACGATAACAAATTAATACTTTTTTTTTTTTTTTTTTTTTTTTTTTTTTTTCACAAAATTCAAAGAACAAGCCAGAATGTTGCTTCATGAAAAAAAAAAAAAAACGATTTTCATGAATTTCGTCCAATTAAAGTCCATTTGATATGGAAAAAAAAAAATAGTGATAAATTTTTTTCTATTTTATCGTCTCAAAAATCATCCAATCAGCAGAGACCACTGCTAAATTCTCTTCACTACATTCCAGAATGGATGGAAAATAAAAAAATTTCTTGCCAAGATTTTTGATGGTTTTTGAACAATTGAAAAATTATTTTACTTAAAAATTTTTCATTGAATTTTATTTCAATATTTTTTTAAATACTCTAACGGATAGTTGTTTCGAAATTTTGTATTATTCCCCAAAAAAAAAAAAAAAATATATCTGACCAGGATGAAGCTTTTATTTGAAATTCTTTTGTTACGTCGAATATATTTTATTCGGAAGCCTCTTAAACCGTAAAATTTTATTCGAATCACAGGAAACAGGTTGCTGACGATGAAAAGCATCGTCGAAAGCCCAAAATAATTGGCTCAAATACATTCATACCGGGCGATGTACGCACAACAGTGGCATGTTCACGAATGTTTTATAATGCCTCGCAGCTGTATACGGAATACAAAATCGATGGAGCCACATAGGACATGCTTAGGGGTGGAAGGGGTTGAAAATATAGAGATAAAGACAAAGAGGGATGGAAAGAAAAAAAAAAGTAAAAAAAAAAAAAAAAAAAAACCAAGAAAGAGAGAATAAAGAGAGATAAAGATATGGAACTCGTTGGGGGCAATGGTTTTAAGCTTCGGATGGATTCCCATGAACCATTGGTAAGCAAGGCACGAGCTTTTCGAATAAATCAAGGCTCTCTCTCCTTCACCAAGCTTTTCTCGCTGGCCAAGCTGCTCCCAAAGATCTCGCTAGAAACTCCGATAAGCTCGATCTTTTCTGTCTGTAAAAGAGAGAATTTGAATGAGCCAGTGTAAAAATAAATAAAAAAAAAAAAACAATTGCGGATACAGCTTTTGTCAAATGTTTCAAAAATTTTTTCAACCTCGTTTGCTCTCTTTCGTGTCGTTGGACTTGATTACGATTCGTGATTTTTTTTTTTCCAATCACGAGATTCCTGTAACAACAAATTATTATTAATAATTATTTTATTGTTGTTTCATTTTTTTTATATCAATTTTTTTTTGTTTTTTAAAGTCGTTTTTATTATTTATTTTAATTGGATTTATGTTTGTAGAAAAACAGTATTTCCTGCAAAAAAAAATATCGATTTTAAGGTAATCTCGCCAAAATTTTCGATAAACTTAATTTTTTTATTTTAACAACTTTTTCAGAAGACTTTTACGCGATAACTCGCGAAGTTTGAAAATGATTGACCGTTTCGTATTCGAGATATTGGAAAAAAATAAATAAAAATGGCATTTCACGAAATATTTGAAAAAAAAAAAAAAAGAATTTACTTTCGAACCCAACTGTGACGAGACTCGAACGTTAATTGATAAATACTTCGCATGGAATTCAAATTAATTAAATATAATTGCTTTCTATACAGAAGTTTCACGATCACGTTCGAATTGATTTGAAAACTTTTCAACCTTCGGCCACCTCCGAATTCATATTTTTTTTTTCGATAACTCCGGAACCATCATTTGATGCGAGGCTTCAGTTCACTTTTGAAGATTCGCACGAGCCAGTTTGTTGGAAAACTCGAAAGCCATTAATTATCAGAGGTGAACATCGAACTTTGTTTTTTTTTATTTTTTATTTTTTTATTTTTATTTTTCATTAGTTCTTTTTTGAGGTTTCTATTGATAGGAATATGATTCTTCGATTTTGTTTGATAAAATTATTAATTATCAGAGGTGAACATCGAACTTTGTTGTTTTTTTTTTTTTTTTTTTTTTTTTTTTTTTTTTTTTTTTTTTTCAATTTTCATTATTTCTTGTGAGGTTTCTATTGATAGAAAAATGATTCTTCGATTTTGTTGGATAAAATTTTGAAAAATCCAGTTTTATAACGAATAACGTTCTGATACGAGTTTTCAGGCTTCCTTCAGGGCAATTATTGCAACAAAAGTTTAAGGCTTCAAGCTTTCGAGTCTGTGAAAAGTGAAAAAAAAAAAAAAAAAAAAAAAAAAAAAAAAAAAAATGGATGATATTTCGAAAAATTGGACACTTTGAAAAAAATTTTGATTTTTCCAAAATTTTGTCCACTTAATATTTAAAAAATTCAAAAAATGAATAAAATTGAATTTGTTTTCGTGGTCTCAACAAATTCGACAAATTTTAAAGCTCGTTTTCGACATTCGTCAGAAAATTTCATGAAAGATTTGAAAAACATGAAATTTTCGAATTTGCCAAAGTATTTAGTCCCTCGATGCTCGTATATTTCGTATTTACTGGGAACACTTTCTTGGCTACTTCATAAAAAGTACGATTTTATTTTCTACTCATGGAAGCGATGAAACGGAGATTAAGTTTCTCGTTTCTTCCTCTTACTTTCACTCACTTCGAGCAGCCCTTTAATTACAAGAATACGAGACTTATCCTTTCGCCCCTCGCCCTTTGAAGAGTGGTGAGTGGGACGGGGCTAACTCGTAGCAAATCAAAGAGACTTCTCGGTGCATTGCCTCTGGCAAGAAAAAGCAGGAAATAGAAAAAGCTTGAGCTTATATATGACTTCATCGGTATTTCTTACACCAACCTATACTTACAGACGAGAACGTTCGGTTCTAATCCACGGAAACTCCGCAATATTAATCGAGAAATGTTTCAGATTTCTTCTGGAAAAAAAAAAAAAAAAAAAAAAAATTGCAATAATTTTTTTTTTTTTTTTGCTCTCTTTTATCGTCGATTTTTATCACGTTTCTTTTATAGAATTCGGTTCATGGTTAGTTACGATAATAAACGTTTATCGATGGTTATAAAAAAGTTCGTGCGATTTCCGGATGAATGGAATTTTTGAATTAACCAAATTTGAAGATTTTCAAAATTTATAAGTTTTGCAATTTCGAAATAATGAAATTGAAAAATTGAAAATCTTGAACAATTGAAAATTTGAAAAATTAAAAAATTTGGAAAGTTAACGAAATAAAATTAATTTTTATTTTCAATTAAAAAATTAAAATCAAAAAATTTATCTGAGAATAAATAAAAATTTTAGAGCTTAAAAATCTTTTAATTTGACATTTTAACGAATTTTATGTTGTTCGCCACGTTTTGTCGTTTGAACAAAAAAAAAATTTCAATCAACAAATTTCTTTTTTCCTTGTCGTGCTGATTTTATTACGATAATTGATAACAAAAAATTTTTTTTTTTAAATAAATATTTCTACATTTGACTTGATTTCGAGTTGGTTGAATAAAAAATCTCCTGTGAATACAGCGATTTCCATAATTTTATTTATATCACATTATAATATCGTTCATTAAACAATTATCGAACGCGAAGCCTTTATCGAGAAGCTCATCCCATTGTTAAATCATTCGTTTTTCCGGTCTCGTTTCAGGTGAATGGATCTTGGAGCCTGCCGGGCTTTGTCTGCGACTTCTACATCGCGATGGACGTGACTTGCAGCACAAGTTCGATCTTTAATCTCGTCGCAATATCGATAGACAGGTGAGTAACGTTTTTTTTTTTTTCTACTCATTTTTTTTCATTAGCAGAGCGCTCAAAAGGTCTATAAAATTTCTGTACGATTCTCTTCAAATTTTCCATATTTTTCTCGACCGAGATATTTTTTCTTTTTTTTCTCAAAATTTTTTCGAATTTTGTTTTCGGTTTTTTTTTACATTCCACTCGATCGATTCCACCAGGAGGCTCACATTCCATCGAACTCACCCCTATTTTTCGAGCTTCAACCCTCTTCCCAAAAGTGTTGTCTCGTCTTTGGAATTTTTTTTTTTTTTTTTTTTTTTTTTTTTTTTTTTTTTTTTTTTCCCCGAGCAGCTTGTCTATTTTGTGCAAACGTTCCCGATGGACCATTCCGTAAAACAAAATAGCCAGAAACTCGTGAATCGTTGACTTTTCACCGGGACTCACCCCTATTTTTTATCCCTGCAGTGTTTTTTTTTTTTTTTTTTTTTTTTTCGTTTTTTTCGTTTCTATCAGTCCTTCCGGAAATTCTATTTCGTCGAAATTTGTACAGGTTGACCTTTTTATTGCACGAAATAGTAGAAAACCCACGAGACTGTTCACCCCTGGATTGTGAGGGTACTTTGGGCCAATAGGGGGTGGTTTTATCGGTGTCGAGCGGGTGAGCAGCTCGGCGGAGAGAAAGATCGAGGAAGGAAGAATAAAAAAGAGCGAGGAAAATAAAAGAAAAAAAGGGGATAGAGAACTAGTCAATTTGGGGGGTTGGGAAGGGGGTGAAAAGGGGGTCGAGGGGGTTGAAGTTGAATAGAAAGAGAGTTAAAAGAGTGGCGAAGCAGAGAAGAGTGTCCACCACTGATTTCTCGTTCTCCTCGGGATTTACGTGCCGCGAATAAGGCTTCGGGGGTAGAAATTCTCAGGGGAGGAAAAATAAAAAGGGAAATAAGAAATAAACGTTATATATTTTCTTTCTTCTTTATTATTTCCTTTCTTCCCACGGACTTTTCTTTGCCACTTGTCATTCCTGTGGTACTCTTTACTGCTTTCACGTAAATAAGATTTATCGTCTCTGCGGTGTAGAGTGATAATGGCCCGTGGCCCTATCAACCCTTTTCATTTTTTTTTTTTTTTTTTTTTTTTTCAAATAAAAATGTCAGACTTTATATTTCACGTAATTATTTTTTATTGTAAATCACGAGCATATCTACAGCTATTCAGCAAACAACCAAGACGAACTGCAATTGCAAAATTTTAATTGAATTTCATTTGTTTATTTTTTTTTATTTTTTTTTTATTTTTTTTTTTTTTTTTTTATCACATTCAACTTTATCGATGGTGGTTTTTTTTTTTTTTTTATTATATTTTTCTTGGAGATCGTTGGAAGAGTATGCGTTTATGGCATGGAAAGAATGACAGTTGAGAAAAAGCGATCACGAGAAATGCAGCAGCATCCCTTATTTTTATCTTTTATCTCTGCTGCTCTGCTCCCCCTCCCCCCCCCCTCCCCCTCTTCTGCTCGCAGCAGCATTTTTTATTCCACCTTTTTCCGGTATTTTGCCTCATTTTCTTTTTATTTCGACAACCCACACGCCTCCCCGGTGGCAACTCAGCTAATACAAAATTTTCGTTCAATTTCTTGGGTTAAGGGGTAGTTCGAGGCAGAGGGTTGATCGTACACGCTTAGCATACTACATTCAACCTCGTCTTATCCCGATAGACGTAAAAATGCCCGAGGCCAAACCTCCCGAATATTAAAACACAGAGACAACATGCCTTGTGATAAAAAAAACAAATAGATTTTTATTCAATAATGCATGAAGGTATTTTGAGGTGAAAAAAAAGAAATAAAATTTCAATGAAATTTATAATTCTTAGAAACATTCGTACGAACAATATTTACGATTAAAAATTAAATGATTTTTCAGATAATGAAGCATAACGAGATTGAGGGATGAAAGTTGTGGACAAATTTCTAAAAATCTATTCATTTTCGACAATTCAATAATAAAAAAAAATTAAAAAAATACAAAAACTTTTCGTTTGATTAAAAATTAAAGTGTTTCAGAGTAAAAAAAATGGTTTCAGCATTTGGCAAACAAAAAACAGTTAATCATTCATAAATAAGTTCAAAAATATTAGGGGATGAAAAAAAAATGTTTAAAAAATCTTAAAAAAAAAACGATTACAATAATCAAAATATTCTGAGGAAAAATACCCTCGTAGAAATAAAAATGAATATATCTCAATTTCAGAATTCACTTTTATTTTTCTGGTCAGGAAAAATATACGGTCGAGAATGAATTGAATCATGGACAAGATGCTTTTTTCATTTTCCTGATTCTCTCTCTCATTTATTCTAAAACTCATTTTTGGACTCGCAGATGTCGAGTCAGAGAGCTGGAAAAGCTGTGATATATTTATTTCATATTCTCTGAAAAATAAAAAGCGAGAAATTTTACAGAATTACCAAACTTTTACTGCCCCATTTTCAAGGGGTTGGAGGAAACATTTAATTTCATCCCTTGTATTTGTGCCCGAACAAAGACTCTCCGATTTTGATGCTGAAAAAAAAAATTAAAAAAAGCACAAAATTTAATGGAATTTTATAAAAAAAATGAAAAATTATTATTTTATTATTGTTAATAATAAATGTAAAAATTATTGAATTCATTTAATCGAATATTCAAAATTTTCAATTATCATCGTCAATACCAATTTTAAACTCTGACAATTATCATATTCGAATAATAAAGTGTCATTTTTTTTTTTTTTTTCGTTAAGGCATGAAGGATGATAAAACAACGTTAAAAAAAATTTGCATTGCAGATACATCGCTGTAACGCAACCGATAAAATACGCGAAGCACAAGAACAACAGACGAGTCTGGCTGACGATATTACTCGTTTGGGCAATATCAGCAGCGATCGGTAGCCCGATCGTTCTCGGTCTCAACAATACACCCGATCGGATACCCGATCTCTGCCTCTTCTACAATACTGATTTTATTATATACTCGAGCTTATCCAGCTTTTACATTCCATGCATCATCATGGTTTTTCTATACTGGAGCATATTCAAGGTCAGTTTTATGCTCTCTATTCATACGAAATAATAATTCGAATAAATTTTACTTGAATTCAAATGAAAAATTTTTAAAATTCACTATTCTTCATCGACGTTTTTTAAAAAAATATTCTTTCCATTGCTCCCATCGATGAAATCAATTTTTTTTTTTATATTTACATTGATTCTTCTCTCAAAAATCGTTTCAAATTATTTTTCGAGTATTATTTAAAAAAATATTATTAAAAGAATAACTAAAAAATAAATTGAAACGATTTTTGACGAAAGTAACAAATGTCAACGTTTACCATGAAATTTTTCCCATCGATTTTCAATCCAATTAATTTCTTTTTTATCACTATTTCCATAGAGACACGTTTATCAATATTTTCAATCATTCTTTTCATTCGATTTTTTTTTCCAAAAAAAAATTAAAAAATCATTTTCAATAATCAGCAGGCTGCGAGTCGAAAAAACCATGACGAAGATAAAAAATTTCTCAGAATGACTATTCCTGTCGAGAAAATAGCTTTTTCAGCGTATTCGTCATTATGATGCAAAATTGAACGAGTTTCAAATGACTTCAAAAACTAACGAATACGAAATTTAATAATAACTAAGAAAAACACAAAAATCTGGTAAAGAAAAAAGAATTAAAAAAAAAAAAGAAAAGAATGGAGCCTTCTTGTACAGAGATTAAAGTTCAAAGTTTTCTCAACATCTTTCACAGGCTTTGCGTAACCGAGCGAGAAAACAACGAGCAAGCCGGAAGCCAAATCTCGGTGACATTAAGCCCGGTAGTATCATCGAAAATATTGCCCATACCCGTAGGTAAGTCGAAAAGGACTGTTTCGAGTTGCTTTACTTTTGAGTAAAAATATTTTTTCTTTTTCCCCTCCTTTTTTTCTGTTTTCTGCAATTTTTTTTTTCTTTTTTTTTCGTTCTGCATGAAAAAGTAGTTTTTTTTTGTTATATCTGCACTGAAAAATTGTTTTCTGAAATCGAGTCGATTGTTTTGACAAAAAAAGACGATTTTTCGGGCTCCTTTGCTTCGTTCGAAATGAAAATTTCGAGATTTTCTTTGGGTGAAAAAAAAAAAAAAGAAAATAAATGGCCTTACCCAATCCCATATTTTTCGTTAACTCTCATCGCGATTTTTTTCATTATTTTTATTGTTGCTGAAACAGCGCTGAAAAACACTAAAACAGATTTTAGTGTTTTTCGAGTTTTTTTTTATGACCCAGACGGCGCGTGAGAGCCTGAAACTACTCGCCAAACTTTTTTTTTACATCCTTGTACACCATTCAACGAAACACTTGAGGCAAGATTTTTATGGTGGGATTCGAAATGCCGGAAGTATAGGAGAGTTAACGAAATGTGATTTTCCAAAATTTTTCATGGTTCTTCATCCCTCATACGAAATTGACGATAAACTGCTTTTGTGGTAACTATTTTCATTCGGTTTTCCTAATTCGAATGTCATTTGGACTGCTGATGTTCGTTTTGTCGAATAATAAAAGACCTGAGAATAAAAAAAAAAAAAAAAAGCTTGAAAAAAATCGGAATAAGAAGATCATAAATTTGATAATTTGAGAGCTGAATATTCATTGAAAATTGATGGAAAATGTTTCAAAATAGGGGAAGAAAGTTGGAAAAATTGGAAGTCAAAATGATGAAGAAAAGAAAAATAAATTTTTGATGCTAAAAGGAGAAGAAAAGTTGGAAAAATTGGGATTAGAAATTATGAAGAAATGAAGAATAAATGTTTGAAACTAAAAGGAGAAGAAAAGTTGGAAAAATTGGGATTCAAAATGATGAAGAAATGAAGAATAAATGTTTGATGCTAAAAGGAGAAGAAAAGTTGGGATAATTGGGATTCAAAATGATGAAGAAAAGAAAAATAAATTTTTGATTCTAAAAGAAGAAGAAAAGTTGGAAAAATTGGGATTAAAAATGATGGAGAAAAGAAAAATAAATGTTTGATGCTAAAAGGAGGAGAAAAGTTGGAAAAATTGGGATTCAAAATGATGAAGAAAAGAAAAATAAATGTTTGATGCTGAAACGAGAAGAAAAGTTGGAAAAATTGGGATTAAAAATAATGAAGAAATGAAAAATAAATGTTTGATGCTGAAACGAGAAGAAAAGTTGGAAAAATTGGGATTCAAAATGATGAAGAAATGAAAAATAAATGTTTGATGCTGAAACAAGAAGAAAAGTTGGAAAAATTGGGATTCAAAATGATGAAGAAAAGAAAAATAAATGTTTGATGCTGAAACGAGAAGAAAAGTTGGGAAAATTGGGATTAAAAATGATGAAGAAATGAAAAATAAATGTTTGATGCTGAAACGAGAAGAAAAATTGGAAAAATTGGGATTAAAAATGATGAAGAAAAGAAAAATAAATGTTTGATGCTGAAACAAGAAGAAAAGTTGGAAAAATTGGGATTAAAAATGATGAAGAAAAGAAAAATAAATGTTTGATGCTAAAAGGAGAAGAAAAGTTGGAAAAATTGGGATTCAAAATGATGAAGAAATGAAAAATAGTTTGTTGCAAAATTCGAACATTTTATCGAGTGTGTGTTCCCTGGCATCAGCTCTGCTGCAGTAATTATTCGGATGAATATTTCGAGAGGAATTCCCAGTGAAATATCGTATTTACTGGTCGAAAAATGAGGAGTACATATCGCATGAAGACGTCGGAAAAATCGATGGGTCGGAAAAATATTTAGTGAATAAAGTAGAGAGGATCGATGGGTTGTGCTCGTTTCGCGCTTGATCGATTTGAGGATGGTTATGAAAGACGTGCGAGGAGAGAGCCATCCAAGGTTTATATCTTCGTTGGTTCAAAGACTCTGGAGCTTTTTGGTTGGAGGCTTGTAAGGAGAGGAGAGGAGAGGAGAGGAGAGGAGAGGAGAGGAGTCGTGTCTCGTTGATGCAATTTGTTTATGGCAATTTATCGAGGCAAGTCCTCCCCGTTTCCTTTTCCACCCCGAAGTTCTCGGGTGCGCCAGGAAAACGGGAAGACGACGACCCCTTAAAATTATTCTCTCCTTGCGATGCTTTACTGCGAAGGGAACCGAAGAGAGGCCACGAGAAAGGTGTGATACACGCCGCGGAAAGTTTCATCCCTCGAAGCCGGAAGATCTACGTGTATGCACCCTCCAAATAGGGGATGAAAGAGAGAAAGAGAGAGAGAGAGGGAGAGCGAATTCTCGCGTGAATGTCGAGCGTACGTGGAAATCGATAAGTCGTTTGGCCCGGATACGACATCGCCAAAGAGGCATCTTCACTGCACATCCGAACTCGGCGTCGTCGCGCAATCTTTGTTTTTTTTTTTTTTTTCTTTTTTCTTTCTCAATGTTCCCTAGCATATGTATATTTATGCGTGTGAGTATATTGCATCTGGAATGAGGGATTATATACATGGGGTAAGCATCGTTACCGGATGCGAGAGAACTGCATGGAAGATGATTTTGTTCTTCCAATTTTATGCTTCGTGCACTCGTACGAGTCGTTCGATCTTCGATGGATAAAGCTTCTTATCTCCTTCAACAATTTTTCAAATATTCTCAAGATATTTTATCAAGTCGGTTATAATAATATCTTTTTTTCTTTCCATTTCGATGAATTTATTGAATATTTTTAATAAATGTGAAGTATAAATGTGAAGGATGGAGATCGATGCATCGAGGATATTTTGCTCGAATTTCGAAACGATTACAGGTCTCTGAAATTTTAATAGCATCTTCTTGAACATGTACCGCGTGTACCTGCGAAATTTGAACAAGATTGACCATCTACTTTCCGAGATAAAAAATCGTAAAGTTACCTTCGAATAGCACAGAGTCTTATGGCTAATGCTGTTTTGAAAAGTGAAATGATTCAATATCACGTAGTAAAAAAGATGGTGGCTCGACGCAAATTCGATCAAGTATTGATCTATACGTCACAGTGACATGGGAAAAAAATGGGCTCGATTTACCACGTATTTCATGAGATATGACGAATTAACTCATGAAAATTCGAAATCCTTCACAATTCGTGCAAAAATTTGATGAAAATTTTCCTGAAGATTAACGGCAAATATCGTTGGAATAGAAAGAAAAAAATAATGACGCTGCTGGAAGAGCATCAAAACTTACATCCGTTCCGTCATCAGATTTGAAATTCATTGCGACGCATTCTTCTCACGATAAATTAATGACACGAGCTTTTTTCCTTTTTCTTTTTTTTTTTCAACTCCAGCTGTGTAAAACAGGTGTTTGAAATAGATCGAAAACACACTCAGCTTCCTGATATCGTCATAAATGGATTTATAAATAAAAAGTCATCCCTTAAACGCGAATCCACACCTGTTCGACCCACATACTTTGTGCACACAAGCGAACTCTAGTATTTCATGTACAATATGTACACATTTCTCTATTCCCTCTGCTCTCTTGCTATCTTCCTTCTCCTCTCTCTCTCTTTCTCTCTTCTTTTTCTCTTCCTCTCTCTCTCTCTCTCTCTCTCTCTCTGTCTTCATATCTTCACTTTTGCACATAATGTATATGGATAATGCACAGAAGTGTATACAGTAAGGTCCAAAACCAGTGAAAAAAAATCGCTTTTTTCAACAGTTCAAAAAATTTGCTGCCAGAAAAATTGGTCCAGTTTTGAAAGGTGAAAACCTTCGAATCAGCAAAAATACTGGACTTTCGATTATTCAAAATTCGAATTTCCAAAATTCAAAAATAAAAAAAAAGTGAAAAAAGCTCCAAAATTTTCGCGTTTTTTGCATCAGAAAAATCCTGTTTTCCAAAACTTTTTTAACCTCATAGATATTCAAAGTGATTTTGTTATTTACATGTATACGAAAATTCCAAGGAAATCGGACAAATATTCTTAAAAAATTTGACTGAAAATTTGACGAAACGAAAAGAATCTTTTGGTAGCAATTTGGGGAGCAATCGAAAAAAATAATTCTGTTTCGATTTTTTTCGTTTTGGACACGACTGTACCCAGGAATGTGTGTATGTGAATTATTCGCTTCCTTGCACGAGATAAAACTTTAACGCTCTGTATTTCACCGAAGAGGGGGTTCGCCTGTCATTCATCACCAGGGAACACGACTTTTTATTTGTACACTTTTCCTTCTCGTATTTGCCTACGCTTAGTGAAGTATGTATTTTGTTTATTCAGAGTAAATCCGCACTTATATCCATATTCCTTTAAATATTTTCTCTGTTTGCGTCATTACGTTTCAGTCAACTTTAACCAGGATTCGGAGCGATATTTTTTCTCAGATTTATTTGACTTTTTTTTTGTTTTTTTTTTTCGAATCCGTTTGTCGATGATACGTGTTCCAACAATTTTTATCCAATGAACGGTATTTTCTTTTGTGAACGCAGCTTTCAAAGCACTCGAATAATTTTATTCTGTCACGAAACTTATTATTATTTTTTTTTTTTTTATTTGTTTTCTGATTTTTTTATTGGATTTTAGTGAACGAATTAAAATTGAAATTCGATGAATTTCGCTCGGAAAATTTTTCGGTGATTTTTTTCAAAAAATCGTAAGATTTATTTAATTTATTTTTTTTTTTCTGCACATGTCTATTTTTGAGGCCAATTTGTCTTGTTCGTAGAAGTAGTGCAAAGTAGAATTGTGACTAAGATCAAGCAGTGGTTATTCTGTGGCAAGGTTTGCGGAAACCGCTCTCGGGGCGGCGGCCTTGGTGGCCTCCGGAGTCGAGGAACCGACCAACACAGCATCCGGTAGCAACGAGGACGAGGACGAAACACCTATGGATCCTGTCGTCGTAATATCCAACGACAAGAGCACCGAATTCTTCCTCGCTACTGTCGTCGAAGAAGCGGCGTAAGAATCTCAATCACTTTACTCATTCATTCATTCCTTTGTACTTTTATTCATTTAACATTCATTCATTTTTTTTATTCATTCAATTTAATTTTTATCAATAAATACAAATAATATATTTACATTTTTAATTATCGATGTTGGATTTTTAATTTGTTATTTAAGTTGTTAATTTTTATTTTTTATTTTTTATTTCAATTTTTAATTTCAATTTTGAATTTTTTTTTTTTCAATTTTTATTATTAATTTTTAATTCTTAATTTTTATTTTTTATTTTTAATTTTCAATTTTTATTATTAATTTTTAATTTTTAATTTTTATATCGTTGTTGTTTTTTTCAAGTTTACATAATAAATGAGAGCATTCTGTTATTTATTAAAACATTTGACACATGATTGAAGTCTCAGATGAAAATGGTTTAATAGACGAAAATTTACGTAAGTAAAAAAACCGAATAATAAAAAAAAGGAAAATTTATATTGTGAGATGAATGCACAGAAATTTTCTTCTCGGTTGACAGCAGAGTCGCTGTAACGTTATTTTTATTTTTATTTTAATCGCTCAATACAGATGACTTCAAATTTTTCATTCGAGCATTTGGAGGAGACTCGTCTACTCCACATAATTTTGTTTCTGGAAAAAAAAAAAATTCTTGGACAGAAAAGTGTGAAGCTGCGTGTATTTTTTTAAATGAAATTTTGTAAAACAATTTTTCGATTCTTCGACAAGGGGCAGGAATTTTTTTCGAAAACCAAAAAACCTCGTAAAGTTTTTGAGTTTTTACTTTTTGCTCGCCATTTCATTGAATCGGACAGAGCTGTGGGACGATTTTGAGCAACGATTTTTCCAAAATTCGTCCTCACGTTCGACGAATCAATTTTGGCTCCTGATAAATTTGACTTTTAAAAAAAATTTTTTTTTTTTTTTCGTTAATTCGCCTTTTTTCTGTATTTTTTTGCACAGCAAATGTGTTTCAAGAGTGTCGCGAGTCCAGAGAAATGATTCCGACGAAAAAGCGTGTAAAGAGCAGAGTCTATAAAAGTTGAGTGCTGTTCAAATAAGCTTCATACGTTTTCGCCGATATTAACTTTTCGTTTCGTTAGATAAAACGAAAACGGAGACAATGGTAACGGTCTCGTGAGATAGGAAAGGTCGGAGAATGGAAGACGAGTTATTAGAGATGCTGGGAGAATTTTTTTCTTCCCTTTCATACAAACGAATTTTTCTTCATTCAGCTCGATCGTCGCGGCGAGATAATTCTATCCGGGAGTTGCATCTGGTACATTCAAGATCTCATACTCTCCCAGCTTCTTTGTCGCGATTCATTTTTAATGAATCATTATTGTTGCATCGACGAATTCCCCCCCCCCCCCCCTCTCACTCTCTCTCTCTTTCTTTATTTCTCTCGCTTTTTATGACACTAATTTTTGCACCGTTTATCTCGGAGCTCGTTCCTCGCTGCAGCAGTTACGAATAATTGCAGTTTGTTCTTTTACAGAAGAAAAACGAGGAACTCAGTTTTTTATTTTTTTTTTAAATTTTTTTTCCCTATTTTTCTTTTCCTCTCTTTTTTTTCAAATTTTTTTTTTCTTCCTGCCGTTTTTTCGGTTTTTCTTTTTCTCTTCGGTTTCTGTATTTTTCCATTCGTTTCCAGCTCGCTCATAATTCTCCATCCCACAGGGTGGTTATTCGCGTTTTTTTCTCTTTTGCTCCAGCCTCCGGCTGGACTCTGGACCACTTGCTCCCCTCGAGAGTCCGGGAGGAGGGTTGGGGGGGGGGGGGGGGGCTGGGAAAGGGGTGAGAAAAAGTGAACTTCCGAGCAGTAAAACCAGAATTAAATACAGTACGGCGAGAGAACTCTCAAGCTCACCGGCTCTCTTTTCTCTCTGCTCCATTTTTTTTTTCATTTTTCATTTTTCTCTGTTTTTCTCCTGTTTTTGTGCTCCTTTTATTTATTTTTTTTTTTTTTTATTTCGCTCCCCTTCAATTTTGACCAGTTCTTTTCCTTCGTTCAATTCGCATAGCTCATCCCAAGTGGTTCGGTGCTGCAGAAACAGAAGACGAAAAAAAAAAAGAAAAAGAACAAAAAGGAGAGGTGGGGGGGGGGGGGAAGAGAGGAAAAAAAAACAAAAGAAAATACCACAATTCTCCTGCTCCCTGCTTGGACTCGCCGGAAACGAACACACGTTGAAACAGCCACGACCCAATATCAGAGACGTAAAACTCCGGAGGCTGCTTTTTTTTACTCACCATTCCTTTTCACTCGGTCCACACCACCCTGGATACCTTTGTTTTCTTTTTTTTTTTTTCTTCTTCTTTCCCTTCGATTTTTCTTGTGTACTTTAAGCGTTACGAAAACGTTTGTGCTTCGACTAAATATTTGGAATTTTTTTATTGACCTGTTTTACGATCGAGACTGTCGGACTGCTTTTTTAAATTTTCGAAAAAAAAAAAAAGGAATTCCGGAATATTAGAAATGATTTTCTGATATTTTGATGAACAACTTTTTGGAAAATCGAGAAAAAATTCGAGGAAATAATCGAATCTTTTGATACATTTTTATTGATTATTTATATTTACTCGTCATCGTATATGATAACGGATCGAAAAATATCGTTTCGAAAAATCGTAACGAAAATCGATTTTTTTGGTTTTTTTTTTTTTCTTCAAAATTCGTTTCAAAATAACGTCTCGAGAGCTATTTTTTTTTTTTTTTTTTCGATTTGAAAATTTCCAGCCTTCGTCACCCACGTAATTGAGAATCGACGGAGTCCGAGTGCTAAAAAAAAAATTTCGTTCAACAAAATTGATTTTGAGTCAACAATTTTTTTTTTTCTTTTTCGATTTGAAAATTTTCAGCCTTCGTCACCCACGTAATTGAGAATCGACGGATTCCGAGTGCTAAAAAAAAAAAAAAAATTTTCGTTCAACAAAACTGATTTTTAGTTGACATTTTTTTTTTTTTTTTTTTTTTTTTTTTTTTTTTTTTTTTTTTTCAATTTATTTGCACCGATTTATTTGTACGATTTTCGAGAGTGAAAATGTTAACGAGATCGTTGTCTCGTTCGTGTCTCATAAGTCACATTTGGCGCTTGTAATAATTACAGGGCAGTGGCACAAGCTCAAATGGGTAATCAAAATCCGCGCAAAGATTCGGGCTACGACGGTGCAGCGAGTAGCGCCTTGTTGCACGAGACAATGGAGAGAAATTCGAGTCCAAATCCGCGTGTTATCTCAGCAGCATCTTCCTCGACCTCATCGTCGCCACCGCCATCGGGTTGCCGTGGTGCTCCTCCTCCTCCACCGAGCATAAGTTCCCAGATAACGACGAAGAAGAACGGTAATGGTCCGAGTAAGCAGGAGCTCAAGAGGCTCAAAAGCGCAACCGCACTTTTGCCACTTCAGTTAGCTCGCAGTCCTAGCGTTCTCACCGTCACCGGATCTTGCAAAAACAAAGACAAAAAAAATGCCACTACCGGCTCCAGATTCACCATATACAAGGCTAACAAAGCCAGCAAAAAAAAGAGGGAAAAGAGCTCAGCGAAGAAGGAACGAAAAGCTACCAAAACCCTCGCCATCGTCTTGGGTCAGTCGAATTCTACTTTTTGAAAAAAAAAAAAAAAAAAAAAAAAAAAAAACTTTTTTTTTTTTTTCAAAATTTTTTTATTTCTGAAAAAAATTCCAGATTTTTTTATGAATTTTTCAAAATCACGATCATTCGAATTTTTTATCTTGCCAGATTTTTTCGTTTCTAATAATTAAATTTCTGTAAACCTCTCTAATAATAAGGATTAAAAAAAAAAAAAAAAAAAAAAGTTTCGTTTTATGTAAGCAAAATATGGAGTGGGACAGAAGCAGGAAAATATTTTTCAAGCAACTCTAAAACTTGATTGAAACTTATTCAATTATTCCAGTAAACTTGATCGTTGAGATTGATAATGAAAAAAAAAAATTTGATTAAAAAATTAAAAAAAAAAAAAACTTGAAAATTAATTGATTCGAGTGATCGAGTCATTGCTACAAAAAAATATTCATGATTTGGTCGAATCAGTTGAATTATTTGCTATTCAACGAAAGAAAATGATCGGATTCATCGTTTCTCGTCCAAGGAAATCGAATTGAGTTTGATAAACAATTTTTTTTCGTTTTTTTTTTTTTTCTCAATGCAGATAAATTGTTTTTATTTTACTTTTCTTGTAAAATTATAAAAAAACGTTGATTTTGAAAATTTATTTGAAAATTGTGCTGATTCGAGGACTCTGTACTTTCAGGTGTTTTTCTTATCTGTTGGGTACCATTTTTTACGTGCAACGTGATGGACGCTCTGTGCGTAAAGCTGGAGAGCGATTGTCAGCCAGGAGTGACAGCATTTATCGTGACTTCGTGGCTGGGCTACATGAACAGTTTCGTGAATCCTGTCATTTACACGGTCTTCAATCCGGAGTTTCGAAAAGCATTTCGAAAGCTTATCAGCGTTTGAGCTTGAATATATAAGGCTCGAAAAAAGTACTATTATATTTTTTCAAGCCAATTTTTAGTTATTTTTATTTATCCTTTTGCTAAATAAATCTCATGAAATAAAAATTAAAAAAAAAATAAAATAAAATAAATTGAAAAAAAAAAAAAAACGAAGAAAATAGCAACAATTTGCCGAGGCAGTATTAATCGCGCAAACGTTTAGCAATGCGTATAGCAATATTTTTTTTCTTTTTTCTTTTCCGCTCAATATTAATAGGTAGATAGAGAAATTATCAGAAAATATATTTGTTGAACTCGATGCCACGGACATTGAGAACGAGGAACGAGCACGTTCGTTACGTATTTGTTTGACAATTCGAAAATTTCTTGATCCTTCTTTCATTCAGGATTATCAATTTTTCTTTTTTATCACACAATTTTAATGAAATTTATTCTTTCTTAATCGAATCACAAATACATCAATTTTCGTAATTTATTTTCTTTCTATTTCGTACAATTTTACGAAATTTTATTATTTTTTTTTTTTAATTTGTAAAATTGTACGAAATTTTCGAAATTTTATCATTTCTTTTTGTCATTTCGTAAAATTTTACGAAATTTAACAATTCTTTTTTTTTATTCAGTAAAATTTTACGAAATTTCTTTTTTTTTTTTTTTTCAAATTTAATTTCGTAAAAGTTTCAAAAGTGTAGAATTTTGCAATTTATTCCGAAATAATTTTTTTTTTTTTGCCGAAGCACCAGCGAGAAATAAAAATCGAAAAATCGAACAGCTGTTTTGCAGGCGATTTTTCAAAACCCGATTCAAAAAAAGCAGGCAATTTTTTTTTTAATTAAAAAAAATAAGGGAACGGGTCAAGAGCTGTTCGAGTTGGAAAAAAAAAAATATTTGGTCTCCGGCCAAATATAAGACGCGATACAAGCTCGAACAGATTATTCGTTTTCAAAGAAAATAATGATCGAGTGAGAACGATGAAGATCTCGAAATTGGCCTCGTCGAGAAAGTCGAAAAAAAAAATGAATTTTCGAGGCCTCTCGAGATCAGAGTAAAAAAAAAAAAAACAGAAAAAAAAGGAGCGAAAATTCGCAAATGAATAAATAAGAATAAAAATTGAGCAATATTACGAGACACGAATGTTCGAATCGAATGGCAAAGCATGAAAAAAACATATCATCGTTGCGAGATTAGCGGAGGAGTTTTAGGTTGCAAGAACTAGAGCGCAGCGACGTTCCTCGACGAGTTAAATGATCTCGTGATCCCAGAGACTTGTATAATAAATGGATCAAGAAAAATAAAAATAAAATGAAAAAAAAAAATGAAAATAAAAATAAAAAATACGATGAAAAAATTGAGCAAATAAAATTGTGAAAAAAAATATTACGGACGCGTTAAAAGCGTGAAAAATTCGAACAATCAAAGAGAGCACGAGCTTTTTCTTTTAGAAACTATTCGTTCGAAATCTTCGTAAACTGAGGATCGAAAATAGTCGAAAAAGAAAACAAAAAAAAAATAAAATAAATTTCCTCAAAATCATTCACCGTGTAAATAAAACGAAAAATAAAAAGTGAAGATTCGATTTGCCAGAAAAATTGATTTATTTTCCGAAATGAAAAAGATAAAGAAAAGAAAATTTATAAATTTTTTTTCAATTTCATCGATTCGTTTCCTATTCTCGAACATCCCTTAGCCACGCTGCTTGCATAAATCTGACGAATGTCGAAATTGAATTAAAAAAACCATGAGAATGCTACCATTAGAAAAAAGCGAAAAAAAAAAAAAAACAATGGAAAATAATGAAAAATTGATGAGCACAGCGAAAATGTGCTTCTCACAGATATATATATATATATATAACGATAGAAATTCAAATAAATAATGAACGAGAGGCATACGCGCGGAATACTGATAAAAACTGTTTAGCTTCCTGAGCGCCGATAGCATGATAAAAACGTTGAGTAAAAAGACCTCCATGGGGAAAGAGGCGAATTCAAAAAAAAAAGAAAAAAAAAAGATAAATAAAGAAATAAATAAAAATACCGACGTAATAGGATATTTCTTACTAACCTCGCGTAAGGATCGCTGTATTTTTCTAACCTGATACGTTTCCTTCTGTACATACCTATAAATACGTGAAAAAAAAACAACAAAAAAAACAAAAAAAAAAAACAAAGAACAAAAAATAGAAGAAATAAAAAAAAAAAAATTGAGAAAAATGGAGAAAACGATTCGGAAAAATGTCAGGATGATAAGAAAATAAAAAAATTAAAAAAAAAAACGTGAAAATCGAGCTGCTGAAACCGCAAAGTTGTGCATATATAGGTAAATAAATAAAGTTTCTGTAAATAAGTAATGCATATTGTAAGAGAACGATGGATGATGATCAGGCATCTTCTTTATTATTTATCTTTCATCTCGTTTTTTTTTTCTTCGATTTTCTTAGTGAGTGAAAAGAGAAAGGAAAGAAGAAGAAGAAAAAAAAAAAGAAAATAGTGAGATTGAAAATTTCTGTAATTTTTTCTAAGAGGCCCCTGAATTTCAGAAATTTTCTTGACTCCTGGGCGCGACAGAAAGGACACGTGCGAGCCAAAAAAGCTTTTTGTTTCGAGTCGATGAAGAAGAAATTGTAAAATCTGATTTTTCGATGAGAAGAGAAGAAAAAAAAACGAAAAATTTTTTTTCTCGTACGTTGTAAATATAAATACGAGTGTGAGAATCATTGACGAAGTAAAGCAAATAAAATAAAAGGAAATATTGTAAAAATAGTGTTTATGGTTGAGATGAATGAATGTTATGAAAAATGGTATAAACGAGACAAAATTTTCTTATGAATTTTTCTGTATCATTAAAGATGGTCTATACAGGGCATAGAGTTTAAGTGAATTATTTCATTTGCTAAACGATTAACGTTACACCGTGAATATATTAAAATGGCGAAAAAAAATTAAAAAAAAAAAAAAAAAAAAAAAAAAAAAATCATTGAATCAAATGTAAATGGCGCGAAGAAACGATGGCGAGAAACGTAACTGTATTATAGAAGAAGAAGAAGAAGAAAAGTATAAAAAGGTCAAAAACGTAAAATAAATCAAACAAAACTAAGAATAAATGTTGAAAAAAAAAAAAATATATATATATATACAGACACTCAAGAAAAATGTGGAAAAAGAAAAATTGTCGGGGGTAGAAAAACGGGCTCAAATAACCTGGCGTAATACTCACAGAGAAGCGATTCGACGTGGGCTCTTTGGCGATTGAATTATCCCATTGAGAGCCCTTTTCGGCTCTCCACTCAACGCATCGACATTATTGTTTAAATGAACTTGAAAAAAAACGAAAAAAAAAAAACGAACAAAAAAACTCGAAAAATAAGAGAAAACAAAAGAAACACTTTGCGAATTAAATGAACCGATGAAACAATTAAACGAGAGTCGTTTTTTCGTTCTATCCTTTCCCCTTAATTTCTACAGCCTTCAATATCGACTGGTCGACATTTCCACAGTAATTTCATCAGGAAAACCACCTTCAACAGAAATTTCAGTGTCTCGAACTCACGAAATCACATTAAAAAGCTGCTAAAATATCCAGGATCTCGAAATCTCAGGTGAGAAATGCAGAAAATCAAAATCAACAAAAAAAAAAGCAACAAATTATGAAAAAAAAAAAATTTATTAATAATTTTCTTCTTCGTCAGCTTTTTTTTCTAAATGAACTTTTCATGATAAGAAAATAAGTGAATTCACCTTTTATTCACTAGTTTTAACGAAACGATTATTCAAGAATTTTTATTTTTTTATTTCAAAGACATGATCAGCCTCCTCTTGTCTAATTATTCGAAAAGTTTCCAACTGTTTCACCGTTCCATATTCGTGATATTGGAAATCGAAGATTGCACAGTTTTATGAGGAAACAGCTATTTCCGAATCTTGAAACTTCGTATCAGACATATTTTTTTCGTAAGTTTCAAGATTCTTGAAAGATTTAACGATCGTGGTTGTTAGATTATTCCGTTAGTTGTATTCGAGTTTTCCAACTTTTAATTGAACTCTCAATCGCAAAATAATTTTATTATGATTATGGAATTTTTTTCCAAATGAACTCGAGGAATTTTATTATTTCGTTTCTTTTCGTATAATTTTTTTTTTTTTTTTTTTTTTTTTTTTTTCATCACGTCGAAAGTGGTCGCGGTTGCGACTCGAAATATCTTTGGAGTGAGGGAGAACTTCAGCTTTGTACTCGAAGAATCTTCACTATTTTCAAAAACTTTCAATACTTGTTTCCCTAATAAAATCGATAAATTATGACATTTTTGAGAATGTTACAGATCCACGTTTTTTTTTTTCCTTTCACAAATAGTACGAGCAGCAAAAATATTGGTGGAATAATCACCATTTACTTGAAGAACGAATAACGAAAAGATTCGAATAGGAAAAAAAAAAAAAATTTGTTTCAATCAACACGATTGAATGTATTCTGGAATTGGATTGGATGAAAAACGTTCTCAAATTTAGCAAACGAACTGATATTTATTGTTACGAATGTTTTCAACGAGCATCACAAAATCGCAAGAGCATTAATCCCGACGTGTGCAGATTTCGAGAATCTCGAAAAAAATGAAAAAAATGAGACACTGAATTTTGATGGTAACCCCTTAATTTTACTGATTTTTATATTATTTCTCTGTGCTGTTATTATTCATTTTTTTTTTTTCAATTTTATTGCAGCAACTGGATGTTTAGCTATGGAGAGTTTGAGCTCGTCTGGATGTCATAAAATAGGGTATTTATGGGGAATGTCAAGTCGACGTATTGGGTACAATGAGGTGAGAATAGCGAAGGAGGATATGCCATGAGGTAGTTGTAGGGTAAAGTAGTTTTAAGGCAGGCATTGAAAGCGTTGTTGTGTGGGACGAGGTATCATCGACAATATATTTGTGAATATACGTACATTCAAATTCAATATCGTAGACGAGAGTCTGATAAGCGAATTCATATCGCCAAGGGATTCTCATGGGGATGGGGAGGCTTTAAGATCTCGTCTGAAAGCTCTGTCTATCGTAAACCATTGCAGTGCATCGTATCTTCACTCTTCCTCTTTCTCTCTTTTCCATTTTGTTCTCCTTCTCTTCTTCTTCTTTGTCTAGCTTCTTCGAGATTTTTATCTCTTGTGCACAATGCTGAGGCATTCACGTGATTATGATTCATGTTGGAGAGGTTGCTTTAGAATTTCATCCACTTCTGCGATCATCGAAAATCTAGTGGATGATAAAGACCAGCGAGCGAAATGAGGAGCTTCCCGATTCCAGACTCCTGGAGTCTTCGTTTATTCTGGACGAAGTTTCATAGCCTTTAAATCCAGAAACAATTCTTTCTTTGTTGAAATAAAAAAATACATTATTCAATGAGAATTATTATTTTGCGAACAGATCTTGAATTCTTAAGGGCTATTTTCAGTCCGTAAGATCGTAGTTTCAGCTTTGATAGTGACTTGAATAAATTTATGTTGACTTGACTTTTGATGCCCCGAAAGATGAACGAAGGACTTAAAAACTATACACGAAGTGTTGCAGACTCGTGAACGTCTTCTTTGGAGTGTCTCCTACAATCGCCAGATGGGTTCGCCAAAGGAAAGCTGCGGAAGGAAGATCGATTGAGTATCAAAGTCCATAGGTCAGTTCAGATTTTGTGGGGAAGGTTTGATTCGGGTTGAGAGAAGAAAAAAAAAACGGTTGGACAAAAAAAATTCCTGGATAAAAGGATGGCCTTCTTTTTTTCCGGATTTTTTAGTGAGGCTCTTCGTCATTTCTACCCTCAATGTTCTCCGAGCCGTGAAACAGCCGACACAGTAATAATTTCAGGAAAAAGGTTTTTTCCCCTGAAAAACCTGGGATGCTGACGCAGAGAGAGAACGGAAAACTCCTGAGACTCTTCCATTAAGCCGGTGACAAAAGAAGCAAGGAAATAGGATAGGACACTGGTATATGTATAAAGAAGACAGTGCTTTAATGCCAATTTTTCTTTTTCCCTTCATGCCAGCATGCCACTTGGTCCCAATGATAATTAATCATATTCGCAGTCTTGGCCACGAACCTCAGATAGGATGAGAGGCTATTTAAAGAGGTCACTTGTAAAAACAACTTCTCCAGAGTCTGGAGGATTTACACTTTAGCTATTCGTACATTAGCGCTCTCGTTGCCACCTTGCCACTTAATTTCTGGCTATGCTGACTGTGAAGCGAGCCAGAAAGTCGTAAATCTTGATACAACAGTTTGATTTTACCTTGGTGAAGGCTGATCCTGCTGGCCTGGATGAATCCGTTAATTCTAAGCTCATCGGTGACGATACCCTTGATGCTTCCGAATTACTGGAGAGACTGTTGTAATCGATGCCGCTGAAGCCTCCGAGTTGCAATGGCAAACCTCCTGAGCATCATTTGATGTTTGTTAATGTCAAGTTGATCATAAGATCAGTAGCGAGGAGATTTGAGTTTAGACATTGGACCCCTGGGGTAAGCTTACCCTGAGCAAATGGAACTCCACTGGTTTGGGTCTGAGCCAGATTTCCATACTGACCCAACTGAGTCAGATATTGGTTGCTGTTGATCTGGCCCAGCTGCGAGTACTGATTGGCTTGCACACCGGTCATCTGGTCTGCTTGTCCCAGGGAGGTAAATCGTGGATCGCGATCAAGTTGATGAATCATATTTCCGGCAAAGTTCACCGGTGATACGTTGCCAGCTGGTAAGATGGAAGATTGATTAGGACCAGAGATGGTGGCAGATGTTAGATGCTCCTTAATGTCTATCCAGCAAGGGAAATGGATTGGTCAACTTACACGTATATCCACCGCTGATTTCGAGACCTTGAGAGTTTGGGGACAAATAAGAAACCTTAGACATAGCCGGGCTAGAGACGTAGTTGACACTTGGCCCGGGCTGCATCGCTGAGAGGCCGGAAATCTTTAACTCCGGTAGAACTGTGTATTTTGTCGTTTGATGATGATGTTGATGGATCAATGGTACTGCTTGAATCTGGTTGAAACTTTCGGGCTGAAGTGAATTCCTGAAGGTGTATCTCACCTTAGCATCCTCGGGGACCTGATACTTGAAGACATAGTTCAAGAGTGCCTGAGGTACTTCCGGCCTCGTGTCACTCGGGAAATAGGAACTTTGTGAGGCTGCGCCGTTTATTTCCTGCCTGGAATCACGAGGGACATTGTGATCAAACGGATCAAAGAATTCTTCGATCTCATCCTCTCCTGGTCTCTCCCTCTCACTATCTCAATTTCCGACTAAGCTTCGACTGCTCGTTAAATCGTTGACAGAATGTCTCTTCTGTGTCGATGTGGCAACATTGCCGAGTACCTTTGATCGTAAAACTTCGAGTAACTATCTAGTCTGACATTGGCCAATGGTTTCACAATCATTGATTGCGCACCTCCAGCCAAAACTCCTGTGTCTTCATATGAATTTTGGATAGAGAGCTTCGCTCAACTTGTCTGGTGCGAGCTCGAAGAAGTTAACGAGAAAGTTACGAGGCTATTCCCATATAGAAGGAGAGACTGGGGCGAATGGGGATGGATAAAAACCGATAAAGATGTAAGAATACGATCCGACCCAAGAGAGAAAAAGGAAGAGGAAGATCTTAACGTACTTGGAGGCGTGAAGAGAATTGGACGATGCTCCGTGAGCTTGTTGCACACCGATATCAGCATCCACCCCGTTGATTCCCATCGGGGAATTCGACATCGCGGGTCCTCCAGAGGTGAAAAGCATTTTGGGTGTGACACTCGTACCCACCGATGTTGGAATAGTGACCCCACTCGATGTTGGATTCGTCGCTCCACCATCGACCAGCTAAAAGCATTTGGAAATTAATGTCACTGCTCGATATACATCAATCTCCCACGAGTAACGTTACGGATCTAACTCTTCCGAGTTTCCTATCCGTCTCTATCCTTCACTGGGAATCGGTGATCCGCCAATGCCTATCTTTCACAGGAATTACCAACTTGAATGAATATTTGTGGCTATCATAAAACAAACCTGACTAAACGTAAGTCTGCGTTTACATGTCAGTAATCGTTGTGAACTAAGCTTGTATTTAACGAAGCATTAACGTCTATTCCTTTGGCTTCGTCAATCGTGTTTTACTAGCTACACGTTATCGCATTGGATGGCAACATTCCAAACTCATTATTTCTTGATGTCTTCATTATTTTCGTGGTCTAAATGTCTAAATGTAAAAGTCTAAATGGATCGACTCTCGAGTTTCTGCCATCATTTTTTGTCTCGTCTGGTCCGAAGGTAGATAAAATTCCAGCAACTTCACTTTCCGATAACGTTTGTAGGAATTCAAACAGAAAAACCACAATTCAGTCGAAAATAACGGCTTCAGCTGGGTCCAGGTGACCCATATTTGTGGCTGAGAGTTGATTCATGGTCGAGGATCGATTGGTACGTTATCGCTACTTCTAGGATGTAAAATTACGCACGTTTTCATTGGTTTGCTGTTGGTTAGTGCTATGGCTTATTGTATTTCCGGATTGAGATTGGCTAGGCGTGGAACCAACGTCTGGAGCTCGGGTCACGGCTATATGACTCGCAGTGATAGTGGATTCACTCGGTGGTGAACTACCCTGAATGCCATGTTTCAGAAAGTTAGGTGCTTGTGTCGAAGCCGTCGTAGACAAGTCCGGGATCATCATTGAAGATGAAATTCTAGGAGGATGATCCTCTAGTGGTAGAATGGCTGATGGTATGGAGGCATAGCCTAAGCCATGGTTTCCTGTTCCATGAGGATTAGTGCAGTGAGAGATGGAAGGAAAAAGTTTTTTTTTTTTTTCGAGACTGTTCGAAATAGTGGTTGGTGAACTTACCGTACTTCAAATAATTGGAATGTCCACCAAAGGACAGAGGCTGACGATGTTGCTGCTCTTTGTTGAAGCGATGCTGAGCTTCAGCGAGTGTTTGACTTTCCTGGGTAAAAAGAATTTCGTCCTTGAAGGGTCCGGACTCTTCTCGGAATGGTCTAGGCTCGTTTCTCAATGGTCCTGATTCCTCTCGGAAAGGCCTGTCTTCTCTGAATCCTGTTGACTCCTCTCTGAAGGGTCTAACATCGTTTCTGAAAGGTCTTATATCTTCGCGGAAATGTCTGGCTCCTTCGAAATTACGAATTTCTTCTCTGAAAGGTCTTGGCTCATCTCTGTATGATCCTTCCCTAAAGTGTCTTATTTCTTCCCTGAATGGTCTAGATTCCTCTCTAAATGGTCTTTCCTCCCTGAATGTCCTTGGACCTTCCCGCATTCCTCGAGCATCGTCACGGAATATTCTTTCATCCCTGAATGATCTCAAGTCTTCTCTGAAGCCGCGGCCTTCATCTTTGAACAGTCTTGTCTCATCCCTGAAGGGCCTTGCCTCATCACTGTAAGTTCTCAGTTCTTCCTTGAAACCCACTCGATCTTCATCCTTGAACCCGCCACGTCCGTCATCCCGAAAATTTCTCCCTTCATCACGGGTGTTGAACGATGGACGATAGTCACGAAATGATTCTGGACGATACGTCTGATGTTGTCCAGGTGCTGGTCCTGTCTCCCGGAAAGATCTGGGTTGCTCGCGATTCGGCAGATCGTGATAGAGTCTGGATCCACCAAAGTTACGGAAATCCACTGCAAAGCCAGGAGTCGCTTCTCTGTGACCGCTGACGACGGCGGTCATCGCCATCAGGATTATCTGACATAATCAACATCAGAAAAAGAGTCATTCGACGAACACGTCCAATTGACACGCAGTCAACTCATTCTTCCACTTCTAGGACACTACTATTTGGTTTTAAGCACTGTTCCTTTTTACCACGAGCTTACGAGATGGAACGAGTGCGATTAAATTAACTTGAAAATGATAACTTTAGTCTGGGTCCAAATGGCCCAATGATACGGTTTTCCTTCAACTTACCAGACACCTCATTTTTTGGTATCCTTAATTATCCACTAGGAGGAATCTCTACAGCTAAGTCAACACCGTACTTTTTCTTGAGTGACTTGAAAACTCTCTGTGGCTGATCAATCGACTGGTGCATGCTTATATAGCCGTCTCATCATCCAGAGTACTCTCGATTTCTTCTATACGTCGACTCGATACATTCTTGTTTTCATTATGGACTCCCCCAACCAATGATCCCTGTTGTTTATCCCACTCACTCTCGTTCTATTCCAATGGACCATTCGCTTTCAAAACAAGAGGCTCGTTTCTTTCACTCGGGAGTGCAGCATTCGCGGCTGAGGGGGCACGTGGTTAATGCCACACCCGATAAATCTCCCGTCTCTTGCTACCTTCCAACTCTTGTATCTTCTATTCCACTCGAACTCTTCCAACTTCTATTCCCCCGTCATAGATGCTCACGTTCTGGACGAGTTCCAGACTACAAACCGGATAACTACGCGCGTCCCTCTTCCGTTATTGTGTACGAGTCACGTACGTGTATACCAAAGGGAGAATAAAAACTAAATCGGATATGTAGCGTCGTCCGACCAACTGTGTGATACACGTTGTGGATAAAACCTGGCGGGACATTGACGTTGATCGGATTTTCAGATGAACTCGACATATCGCGAGCACGGTTACGCTTCTTCGCAGTTCCCCTTCCTTATCGTATAATAAAACTATGCATGTCGAAATATTCGTGATAATTTTATGTCTGCCTGGACCTCCGTTGGTCCGATTATCACGATTTAGATCCAGAACTTTCCCTCTCGAATTAACGGCCCAAAATTTCATGTTAAATTTCAGAAACCGACTGGAAGTTCTTTTTGTCAAAGCCAGTAGCTCGCTCGCCTCGTCCAATCTTGTTTTTCTGCTCGAAGCCTTTCAAGTTCAAGATCCGCTTAACGGGCCTACCTGTTATCCACACACCCGTTGTCACTTGAACTCTATTCGGTTGTTTCTCTGTTCGGTCGGTGGTTTTCTGATCCAGGAAACTTGATCGTCTGGGTCAGATTTGGAACTCTATGAAATCAGGGGTGTCACGCGTGATAATTGTTGAGACGATGAAGGCGAGTGGGAAGATCGCAATGAGTAGCTAAAAAGTGGCAAATGAGATCAACTGGAACTTCAGACCCCAAAGCAGTTTCCTTCAATAACGAAGAAGATCAGCGTCAATTTGGGGCTTATGATAAAACAGATTTCCTGGGGAAAAAAAAATTGGATCAAAAGGTCATCCTCCTAGAGTTCAAGCTTCTAAGTTATTCATCCCCGAGAATTCATATTTCCAATAAAACAGTAAGAAAAAGAGATCGTAGCATGCCAAAATTCATCGGGAGAGCTTCAGATTGAATCTTCCAAATCAATTTCCTCTGAGGAGAAGAACGGAGAGGCTGCTGCTGGGTTACCATACGTCATAGTTTAATAGTCCCGGTGAGTTTAGGAGCAGAACCGGTGATATCACGTTCCTGAGCTGTTACGGTAGACTCTATGGATGAGGTTGGTAAAGCTCGCTTGGAAAAGCAACTGAATTGGAGGGAAAGAGAGAGACTGGGCTGGACGAGGAGGCTGGTAGGGAGCGGGTGTGGCTTAGGCACGAACCACGAGGGTTCTGATAGTTTGTCCACTGGGTAAACTTCTGATGTTTGCCTTTTAGGGGTGTAGGAGAGGCATCAGAGCTGGCTCTTATCACGATGAAATATGGGGAGGTTGTAGAATCGGTATGGAGCTTGAAGCCGCTCGTCTCTTACTCATCCGAGAGAGCTGAGAGGAGAAGCTCTTCTGGAGCTAACATTCCGGTTGGAAGGGACAAGAAAAGGGGGTTATTCGTGGGATATGAGTACAGCATCGTTTGTACATTCATACAGGCTTTCTCAGGTGTCCATTCTACGGATATTTACAATGTTGGTCCATCACAAAATGTTCTAAAGGATTAACACGAGATAAGGGAGCAAAGGCATTAAGCTTCTGTCCGGATGGACCACCTAATAGGTCTGCCATCAAAGTAGTTTAATATTTAAACGATGCTTCATGTCAGAGAAAAATTCTTGAAGATTAGTGGGTCTGGAAGTTTGCACAAGTTCTGTCAATTGGACATGATGAAGCATTGACTTCGTGGGATTATTTGGATGTGTTGAATCGGTTCGATGCTTTGATTCGCTTAACCGAGTTGGACTGTTTGCATGTTCCTAATTGGTTGGATTAGTTGGATCAGGCAAATGGTCTGTCAACTAGATCATAGATTGGTCGGATTCTTTGGATGTTGGATTTGTTAACTGGGTGGTGGATAAGTTCGATGACTGGGTTGGATTGATTCGATAGATTGGCTGGGTTGACCAGACTGGGAAGCCTGGACCTTGGACTTCTGAAACGCTCTGTAAACATGTATAGATATGATAAAAAATGGTGTAAACATAAGAGTACCCGAAGGCAGAGAACTGATCATTCAAGACAGTTTGTAAAAGCCATCAAATCATACAACCCTGGGCTGGAGGGTAGCTGAAGCTTGTACAAGCCTCAACAGAGAACAAACACCGTAAAAACTTGGGCCCAATCTCTTTGTACCTGTCTACCACTTTGCTCAACGGTGCTCCACTACTTTAGGGTTATTACTGTGGCTTCAATGAACTTTACGCTTGATTCCATCCTCATCTTTCGATCCGTCTTTTGTCAAGCCACTCATCCGGTACTTTACGATGACCCGGATGTTTACTGTTCGAGTAAGATACTGTCGAGCATCGATGAAAGTGTTGACAGCCACGTGAAATGTTTTTATCGCCACCTGCTTGATCATGGGAAATTGGTTAGTTAGCTCAATCTTATCGTTGAACATAAATATTAGGATTCTTTCAGCAGATAATTAGCAACGTTCCAAACCTCCTATTTTCAGATTTCCCAGAGATTTCTGTGATCGATTCATCCAGTCCCTAAGGTCGCCATTTTTTTTTCTCTCCAATCAGAAGCTTCTTGCTTAGCCTTCGAGTAATTATTTCAAAGCTTATCATCAACGAAGCCTGTTTATCTTCCAGACGAACTGACACTTTAGAGCCCAACCTGACGATCCTTTTTCTTCTCACTTCCATCATTCGTGATGCTCCATCCGTCTTAGCCTCAGGAGAAAATTTACAAAACAGCAGGCTCGTACGAATTAAAGGATTGATGTCTTCTGCTCTCTAAACAAACACGATAAGCTCTCGTCCAATCGAAACGTTCGGTCGGATCTCTCGTCGAAATTATCTGAAAACAAATATTCCATCGGAGAATTTTGAAAATCGAAACAGCTCGCTGAGGGCTTAAGGGGTTGTGCGACGCAAGCTTGTCAGGCTCAGAGTCTCGAGTGGATTAGGCATAGCCCTGAACGCAGTTCGAGTTTCGGCTCAAAGATTTTCGTGAGCAACGAAATTTCAAGTGTTCCTGGTAAAAAAGTTTTGATCGAGACAGCGAAACACCCTGAAGATGTTATTGTCCGGTCCAACTTTTCTCCTTATTCTCAAATCGTTTCTCTTTTTTCAACTACTCAAGAAGCGATGAAGTTTCAAGAAAGAACCATTAAAAGAAGTCGTTCTTTTTGTCTCTTTTTTTTTTACTTTCGCACGATCTTAGCGACGATTTATGTTCGAATATACTTTTCTGAATTTTTTATTCTCTGATTCAGTTTAAAGTTTGTTCCTCGGACAAATCGAACGTTTGGATAATCGCTCCAGCTTCGTCCCATCCTGTATCCCGTGTGAATCGAACCTTTTACTTTGGATAAGTTTCTTTCTTTTTTCTTCCTCCGACAAGAAACAAACTCTCCTTTGAAATCACACGTTCACCATTCGTAAACGGAGTATCTTCTCCAAAGCGCATTATTTTTATCGCCAGAAGGCTTCCCACGATATAACTCGGGCTTGAGCCAGTTTTTTGTTCCTTTCCAATTCTTATCTTTTTCCTTCTCCCAAGAAAACAACGTTTCGTTTTCTTTTTCGAGTCTCTCTTTATACCTTTTTTATTTATTTATTTTTTTTTACTTTAAACGAGAAGGAAATTCATGGAAATTCACATCGACTGACAACTGAATTTTGTTTTTTTTTTTTCATAATTTATAAAAAAATGAAATTTGAAAATTCACATTTTAATTTGTACGAATGTTGAAATTTTTTTTTCATTCTCGTACTCACTCTCACTTCTCTATTTTGACCTTCTTCAAAGACTCCCCAACGATCCAACTAACGTGAAAATATTTTTTTTTTCAAAAAAGACCCAAATATTTTACATTACACCCTTTGTTTCAGAGATGAAAGAAGAAGAAGAAGCAGAAGAAGAAGAAACGAAAAGACATGCTGTGATTCACTCTCTTTCCTCTTCTTCATTTGTTACATTCCATTTTCACTGAGAGGATGCATAGCTGACATTTTCCAAGGAATTCCTTCCACATATATATCACCCTCTACCATCTGGCATCTAGCAAGCTTTTTCCTACTCTCTCTCTCTCTCTCTCTCTCTGCTTTTCCAACAGAGAAGCCATGGGATTCTTATAGAATAACATGTTCCGGATGTTTTGCGTAAAAAAAAGAACGAAAAATTCAGAATTCAAATTCGTATTGTCCTGATATTTGATTATTACCGTTAAAATGAAAATATTAAATCCTCAAACGAGTTTGGCATCGAACATTGACTTTGACGTAGACAAATCCGTGGAACAATCCAATTGAAAATATTTTTTTTACAATTAAATTATTATGTTTTTTTTTTGTTTAAATAATTGATGTTTGTTCGATGCATAAGAATAAATATTTTGTCAGTAGATACGAGAGATTTTGGAAACTGCAGTGAATTATTTGTCAATGATTATTGTACGACAATTTTTAAATTGACTTTGTCGAAGAATGTTGAAAAGGTCAAGATCGTATCGTGATTCTAACTGGTCTGGACATCAGCAAAAAAAAGATGTGGTACTGGAGCGACGAGCTGGCGAAATCCGGTCGTAGCAGAATCGAGATACTTTCACGCCTAATGAGTTTTGTCGAAGAAGGAGAAGTGGATGCAGTCGCGTTAACTCGATCACTGAACTCGACGTTTTTCTTCCCAGTTTTTCTTAATCACCCTCTCTCTTTCTCTCTTCCTTCTTTCTCTAATTACCTTGTGTCTAAGAATAGGACGACAATCAATACTGGAATTATCGTAACATCGATAGAACAGACCGACAGATAACTTCAATCTGGTAATATGACAGCAGTAATCGTAACAATTTATTGAAATCATCGAAAAACTAAGAACTCGATAAATTTCTATCGTTTTCACATTCCGTTATCAAGCTTCGATGTTTCTCGTGAAGAAATTCGTAATAAATAATAATCTTAAGACTTTTTATTTTTTGGAAAAATGATGGTGGGAAAAATTAAAATTAAAATCGTAAGAAATCGAATGAATATTTCAAAAAAAATTATGTACGTTGAAAATCAATTGAATAAAAATTAGTAGAAAATAAAAAAATAATGATAGAAAATAGAAAATTAATAGAAAATAGAAAATCAATTGCAAATAGAAAATAGAAAATAGAAAATTAATAGAAAATCGAAAATTAATAGAAAATAGAAAATCAATTGCAAATAGAAAATAGAAAATTAATAGAAAATAGAAAATCAATAGGAAATAGAAAATAAATAGAAAATCGAAAATTGATAGAAAATAGAAAATCAATAGAAAATAGAAAATTAATAGAAAATAGAACATCAATTGCAAATAGAAAATAGAAAATCAATAGAAAATAGAAAATAAATAGAAAATCGAAAATTGATAGAAAGTAGAAAATCAATTGCAAATAGAAAATAGAAAATCAATATAAAATAGAAAATTAATAGAAAATAGAAAATTAATAGAAAAAAGAAATACAATTGCAAATAGAAAATGAAAAATAGAAAATAGAAAATAAATAGAAAATCGAAACCTGATAGAAAATAAAAAATCAATTGCAAATAGAAAATAGAAAATCAATAGAAAATAGAAAATAAAATTGAATCCTATTATTCGATGGAAGTTATGGAAGCACTTCGATACGTTTTTCCTGAAATTATTAACGACCAAACTTTTCATTCACGGTTACAATTTGTTTTTTTCCCCCTCTTTTTCAAGAGTTCTTTGACAGAGTATCCTTAATCCTTTTGATATCATTTTGCATTCAATGTTTGAAATTTTTTTTAACCAGTTCCATGCAATTCTCGAGGGTGGTATTTTCTATGAAAAATTTCTCCAACTATCGCTAGCTTTCGCGTATTGATGCCCTCTCTCTATCTCTCTCTCTCTCGTTAGAAAAACTTTTGTGCAATAATTCCAAGGATCGTTATAAAAAGCTTATGAGCATGCATCTAGCTCGAGTGGTATACATTTATGGCTGAATGTCATCAACAAGGATTATAGCCCAAAGAGTAGAAAGAGATTTGTTCGAGTATCGTGAAAACAATGAAATAATGAGTAAAAAATGTTTCAAAAATCCCCCTGAAAACGACCGAAATTCATTTCTTTTTCAATTTTTTCCATTTCTGTTCTTTCCATTTTTCTTTTTTTTTTTTCTTTCCGTTTTTTATCATTTGTCATCAAAATGTTGAAATTTCTCTTCACGTTTCTTCGTATTATAAAATTCAACAATTTTAAACCGTTTTATCGACAAATAAAAAAATCGAAAGAATCAAGCAGAAGCTGAGTCATCGCTTTTTCATCGACGAAAAAAATCACCAAATTCTGATCAACCCAGAACCGTTGTAACTCAAAGAAAAAAAAAAAAAAAAAATGCATTCCCAGCAGACCCAATTACCCCAGCAATTTTCCAATGCCATTATCGCACGCATTTGCAATTTAATCGAAAATTCGGAAGCTCCTATTGAAATAGTCGGAAAGAAAAAAAAAATTGATGAATATTTAACACATTTTTTCTCGTCGATTTATTTTCGGTGGGGGGTGGGGGGGGGGGGGAAGAGAGATGAAAAATATCGCGGGAAAGATTAACCCCAGAATGTATCCGTTAAATCGGTGATGACGGCGAGATTTTGCGCAGGCTCGTTCAAACTAAACGTCAAAATAGGTTCGCTTTTCAGCGAAGCCAGTCACGCGCTCAAAATATTTTGCTCCATATGTCTCGAAAGCGTGTGCGTATATATATATATATATGCTTCGCATATATTTCGATCGAGAATAAGCTTTCCGGTTGTCGAATCGTGAGGCCGAACTTGCCTCGTTTTGTCCCATTTTCCGATCAGAATCATTCGACCATTTTGTCTCGTACATGCGGGGCTTTTGAATTTTTTTTTTTTTTTCGTTTTTTTTTTTTTCTCTACAATAATCCATATCTCCTGACTCGTGGAGCTTCGCACGTTTAATCAATATTGTTATTTTCCGTTTCACCGTTTATCTACAATTTACTAAATTTAACCTTTTGTCAGTTCGAATACCGATTTCCTCGCTCATTTTCTGCTCCATTTTCGTTATCGATGCAGACATCTTTTCATTTTTCTATTCAAATTATTTTATTTCCCGTACAATATGAATATCAACGGGAATGAAAAAATTTTTTTCACTGAATTTCCAGCAAACGATTATGTTGGCAACGAGCTAAAATATTTGAAATTCGATAACTTTTGTTTTCCTTTTTTCAAAAAAATAACAAAACAAAAAAAAAATCAACAAACAAAAAAAAATCAATTGGTTGTTCGAATATTATTTTGAAATTTGTGCCATAAAATGACGAGAACATAACATTTTATCAGTCACAGAATCAAAAGTGTTGAACGATTCGACGTTCCTCGTAAAATAGTATGAAAAAAAAAAAAATGAAAAAAAATTGTTTTCACAAAATTATCAAAGCTCCGTTCATCGAATTCGTATGAACTCGTAACAATTGAAATAATAATCATGAAATAAAAAAAATTCTAACATTTTGTCAGTCACAGGATTAAGAATGTTGAACGATTCGACATTTGTCATAAAATTGTGAAAAAAACAAAAAAATATATATTTTTTTCTCAACCTCATCGAAGCTGTTCACCAAAATTCGACGTTCATCCAAAATTGGACAGACGAGCACAATTATCATTAAAAAATTGGACAACGAAAAAAAAAAATTTTCTCCAAAAATTTCAACGTTTTTGTTTTTTATTTTTTTTTTTTTGTTTTTCGTTTTTGTTCAAGAGACGATGACGTTTATGAGAATGGTGGGATGAATAAAAGGGTGAAAGAGATGAATCCTCGTGTCGTCGTAAGGCATGCGACAAGACGTTGCATGTTACAGAGGCAGCTCTTTCGTCATATATATATATATATATATATATATATATATATATATATATATATATGACGAAAGAGCTGCCTCTGTAACATGCATATATATATATATGTATACATGAAAAGATAGGAATTGAAATAATATGCAAACAGCTGAGAAAGAGTCGTGATATTGAATGCGGAGTTACCGAGGCATCTTCTATGCGTTCGTCTCTCCTTCGCATCGGTTGTCTACGTCGGTTGAAAGAGCCTCGAGAGGCGTGTTAGCATGTAAAGCTCGCTAGGAAATGGCGAGGAAATTCTTTCGTCCCTTTCCCCGTGCCCTTCTCTCGTATGCTCAAATGTGTATGTGTGTGTGTGGGTTTCAAATGTACAGATATATGTTAGAAGAATATTGAGCATTTGCTCGATCCCTGCATCCTATTTTCAACGTCCTTTTAGTCCTTTCTCACTCTCTTTTCCTTATCTATGCTCCACTGCATCAAAATCTATTTTTTTTCCCCCCTTTTTCTTTGAAATTTCCCATTCGATATCCGCACGATAAACAACGTCATTTTTCTTTCAACGTATGCGCTTATTCGATCGGATATTAAAGCTCTTTAATTCGTTTTTCTCTATTTCTCTCTTTCATTTCTAATTTTCCACCGTCTCTTTTCCTACATTTGTGTTAAATTTTATTTTTACTTAAAAAAAAAAAAAAAATAAATAAATAAAAAAAAAAAATTCATTCGATTTGATGAATTTTGATTGATGCGGTAAAACAAAAAAAGGAAAGTTCTCTTTGAAGCGAAAAACATGGGAATGAGAATGAATTCAACGGTTCGAGTGAGGCGAGCTTTATTGGAACTTTTCCCCTTTCAAAACTCGATCTTTGACTGATCGTCGATCGTTTTTAGATAGTTAGGGAAGTGGTTATCCGTTTAAAATTTTTTTAACGATGTATATTCTTTTTGACGAAGAGAAAAAACGAGTGGGAAATAGATTAAAAAAAAAAAGTTATTATGGAACTGTTTAATAATTCGTTGAAATTGAAAAATTATTTTTTCTTTCAAGAAAATAATGATTCTCAATTCGATAAAACGTTTGATTCTATTATTGCATAAATGAGAATCGTAATTCGAATGAAAAATTGATTCAGCCTTCGAGATATTTCTCGTAAGCAAAATCGATTTTTGATAGAAAATTTCTTTTTTCTATTCGATTTAATTTGATAAAATTTTGTTTATCCGTTTGCACAAACGATAATCATAGTTTGAACGAAAAATTGATTTTTGTTTTCCAGAATATTTCTCGAAAAGAAAATCAATTTTTGATTAAAATTTTTTTGTTTTTTTTTTTTCCCCATTCAATTTGATAAAATTACGTTCATCTCTTTGCATCACGAGAATCATAATTCGAATGAAAAATTAATTTAATTTTCTACGAACGATGATTCTCATCGAATTCGATAAAAGTTTGATTTTTTTTTTTTTTTTTTTTTTTTTTCTTTTTGCAGAACTAAGAATCATAACGAGACTTTTCTATAGCTTTCCGGTTGCTTCGAACAGATGCACAAATAGCGTAGAATTTCGTTAGTTAAAACTCGATAGAGTTGCGAAACGAGGACAAAGGCCGAAGAAAATTGTTGCCAAAAATGTGCCTCCTTCTTGGCTCGGAATTCAGGCACAAATTTCTTAGCATATTTATAACTATGTTTATACATCTGTATATACGCATACACTCGGTATATATAGATGAAAGGAGATCCTTCGAAACATTACGAGGCGGATAACGCCCGTAGGTTTGCTTGTTAATCCTGTTATTTCACATTGCAATTCCACAGCGAGATCCTCTCACCTATATATATATATATATATATATCTGTATAAGACTGTTTCGAGCCGGTGCCAATTCGTAAATTGGATCGTTTGTCTCTCACTGTGCGAGGCAAATATAACGCTTACCTGGTAAAGATAACACGCGCTACAATCGTCATGAACCAGTGTCTCAAGTAAATCAACAATCATCGCTCTTCTCCTCGTGCATGCCCATGGTTTCAATTGTTCAACGATTAATTTAGCAATTATAGGAAAATTATTAATCGCTCGACAGATTCACCGAATATCGTTTTTCATTTTATGCTCATTTTATCTTGTTCCGTTGACTGGGAAAACGAAATTTTTTTTTAATTAAAAAAAAACAAAAAAAAAGTTTTTTATTAAAAAAAACAATTTTTTTTTTTTTTTTTTTTTTATTAAAAAAAAATTATTTATTTTGTTGAATTTGTTCAACGAAATATTTTGCAGGCTCAAGGAAGTTTGGTTCGAGTAAAAAGTACAGTGAAAACGAAATTTTGGTTGAATATTGAAATTTATTTTGTTGATAACGTTCGACGAAGCATTTCTCGTCCAGGTAATTAAATTTTTTATGGTTTCAACAGAATTTCTATTTTGGTATAACGATACTGTGTTGGAATATTGGAAATTTTGTTTAATAGATGCAACAAAATGTTTTAATATTTCAACAAAATTTCGTTTTTAGAATAAAACTCTGTTGTATTGTTCGAAATTTTGTTGCATGATCGAAGAAAAATTTGTCCACTGCGGGGATTGAGGAGGAAAAAAAATTTATTCACGTTTGTAGGTTTTTAATTTTTTTTTTTTTTATGATTTTGATAAAAAATGAATGAAAAACCGTTCAATTTATCTGTGCGAATTTTATTTTTCGAAAATCAATAAAATTCTGGAAGAAAAAAGAAAATTCGAATAAAAAAAATGATGAATAAAAGCAGACTTTTTTAAGGACAGAAAAAACACTGGAAACTTTTTTTCGAGAGGAAGAAATGTGGTTTCTGGAAATTTTGGAGTTTCTTTCGTCCATCAGAAATTTCCGAAAAGGTGAAATTCAACATTATTCGTTTCGAGAGGAATAAAAAAATAAAAATCAACGATTTTTCGATTATCAATAAAAATAATGGTATCAGGAGAGTTTTAAAGACATTTCTTATCGAAAAAATACACTCTCGTCAAGTGTTATCGCAGCTTAAAAGTATCAGGGATCATAAAATTTCTTGTACAACACGAAGAGGATATTGTTGGAGTATTTGAAAGAGACGAATTTGTGGAATTCGTTTGTCGAGGGGGATAAACAGGGGTGAATAAATTTGTTATTTCACAGTTAAAGTGAAATCTAAAATCGTCTTTATGCGCTGAAAAATACTCGAACGAAATCGCCGATATCATCCCCCATTGGTCAGGAAGAAACCACTCGTTTTGGGAAGTGCCTGAAGATCGTAAAATTTAATCAACCAAATGAAAATTTTTTCAAATTTAATTTCAATTTACATAAAAAAAAAAAAAAAAAAATAAATAAATAAATAAAAATAAAAAAAATATTGAACAAGAATTAAAAAAATTCCATTCGAACCCGAAAGAGCTGTTAGAAAAGCTCGTTTCAATTATTCAACAGCTTTTGGAGTTCGCTCAACCGCAAGTCCCCGAAATCATAAAAATTGTAGATACAGGAACGGATATTTTTCTATCGTATTTCTATGCCTCGATTATGTAAAATTTTGTCGATAAGGGTGAAGAAATAGGGGTGAGTCGATTCGTTCCTATCGTGGTTAAATTTGAACGAACTAAAACATTTTCAAGGCAAATTTTCCTGAGAAAGCATCGAGAAAAAAAAAATTGTTCAACCAACAAAAATGGTGTCGATTCAAAAAATTTTTTTCCCTTCTTTCGATAAAAAAAAAAAAAAAAAAAAAAAATCCAATTCAAAAATAAATTTTGACCAAAATTGTGCTTTTTTTTTTCAATCGAATAGAGAGAACAAATATTACTGAATCACAAAATTTTCGATTCGAACCAAAGCGATTTGAAAATATTTCAAAAGGGATGAAAAAAAATCGAGTCTGCGAATGGATTCGAACGTCTCCCAGGATTCTCCCCAGAGCCGGAAGTGCCGGTTAAAATATATTCGAGACAAGACAGAGAATCCGAGAAGTATTTAAATGCGACAAACGAGTAAAATTTTTGTGTGGATAAGGGTGAAAAAAAAATAAAAAAAAATAAATAAAAAAAATAGGGGTTGTTGAAGCAGCGTGGAATGTCCTCGTGGAGAGAAGGTAAAGGGTGCTTTCGTGTCCAACATCAAAGCGAGAACAGTGATGGTGAAGGAAGGGAGTGGTGAGAGGCTCGTGGTGCTCCGGGGCTGCTGGTTCGAAGCGAGTTAATTTTGCCGGAGGAAAGAGAGAGAGAAAGAGAGAGAGAGAGAGAGAGAGAGAAAAGCGAGGGGTTAAAGGGGTCGTCACGCGGTAGGGTTATAGTCGGGCTAGTCTTGTGGGGGTCGTGAGACTCGACCTGTCCGGATAAACCGTGTGTGATCTGACGGTACGAGCAAGGCCTTGGACGGAAGAACCAGCTGGTGCTGTCCGAGGACAGCTCGTATACGAAAAGAGACAGAAAAAAAAAATGAAAAAAAAAAAAAAAAAAAAAAAAAAAAAAAAAAAAAAAAACAAGGGTTAACCATCACATGCATATTCAAAACTCTGGGGTTCACGCTTTTACGCCACTGCCCATGACCGTTTGGACATGTTAGTCGAAAAAGAGAAAAAAAAAGAAGAAAAATAAGGGGGTGGAAAGGGGGGGAGGGGGTAGAAGGGTGGAAAAAGGAGATCGAGGGGGGGGAGGAGGGTGAGAAAATTGAGAAAAATTTGTTGTTCACCCCTCGTACAGGAAGGTCATTCTTTTTCTCATCTTCATTGACATTTTTTTTTGCCAATTCTTACGATATTTTGGTTCGTGTTTTTTTTTTTTTTTTTTTTTTTTTTTCTATGAGCTTGAACTTTTGCTGGATTCTCCAGGTACGAGAGATCCTTAGCTATTCTTTTCAGGATCCGGCAAGGTCGTAAAATCGGGAAATATAAAACCAGAGACGTGTGGACCCAATTGGCTTTGGGACTGTTTTTATTTTTGACTGAATTATTTTGAAGGCTCGTTCGATATTCCTGAAGCTTTTTTTTCCTGTCGATTTTTTTCTAGGAGTTGAGAGAATAATTTTGTTATTCGTCAAACTTTCATTTTATATTTTCGTTTTAATTACGTTTATTGTTATTTTCACTTTTTTTTTACGTTCGTACGTTACTGCCTCGGTTTTCGATTGTAAAATAAATTTAAAAAATAACAAAATGCAGCCAAAATTCAACAATGTCTGGAGCTTTTGATGAGCAAAGGTTGAAGGATTTTAAAAAAATCTAATTTTTGTTTTCTCTTGTACACGAACTTGAAAAACTTTAAAACCGCGTTTTCGGTGAAATAATTTTTTTTTTTTTCAAACTTGGCGGAAACGCTGCTCGAAAACCGTTGGATGAATTGCTTCGAAATTTTGACTGTAGCTTCGAAATCTTATTATCCAACGTAGTGCACAGCCGTTTTTTGATCGAACGTAAACTTTTTTTTTTGCAAACGATTTACTGAAAATCTTTTTGCCAAAAAAATGCAAATTTTTTAAAACCTGTGCCATTTTTGCAAAAATTGATTTAAAAAAAAAAAACCCATGGACTTCTCTAGCCAAAGACACATGGATTGAGAAAAAATTAATTTTTTTGTTCTTCCTTCTATCGTCCGCCCGTGGAGGCATCAAAAAAAAGGTTTCTCGAAGACTGGCTCTGTCGCCGCCATTTTGTATCGAAAATGCACTAAAAAATTTTTTTTACATACTACAATCCGTGTTTAATGAACCCTGAAAAAAGAAACTCGATCCCTTTTCCAATATTCTGAAAAAAAAAATTATCAATTTCAGGCCTCTTTTGGTGACTCTGTCTAGAGCGATTTTGATCCTTAATTCTCATGCATATTTTTATTTGGATTAAAAAAAAATGTGAAAGTTAAAATGCAGAGGAAAGTTTAACACACGAATCGTTTTTCTCGTGGCTCTCGTAATGGACAAACGTCTTTTGGGTATTCGGTGATATCAAAATCTCAACTCCGCGCTGTACAACCCCCTTGAGGTTGAATCTCTCGTTCGTGCTATTTCTGGCAAAGAGCTGAGGGATTTTTCTGGCCAGCTTGAACGGAAGAGAGTGGAGAGAGAGAGAGAGAGAGAGAGAGAGAGAGAGAGAGAGAGAAAAGCACAAAAGCTTCGATCGCGGGGACTCGGAAGATTGCAAGTCCTCGAGGATTCACTCGTTATGCAGAGAAAGAAAATACGAGTTTGTCCGGGATAAGGATGACACGAAAAGGGATGAAGGCACAAGAAAACTTTTTTTTTTAACAAAAAAAAATTCTTCGACAAACCCTTACGTGAGAGGGTAGAAAAAAAAAAAAGATTTCCTCTGAAATCTTTCGCGTTTTCGCCAACGACCATTTGCCCCACTGAATTGCTCACTTCCGGGATTAAAAGAAAAAAAAAAACAACAACAACAAAAAAAAACCAGGAATTAAAACGACCGTTGCTCGTTCTTAGCTGTCGTCCTCCATTTTGTTTTTTAACCGAGTGTCTCTCTTCCTCAGCTGCTACTCTTTCAAAAACTTTTTCGCCAAATATATCCGTGAGAAAAGAGAGAAACAAGTGCCTCGCACCGGAGTCACTGCGCCACCATTAGTCTCGGAGTCCACAAAGCCGAGAGCAGCAGCAGCATCTTCGTGCTTTTTTTTTTTTTTTTTTTTTTTTTTTTCTTAACTTTTCAACTGAGAAACTTTTAGGCTCTGTTAAGAAACGTGTAGAGGAAAATTAAAGTTCTCCGTAACGAAGAAGCTCCTCGACTTTAGGCCCCGAATTTATCGTCCGCTTCTCCGCAATCCCAAGCTCTCGAATGAATAAGAAAATGAGCTAGGAAGTAGTACAAGTTCGTATGCGGTCAGACACACTCGAAAATTTCATTCAATCCTCAAACTAACTGTTCTCAGCTTCGGATACGCAATTTCGAGGTCAATCGTTATAAGAAGCTTACAATAACGTGCCTCCACATTGAGTTCCCTTCATTTTGGACTAAGAATCATTTAGTTACGAGAAAAGCCACCCGGGAAACTGGTTCGGGTCGAGTGTGCGATTTGTTACTTTCGTAAAAATCAATTTTACGATTGGATTATTAATTTTTTTTTTTTTTTTTTTTTCCCTCAGCACTTGTCATCTTTTTTCGTGATAAAATTCGACGTTACTGACCGAGGCACCAGGGTGAATTGGACAAAAAATTTATGTCTCTTCGTGCCTTTGCTCGCAGTCCGAAAATACAAATTTTCGAGTCGATATCGAGCATCAATATTTTGGTCGACATTTGATTTTATATCGAGAATAAGACGACGAAAAATTTAGCGACGTTTCCCTCGAAACGACTTTGTTCGGGTTTAACCAGGAATCGATGAACTGATTTTATTTTATTTTTTTCGAAAATTCGTTTTACAGGATCGGTGTTGAGCTGATTTTAGGTTATAAATATCGATAATAACGATTTTTTTTAACAGGCAAAATCTGATTATCATTTCATTCCCTATTTACAAACAGTGAAATAAATAAATAAAATAAAATGAGATAAAATACCTCGAATATATTTTTTTTTTTCTTTCTAATTCATCACTAATAATCTGCACACGTTGATAGTCACAAAATTTCCAGAAACGTTTATTCATGCTTCGATAAAACTTCAAACAAACTCTGACGTGCGGAAAATTCGTAATAACGAGTCGAAAAGATACTTGTCAAATCGAAAATTCCATGCTGATGTTTTCACCAGGAAGCAAGCAAAAATCTATAATAATGGTGAATTTCAAACTCATATTTTCGCAATAAATGGTCGCGGACAGATTATTATCGAGCTTTATTTCTGGGAAAAACAATTCAGGCAAATACAAAGTTCAGTGAAAATGCTCGTGAATGTAAAACAAACAAAAATCGTTGATTCGCATTCTTGGAAGTGATTTCGTTACCGAAATGATTGATTTGATTCTCGGAAATGCTTTCGTTATTAAAACCGACAATATTTGTACGAAAATCCCTCGAATTCCGAGAAAAGTACGTCAAAAACAAAACATTTTATCGATGGCCCAAAGATTTCGAGTTTAATTAATTTTCCCCTCAATTTTCTAGCTTCGTTGCAGCGATGCCGAGTCAATATCAACAGAACCAAGGAAAACAGCATTTTTTATCAACCTCCGAATGGAGCAATACCGAAAGAACAAGTCTCGAAATGCATTTTCCCAGAAAAATGTGAAAAAAACAATCTCCAACTGCCAGTAAATCGAATTTCTTTTTAATCGTCAATCGGTAAGGTAAAAAAATCTTCCGAGCTTACCGACACGAGAAAAAGCAGAAATCCTTTTCTCCCGAATGTCGATCAGTGTCATAGGAAATCCCCACTAACTCACCAACAGAAATGAAACTGAAATTCCCGTATCTGACGTATCTTCCGTCGGTAAGAAAGCCAGCGATTTTTTCCGCCTGTCAATTACCATCGGTCGATAACAAAGCTTTTCCTTACCATCGGTCGGTAACCGAAAAAATTTGTGAGCCTCTTTAATTCTTGAATAATCAGAGAAGGCTCCACGGTCGCGGAGTCTTGAGGAACATTCGCTCGGTGCTAGGCCTCGGGTCACCGGTAGAAGGGGAAGAAGAGTGAGAAAAGGCGGAGCTGCGCGATTATTCAGTCAGCGAGAGTGAGAGCGATTGAGAGAGGGGGAAGTAGCAAGTCAGTTGTTGGTTAGGGACATGCGCGAAGGAGATCTGGCCAGTATCGAGCCAGGCACCTGGCAGCTGGCTCGCCCGTCCGTCGCGAGTAAGTCGGGAGGCTCTCTCTTACGCTTTTTCCGAGCAATCCACTCTTCAGTATCGCGAGTCTAACGCTCGCTAAACACGCTTTATATACTGCGTACATACACATACATATATAAACAAAGAAAGAAAAAAAAAAAAAAAAAAAAAAAAAAAAGAGAGAGAGAGAGAGAAAAATGTATACATAAATATAAATATATCGATATATCTATATATTTTTATTTATGTATTCACACCGAATCCCTGACTCTTCGACTCTGTATCTCGAGCTTGAAATCAAACGTAAAATCGCTTGTTTACCAGCGAATCGTCGTTTCCTCCGATCATGTTAATTATCTTATTTTGAAAAATTTGTTTTCATGTGAATTCGTCATTAAATCGCGCGCCGTACAGCTTCGTACTTTTGGAGTTAAGCGAAGGTGAGGAGAGCGAGTTTTATACGGGCGATATATACCGCGTTGCCGACGAGGTCGCCTTTTTGCCTGGCCCCTGTCGTCGTCGACTACCAGCCACGCGATTCACACGTATGAAAAAAAAAAATTAAAAAAAAAAAAAAAGTGAGAGAGACAGAGGAAGAGAGTGGGGGGGGGGGGGGGGGGGCGAGAAAATAAATGTGAAAATAATACAAATTAAAATTTGAAAAAAAAAAATAAATAAACTTTGTCAGTTTTAAAATAATCGAAATTTCACAGAGTTGCGGAAACGAAAAAAATTAACGGCATTATTACACTCTAAAAATCATCTCTCAACACACTTTGTTTTTACTGATAACGCGCTTCCGTGCCGGAATCAAGTATCGAGTGCGAACTACCGCGGTCGCGGCATTCCGCGGGATCACCGCGATCTCTACAACCGGCATATATATATATATATATATATACATATATTTGAAACACATTTTTACACACATTTACGAATAAATACACGCGTGTATAAACGTCGAAGCGTTTATATACGCGATCGCTTTTGACTCGTGTATATCATGTGCGTAGATATTTAAGGGAACACGGGAAGAGCGGATGATGATTATCCAAATAGCGCTGTACTCGTGCCGCCGGTAATTCCGCAGTGGCCGGTAAGAAATTTTTTTTTTATTTCTATCCTCCAAAATTTCTTTCGTCGATTTTTTTTTTGTGTGTTTTTTTTAGTGTAATTTTGACGATTTGCTAACTTTTTTTTGTGCTTCGAGCTCCTCGGCTCTCGGTAAGATTTTTTTTCTGGTAAAATTGGACGAAAAATTGATATTTTTGTTGTTTGTTCGCGTTGAGATCGAGCAGCAACCGTGTCGATCGAAACTTTTCGAATGGAAATTTTTTGATTTGGAAAATATATATTTTTTTTTTTTTTCTTTCGCGCCCCCTTGATTCAGGGAGGAAAATGTTTGCAGTAGATTTGGGCGCTTGAGGCTACGGGAAATGAAGAAAATTCGACGGAATACGTTGATTTCGAAAGATTTTCTCGCCTCGTTAACGCGCTGTCACGTTTTTAATTTCGTTTTTTTTTTTTTTTTTTTTTTTTTTTTTTTTTGTTAATGGAAAACTCTCGAGACTCGAGAGAAAAAATTATTTTTTCCCCGCGCACATATAAGATCTTAATTATCGTCGGTGAATTTCGTGAAAATAAGTTGAAAAATATACTGGAAGATTGGATCGTGGAAAAAGGGTCCTTCGAGCCCTAGGCGCTACGATGCCGATAATGCCGGAGAAAAATCAATTTCGAAAAAGGAGGGTTGAAAATATTTATTCGCAACGATATATCGCGCAGTGGATTGCGGCTGGAGTAATGAGAAAAATAAAAAATGTAGCATTATTCGCTCTAAGATCGATAGCCTTGAGATTGACTGAATCGAATTTGAATTTTTAACATTTTTTTGATAGAAAAAAAAATTATTTAAATTGAATTTGAAAAAAAATAAAAAAATAAATAAAAATTTATTTCAAAATCATTTTTCGTTACATTCAAAATCGAAATGATGAAATTTTGTAAAATTTCGCACCGCTGGCCAGTGCTCCGTGTTGAAAGAGCAAAAAAATTCAAACAACAAACTGGAAAAACGACGTCAAAGCTCATTTGAACTTTTATATTTTTATGAGAAAAAAAAAAAAAAAAAACAAACAAAACAAAAATAGCAATGAAAAAAAATGTTTACACGCTGTTCCACATGCTCGCGAGGCAATCAAAATATAATTCGTCGTAAATTTTCGTACGAAATTGACATTGTTATTCTTCCAATTCGTGAGCATATACTAAATGTATCAAAGTCAATGTACTCTCTCTCGCTTCGTGAATCGAGCTTCGCTGTTTCGTTTCGTGCTATGAAGTAACAACAACATCGTTCGATCATCGCGTTCGTGTTTGTGAAAGATTTTATATAGGAGTATTAAGCCGAGGAATCGTTTCCTTTCCAGAGAAAAATTTCTTTTCATCTTTTTCTGTGACAATTTTTTAAATATTTTTATCCAAGTTTCTTCGTGAATAAAAACTCGATGGAGAAGCTCGCACAGTTGGCACATCTTCGGGCCAAAAAATCGTAGCAGAATTCTAGCTTCGTACTCGTGTCCCTTCCCTACGGCTTCCTTTCACGTCTGAATACATATTTTTCAAATTTTCAAAAAAAATAAAAATAAAAATAAAAATAAAAATAAAAATAAAAATAAAAATAAAAATAATTTTTTTTTTTTTTTTTTTTTTTTTTAATTCCAAAAAATATTTAGTTTCTATTGTTTGATGAAAAAACGCTCAAGCTATGAGGAGAAACGATGACAGAGGGCAGTAAATATTTTCGGGAAAGTTCCACGCCCACAATTTTCATTCCGGTTTCTCTGCCAGCCCCTCGAAGGTTTTTTGCTCTTTTCCCATTTTTTATTCCTGGGTCAACGATTTTTTTTACGCTTTTAATTTTTTTTTTTTCTTCATTCAGCATCTCATTCACGTTGTTTTCTTCGCTCAATGACACACAGCTGGATGCTAAAAGTTTTGTGAGAAAAAAAAAACAATAACAACAACAATATTCTTCGGTTAAATATTCACCGGGGATAAGAGCACTCGGAGACGAGAAGAGCCCTCGAACTCTAATCGACCATTTGTTTGCGGCTGTCTTCCCTCCTCCAAAGATCTCACACTCACCCTTCTCCTCGTTAAATATCATTCCGGTAGCTTCCTCAACTTTGGGCATTATGGTTTTTCGAAGCTCTCAGTTATTTTCATATTTAAACACTCCCTTTATGCTTTTTAATGAATTTTACTATACTTCGGGGGTTGTTTTCACCCTCGAAACTCTCAAAGCTCGTGAACGTCCTTCAAACATTTTTTTTTATTCGTACACTTCATTTTTTGTCATCAAAGTTACCCTTTTTTTTCGTCCTGTCCCTTCGGGGTGGTTTTCACCCTCAGCTGTCAAAAGGCTTAAAAAAATGTTGGAATTCTTGTTCCTGTTCGTATTTAATGATTCGTCGTCATCAGGTTTACGGTTTTTAAGGACTTTTGTATCCTTCGGGGTAGTTTTCACCCTCAGCTGTCAAAAGGCTTAAAAAAATGTTGGAATTCTTGTTCTTGTTCGTGTTTAACGATTCGTTGTCATCAGGATTACGGTTTTGAAGGACTTTTGTATCCTTTGGGGTGGTTTTCACCCTCAGCTGTCAAAAGGCTTGAAAAAATGTTGGAATTCTTGTTCTTGTTCGTGTTTAACGATTCGTTGTCATCAGGATTACGATTTTTAAGGACTTTTGTATCCTTCGGGGTAGTTTCCACCCTGAGCTGTCAAAAGGCTTAAAAAAATGTTGGAATTCTTGTTTCTGTTCGTGTTTAACGATTCGTTGTCATCAGGATTACGGTTTTGAAGGACTTTTGTATCCTTCGGGGTAGTTTCCACCCTGAGCTGTCAAAAGGCTTGAAAAAATGTTGGAATCCTTGTTCTTGTTCGTGTTTAACGATTCGTTGTCATCAGGATTACGGTTTTGAAGGACTTTTGTATCCTTCGGGGTGGTTTTCACCCTCAGCTGTCAAAAGGCTTGAAAAAATGTTGGAATTCTTGTTCTTGTTCGTGTTTAACGATTCGTTGTCATCAGGATTACGGTTTTGAAGGACTTTCGTATCTTTCGGGGTAGTTTCCACCCTTGGCGTTGCTTGACACTAAAAAAAAATCATTTAAACGTATCTCGCATCAACAAAATCCAAGAGGACAAAATTCATTTGGTCGTTTAAATACGTATTTTTGTTTAATGAAATAAAATTAATGATTCGTGCTACCGAACGCTATTTTTAAGGGAAACACCCCTCTGGAGTCATCAAATAAGGCCTGAATTTGATAATTTTTTTTTTTTTTCAGAATATTGTAAATGTGATTGGGTTTCTTTTTTCAGAGTTTATTAAACACGGATTGAAGTATATAAAAAAATTTTTTTATTGCATTTTCGATACAAAATGGCGGCGACAGAGCCCTTTTTAAATTGCATCATTCTGGAAGATGAATTACTCGTTTTGTAACAATATGTTTCCTTGCTGTTTCTTCAAGTTCGTTTGAAAAATTCGCAGAAGTATCGAAGCCATCGTTGATTCGAGTATCGAAAAAATTTGTTCATCCTCGTGATTACGAATTTTGGAAATTTTCCATTAAACTTTGAACCTTTGTTAGTTCCCTCGAGTCGAACAAGTTCCAGGTCACCGTCCGTTTATTCGAGGACCCTAAAAAAAAAAAAAAAAAAAAAAAAAAGTTTCCTCGTAAAATTTTCTACGAAATTTCCCAATAATTTTTATTTATTTATTTTTTCTTTCAGCCACTAAAATTCATGACTTTTAATATTTTTTCGTCGGTCGTTTCGACCCCTGAGCTTTTACAGTTTCATAAAACTTTCGTCAGGAGTCCTTCGTTTCATTCGTTTTTCATGCGAGTCTCTTTGGCTCGCCACGTATATTATCATAAATATCTCATTCTTCCGGTAACTTCTCACCCTCCTCCCGTCACTAGTCGTCCGCGAATAGGGTAATAAAGAATTTTCCAAGCAAAATTTTCTCGGTCCCTTTGCCACTCTGCTCTTCCTTTTGCTTCTTTTCTTTTTCACCTCGCCTGCTTCCAGCGCTTATCACCATTTTCATTTTCTTATTATTCCAAGTGCTTTTTAGCTCCTGCAAGCCTCTACGGGCCGTTCGAGACGGAGGCAAAAAATTTTCACCCTTTTTTTTTTCGATCCCAAAATTACATTTTTTACAAAAAAATTCTCATTTTTTTTTCTCACACCAAGCAAACCCTCGTCGACCCTTCAACCGTTCTAAAAAAAATTATTTTCGTTCCCCTCCCCCTTCCCAATTTTTTCAAAAAAAAAAAAAAAAAAAAAAAAAAAAAAAAAAAAAAAAAAAAAACTGATCCAACGACAAATTTCATCGCCCTTTTTTTTCTTTTTTCTTTCCTCCCACTCTCTTCTCTCTCTCTCTCTCTCTCTCTCTCTCTTAATACCTCACGTATTACCTCCGACAATAAAAAATCCTCTCATTGTCGTTGATACGCGAGTGTTAGTTGGCTCGAAGAATCACGAACTCGATGCTGGTTTGTCGCATCGCTTAACCCCACCGAGAAGAAGGGAAAGGGGGGGGGGGGAGGGGGCAGGCAACGTAGCGCGCAAAGTGCCGGCCATTTAGGCTGAACGATTTACTAATTAGTGTGTTCACAGGGTCGCTATAACTATATATTTTAACGTTCATAGATGACTACTTTTCCTCTCGTGTTATGCCTGCTGATCGCGAGCATAACTATTGTGCTATTGAGATTATAAAAAAGTTGAATGTACGAGACACTCGAAGTACCTCGGAGCAGCCTTTTCGCTGCGTCGCATCGCCTCTGAGAATGATTTTGAAAAAAAATTTTTTTTTTTAATTTGATTTTTTTTTTTTTTTGATTTATTTTTTTGATTTATTCGAATCTTTTTTGAATTAATCATTTCGGGAAAGTAACTCGAAAGCTTTTAACGCGATTGATCCATCGAGGATTTCGTCGATAGACCAAAATTATTGAGCTTTTTTTTTTTTTTTGCATCAATCTCAAGAAATCTTTCGTCTGAATTTCTCTTTGAATATGCTTGATGAAGAAAAAAAAAAAACTTCAAAAAACTTGAGAAAAACATTAGAGAATAATTAAATTTGGAGGAAAAAATAAATAAATAAGAATTATGAAGAAAAATAAATTAATGATAAAACTTGATCTCGAAATACATCCACAGAAAACATCAGAATTCAGTATATCGAAAAATGAAAAAAAATACTGGAATAATTGGTCTAATGAAACTTAAATAATAAATCAAGTAAAAAAAAAAAATGAATAAAAATTTGTATTAAATAAAAAGAAAAAAAATTTATTAATCTGAACCGAAATTCACCCACGAAAAACGTAAGAATTCAGTAACAAATGTATTCGAAGAATATTTGAAAACAATTAACGAACGATCGGAACTAATAGAGAAGAAAAAAAATTTGTAAAAATTTGTCAAATAGAAAATTGAAAAAAAAAAAAAAAAAAATTAATAAAGAATTGACGTAAAAAAAAAGAATAAAACTGAAAATAATTGATCACCGACATATTTAAGAATAAAAAAAAATTTTTAATCGACCAGCCAGCATCTGTGATTCGAGGTGTCGATAAATCGATTAAAAAAAAAAAAAAATTCTTCTGTACGTCGAAATCCGTTATCACGTAATCGAGGGCTTTATCAAATCCAGGCAAAAGAGGGGGGGGGGGGGCTTCGACACGGAGCTATAGATTTCAGCTATTTATCGTTGATCTTGTGACCAAGCTATGCATATTGTCGGTCAACCTTTGTGTCATAGTCACCATATATACATATATATATATCTCGACGTGCATGCCACAGTTCGTTAGGCTTAATGTAAACAGAAGAGCAGGTACAGAGGTCTCTTTGAAGTGCACTGTACAATGGAATTGGCGTGATGTGATTTTGTCATCAAGACACCATTTACACGTGAAACATTCGATGCTTAACGTTTCGATGAATAAAAATTTACGAGACTTCTCATATTTTTTAAATTAATCAATGATAGTCAGAAAAAAAAACCATCAAATCAATGAATTTACGAAACAAAATGTTTGAGAATGGAGAAAATGGAAGAAACTCTTATCATTATATCAAATTCATTTATTTCATGAAACCAAAATAGAAAAAAAATGTTTCAAAATAAAATTCATTTTTTTATCGCCAGTTGATCAATTTCTTTTAAAAAATATTTTTCGTTTTACTTTACTATTATAAAATAGAACGAAAAAAAAAAAACGTGAAAAGAAATTGATTCGTTTTATTTTGTGATGCTGAAGTAGAAAAAAAATTAGAAAAATTAAAATTGATAAAAGAAACGAAAATTAATTTAAAAAAAAAAATTTTAATAATTAAAAAAATAACTTTTAATAAATAGTTTCCCAAAAAGTAGGTTTTTTGAACGATATTTTGATTTCTGGTTAGAACGAAATGAAAATAATCATCGACCACTAAAGAGGCTGAGACACGTTTCTTATTGGTTGTAATTTTTTTGAAAAATTGAGAGTTTATAAAAATGACAAAATTAATGAGATTAAATGAGCTTTTTAGATGAATTTTCAATAGATTTTTCCAATGTCGATTTTCGATCTTTTTGGTTGAATCTCCAATTATATTTTGAGTGTTCGAAATATTAAAAAAAAAAAAAACAATAAAATAAAATAAAACAAAAAATAAACGTCAAATTCTGCTTTATTTTCGAATTTAGTTTTCTTTAATCATAAAAATTCTAAGCTCATAACCATCCACTGAAAATCGTGTGAAAAAACTCTTTTGAAATCAAGCCCTTGATGAGCGTAACGAGGAGAGTGACTGAGGAGAGAAATGCAGAAAGAAGAGAGAGAGAGAGAGAGTTCAAGTGCTCAAAAGATACAGAAAGGGAAAGAGTGATCCTCGTCAGCCTGATTACGTATTACCTCAAGGTCATACGAGATAAGTGTCTCGACAGGTACTCAGTGGAGAGTACAAAGGGAGAGGAAGTTATATATATATATATATATATATATATATATAATTGAATAAAAAGAGCTTTAATGCCTCAGGCAGAAACTCCATTATATTTTCAACATTTTTCCCTTATTTTACTCTCGACACTGAATTATCAATTCATTGCGCAACTCGTTCTCGAATCCTTTCAACATCATCAATACTGGAAAGGACTTTATGACAGGAGACAAAGTAATTGCTCAATTGTTGAAGAAATTTCAGTCTCAGGAGACTAGAAATAAAAATTTTGAAACCATTCGAAACTGTATCGATGCACAAGATCCTTGACTTTTTTTTTTCTAGATTTTAACCAATTTTTGAAATTTTTCGAAATTTCGAAATTTTCGAAATTTTTGAATACTTCAATTTTCTAAATTTTTCAATTCTTCAATTTTCGAGATTTTCCAAATTTTTTCAATACAAAAATATTACCATTATTCAATTTTTCAAATTGAATTTGAAAAAATTTCACAAAATTCCGAAAATTCGTTAAAATCATCGATTTTATTTTTCGAAAATTTTTTTTTTTCCCTTTCCTCTCCTATTGGAAGAGCAATAATTTCGACGTTGTATCAGAATAATTGTTTCGCGCCAACGATCAACTGGTGTACATGAATAAGGAAAGTATCGACAGCAAAATAGGAAATTTCCAATTCCTAAAAAAAAAAAAAAAAAAAAAACTTGAAAGTAGGATAGGAAAGTAGAAAATGAGAAATCTCTCGAGTGAGAGAAAAGTTAGGTGGAAAGGTAGAGAAGATTGAGGCCCTCGGAGGATTGCAGCGAAAAGGTTGAGCGAGTAACAAGCCCGAGTGTTCCTCAGGAAGCTCATGAGGTCACGGATAGTTGGAGATACCAACGGAAAATGCGAAATGCGAAGCTGTAGACCTGAAGAAGGGGCGAGACGTCGGGGGGAGGGGGGCAGCTGTGGAGAAGAGAAAGGGTGAAGTGAGCCAAGGGAAACGTGCTCGAGGGTTGAAAAGTCCATACGAAATGGATTCGACGGAGACGAGGGATAAATAAAGATGGACAGAGATGGAGTTAGAATCGAAAAAAAAAAAACAAAAAAAAAAAAAAACGAAAAGAAGTTCGAGAAAGAGGAAGAAATCGAGTGAGAAGAAGAGTGAAAGAGACAGGAAAGTAACTCGAGAGAGGAAAAAAGGATTCAGTAAAAAGAGCAGAAATGGGAATTGGGACTTTTTTGATGTTTTATAAAAAAAAAAAAAAAAGGGAAGAGAAGAAAAGACAAGAAATGGGTTGAGAGAGGAAAGAAGAATAGAGAAACGAGAGGACAAAGTAAATTCGGAAAAATTGGAAGATAAAAAAAAAAAAAATGAAAATAAAAAAGGACAGAAAGAAAAAAAAAGGATGAAAAAAAAATGGAGAGAGGCTGAGAAAAGGTAAAAAACAGGAAGAAGAATAGTAGTACGAAAAAGTAAATAACGAAAGTAAGAAAAAGAGGAAAGAAACAGGGAAAAAGTGAGAGAAAAATAACAGAAATAGGAAGAGCTAGGAAGATATAGATACGGAGAGAGAGGGGGGAGAGGGGGTGGGGGTGGTAGGAAATAAAACGAGATGCTGGAATAAAAATAGTGAGATAGGAGGTTGGAAAAAAAAAAAAGTTATAGACAAATGGAGAGAAACTAGGAAAAATACGAACAGGACAAAACGAAAAGGAAAAAGGAGCTCGAAAGACAGAGAAAGAGAGAAAGTGCAGAGTATCAAGAAAGAAAAAAATAAAATAAATGAAGAAAGAATGAAGCAGAGGAAGAGCAAAGAGTGAGTAGAAAAAAAAAAAAAACATAAAAAAGATAAGAGCACAGAGACAGAATAACAGACCCACACACACACACACACAGACACGTAAGTGCACATACAGGAAACGAGGAAGTTTAAAAGCCAGAGAATAATCAGCACAAACAGAAAAACTAAAAGCAGGAAAAAATGATTAAAAAAAAAACAAACGAGGGAATAAAAAACGAGCAATAGATATCGAAAATTCAAGGTATACGAATAAGAAATGGGGAAAGGGGTTGGAAGTGGGGGGGGGGGGGGAGGAATTACGTGTCCTGGCTGAATCTCTCGTTCGCTATGACCTCTTTCGTAGCTTCGTCCCATCGATATATTGCTCACTCTCCCTCTTTAATTAGTTTCATTATTGGTGACCCGTAGAGATTCTCCTCACTTTTTTCCTCTCCATTTTTTTTTCTTCATTTTTTTTTTACTTTTTTTTTTTTTTTTTTTTACTTTTTTTTTCTCTCACTTATTACGCTGATATAACTCGGCGAGATAATTTACATTTTCCATTCATCAATGCATCGAAAAAATGTCATATATCCTGAAATATAAGGATGAAAAAACGAGAAGTGAATTTCATTATTCGAATACGGAATTGCAATCAACGAGCACGAGTTCGTGATTTTTTCTACTTTTTTTTTATGTATATAAAAAAAAAAAAAAAAAAAAAAAAAACCAAGGAATGCTTTAATGAAAGAAAATTGTATAATAAAAGAAAACAAAAGACTTTTCTTCAATAATTAAAAGGCTGGCTGCTGCATCGTTTCGTGAATTTTTATTTCATTAATTTTCTTCGAAAATATTACGTAACGAAGATACGACTGCAATGGAACAGAGTACCTCTGAAAAAATCAACGAAAACCTGATTTTGACAGTTGCATTTTTCAACAGTAAGAAAAAAATAGGAAATTTTTTTTTTCTCTCCATTTCAAGACTCCAACGATTCGACAAACACTCCTGAACAGTGGCCAAAAATCCTGCGATAAAAATAGATGAATTTATCAATCAGAAATGATTCGACAAACAACGAATATTCGACGATGGAATAAAAATTTTATTTTATTTTATTTTTTTTTTTAATTCACCATCGACTCTTATCACTCGTCAACCATTTTGAAATAAAGAATTTTGACAATGGAATAAAAAGTACCAAATTAAAGAATGAATAAATAAAAAATAATAAAAACATGAAAAACAAAAATTGAAAAAAATAAAAATAAAATAAAATAAAATATAAAAAATCTTAAATAAAGTAATAAACAATTTTTTTTTCAAATTAGAAAAATTTATCAATGAATTTGAAAAAATCGTGAACGAAATCAATCATTTTAAAATGAAGAATTTTGATACCGGAATAAAAACTAAAAAATATTGAATAAAATATAAAAAATCTTAATTGAAAAAATAAATAAAATATAAAAAATCTTAATTGAAAAAATAAATTAAATATAAAAAATCTTAATTGAAAAAATAAATAAAATATAAAAAATCTTAATTGAAAAAATAAATTAAATATAAAAAATCTTAATTGAAAAATAAATTAAATAATAAATAATTTTTTTTTTTTTCGTGAGAAAATAAGTGTTTGATGCTTGTTGCCGGTATCATCGGCGATTTCAAAATTCGCGAACGAAACGTTGAATCGTCGTGAGTTCAAAAACCTTGAGACGGTTGCGCTGAAATGAACATACAGAAAAATATAGTTCGAGAGGAGGATGCGGAACGACTTGATCTCCCTTCTTTTTCCACTTGACCGCCCTGTGTGCGACGAGGAGGTTCTGTCACTCGTTACGATTAATTATCTCGCTCTCGTGCGGAGATCACGTCATTGGCTCGATTCTCACCCTCCTAGTGAAGCACTGGCGGGTTGGAGACTCACGATACCGCGTTACCCGGCTCATCGCTTTTACCTCGCTCGGAGGGTACTTTTTTTTATGGGTCACGAGAGAATGATTGGAGCCCGATCCTCTGCGATGTTTTTTTTTTTTTTTATTCATTCTTTTTTTTTATATCAGTTCGATAAGAATTGGAAACTCAGACGTACACAACTATCTCGGTGATCATTTATTTTTTCTTTCTTTTTCCTTCGATGTTTTTATCCCCTCAGTCATCGAATAACAATAATATTTCAACGATTCTGAGAGAATTCTACGATTTTTATTTGAATATTCATATTTTTTTTATTATTTTTATATATTTTTATATTAAAATATATTAATATATAAATATTGTTTATATATTTTTTTTATTATATATTATTATAGAATTTGTATAATAATTGAAAAAATAAATAAATACACAAAAATCGTAACAACAATAGGAGAATCGACATTTTCATATCATCGTTTGAATGGATGAATTTTTATTTAACATTCAAATGTTAATAATATATTAAAATATATCAATATATGAAAATATTAATTTATTAATATATAATATTCATATTTTTTTTATTATTTTTATATATTTTTATATTAAAATATATTAATATATAAATATTGTTTATATATTAAAATATATTAATATATAAATATTATTTATATATTAATATAAGTATTTATTTATTTTTTCAATTATTATACAAATTCTATAATAATATGTAATAAAAAAATTTTTTTAAATATGAATATGAAAATAAAAATCGTAGAATTCTCTGAAAATCGATCAAATATTATTATTATTCGATGACCGAGGAGATAAAAACATCGAAGGAAAAAGAAAGAAAAAAAAAAATGATCACCAATAGGAGAATCGTCATTTTCATATATCATCATTCGAATGGATGAATTTTTATTTAATATTTCAATTTTAATAATATATTAATATATAAATAATATTTATATATCAATATATTAATTTATTAATATATAATATTCATATTTTTTATTATTTATACTATTATTTAATATTTATATATTAAAATATATTAATATATAAATATATTAATAATTATAACGTATTTTTTAAACGTCAGAAATAGAATGAACAATTCGAATTATCGTTTTGCTCTCATTCGTTCAAATTTCTATGCGTCTTCTTCGACTAAAAAGTGAGAATTTTTTCAACGACAATGAATCCAGCACAATTGCACCAAAAAATCAAATTATATTATATATTATCATACAATATATGTTTATATATTATTGATATATCAATATATTCATATATTAATAATAACAATTATTATTATTATATAAATTATTATAATAATTCTTATTAATATATAAATATAATAATAATTCTTATTATTATATAAATATAATAATAATTATTATATAAATATAATAATAATTATTATATAAATATAATAATAATAATAATTCTTATTATTATATAAATATAATAATAATAATAATAATTCTTATTATTATATAAATATAATAATAATTATTATTATTATTATTATTAATATATATAATATAATTTGAATTTTTTGTTCAACTCTGCTGGATTCATTGTGGTTGAAAAAGACGTTACTATTCGGTGAAAAAAGATGCTTAGAAATTTGAACGAATTAGAGGAAAATGATAATTCGAATCGTTCATGTTGTTTGTTAAGTTTAAAAAAATCGTGATAATTGCATAATTGGCATTTTATTGTGTCGTTGATCGGCACTCAATTTGAATGGACAAAACATAAGATGGTAATGGAGTTACATTCACGTTCGGAAATGACGAGAAGGAGGAAACTTGATAATCGAAATACAGAATATTAATATATATATATATATATATGTTTGCGTAATAATCGGTCAAACGGGATTAATCGATAATCGATTTGACGTCGAGTACAGAATCGTCGTCGTCGTCGTCGTCGTTGCAACCATCGCTGAGACGAGAGAAGTGCGAGTTAGGAAAATCCAGGGCCATATATACCTCGAATATAATAAGTAGAAACGAGAGAGGAAATTGCCGGGGGAAGAGGAAAGAGTCAATATTCTCAGTCGAGTATTATTTTCACAGCAACTCGAGCCTGTAAACTGTCACCGAAGTTCGTCTCTCTGTTCTCCATTCTTCCCTTTTTACAGCTTCCTCTTCATTTTTATTGTTTTTTTTTTTTTTTTTTTTTTCCCTCAATACTTAACGATTCACTGAATGTTGAGCTCGTTTAATCGAAAAAAAAAAAAATCAGTCGCATTTGTATACTGAAAAAAAAGTAATAATTTTTTATTTTTGGATTTTCTTTCATTGAAAAAAAAAAAAAAAAAATATTTAGAATCAGAGTCAAACGATTTCCTGATTTGAAATCAAAAAAATTCTTGCTTCACGAATTAATTTTTTCATTTTCGATACTTGCACTTCAAATTTGTTTATTTCTTTGAATTTCTCCAGATGATGCAGCTGCGTTTCGAGAAAAAAAAAAATGAAAAATAAAAAATTTATATTTTTTTTTCTTCACAAATTGCTCGTTTCGTTTTTATCGAATTGTTGAGTCAAAATTCATTTGTTATTCTAGTATTAAGTGTCAAAAAAATGTCAATTATTTGATCTTCATAAAAATGATTGAAATTTGATTGAATTATGATTATTTGATTGAATAATTTCTCTGAAATGTGAGAATAAATTGAAGAATCGATATTCAATGGATCGTTGGAAACGTGAATGTTTAATTGTTGATAAAAAAAAATTTTTTTTTTCGTTCCTTCGTGTAATGACAGACCTTTGGAAAAATTCAATGTTGTTTCATAACTCGTTGTTACTCGTACGATGCTACTACGGAGTGTATATTAAATGATCGACAAGTGTATGAAATAAGAGGACGAAATATTGGAATAACGTAATGAACGAGGATAGAGAAACGTATTTGTGTGTCAAGGGGAAATGGAGCTTCGAAATGTTGAATAACGACACTTGCGATGTTGGTAAACACAGAAGCGAGTTAAAATTTTTTTTTTATCAGTTACGCAGCACACACGCCCAGCGAGCTTTAACCCATGTGTGATTAACATTTTCTATCGCTTTTTTATGGAATAATAATAATAATAATAATAATAAAAATTCATGGACTTTTGTCCATGAATTTTTATGCATGAATTGTGTGAAAAAGGATTACGCAATCGTTGCTCGTGACAATCAAAATGATGCCCCAATTTTTTTTATTTATTTGACGTTTCCCAATGGCCCCAGAGTTTCGGATAAATAATTTTTTATCACGATTCTCTGAGAGAAAATTGACAACGTTTTATTCTTCTTTTTTTCAATTCACTGTTTTGATAAGAAAATTTTCCACGAATTTTCCACACTCTAGCTTTGTTTGCCAAACGGAAAGCTGGAAATTTGGGGAAAAGTTTCTCGGAATTCGGAAAAAGTATGATTTTTAGTACTAGAACACGAATTTTTTTTTTTTTTTCTATTATTTTCGAAAATTTTCTAAAGCTTCTCAAAAAAGATGAACAAAAACTGGCGATTTTTCAGTATCAATTTCTCGTTATTTTTCAAAAATCTCGAAGACATTTTTTTGAAAACGTCAATTGGAATTGAAGAAGTCAGTTCGTTTCAATGAACAAAACAAAAAAGTTTTTTTACTTGTTGAAATTTTTGTTTATTTAAAAAAAAAAACAAAAAAAAATCATTTTACTTGGTGAAGAACATTTTGATTTAGCAGAGAACGAAAAAAAAAAATTGGTATTCATCTGATAAACAAAAAAATAATTCGATGAACAAAATTTGTTAGAATGATTCTTCAACGGTTATCCAGCAATATTATCATTAAAAAACAATTTTTCAAAAATCTCAAAAATGGCTGAATTTTTTCAGGTTTATCATGAATTAATAAATATCGAAAACGTACGTGTGAAACACCCTTAAATTGTTCGTGTATACAATTTTCCGTTTGGACAATCATTCACGCGTATCAATTAAGATAAAAGTTACTTGGGCATAACGAGACCGAGTCAGCTGGCTCGAAGGTTCGGGATATCCGCACGCGATACAAATTGATATTAAAGGGGAGGTCATGGGAGAAGGAATTTAATAGACAAATCGTGGTTCTCGAAATGATTAAATTAAAATCGTTTGTGATATTGAATAATAAATTTTCGAATAATCATCGATCGAGTTGCCCTCAAAAGTCCCTTCAAATTGGATGGCTGAACGACAAATTAAAAGTTTTTATCATTCAAGAACAATTGTCTGGGTGCTCTTGAATTGTTATTATTTTTTACAGCATTCATTTCGGAGACTGTTTAAATTCATTCGGCTAACCACTTTGTATGTAAATTCGTCAGGTAATTAAAAAAAAAAAAAAAAAAAAAAAACGTGTAGTTTTGTCTCTCGGAATTAATGCGTGTTCACGAAGCCAGTTTTTTTTTCTTCTCACAGCAATATCGTAAAAACCATTATTAGCATTATTTTTCAATGAAATTTTCCAGCTCGATTAAGAAAACTTGAATTTTTTCAGGTGCAGCTGACAATTAAGATGATATATTCGACCCGGGAGAGGAACTCTTAACGGCGTGAGTATTTTTTGAGCTTTTTATTACATTTTTTATAAATTTATTTTCACCGAGAAATCATCGATTAACAAAAACGAGGATTCAATGCCGGAGCTCTGTGCATTGCTGAAGGAACAACGTTAAAAACATCCGTCGATCATCAGGGAGAATGATTCATGATTTAAAAAATCAATCGTCATTATTAAAAAGAAATTGATGAAAAATTTCGATTGAAACTTCATTGAAACTAACTCGAGCAAACGGATCTTATCTCAAGTACATCTATTTTTATATCAACTCTAGCCCAGAGCTAATAGAATTTTTACACGTGTCTTTGCCCATGGCAAACTATCGAATCGCCCACGCGAACGAGAGTTAATACGAATAGAACATTTACGAGAACCCATTATACAGGATTCTCAAAAATTCACCTTCGAAATCTCCAGCACATAAAAGTCGATGAATCCCGAAGAGAAATAGTCAAATGTTTCTTTCCGATGCAACGCATTTCGAAAATTCAGATTAAAAAAAAAAAAACAAAAAAAAAATAGAAAGATCATTCTCGGCCTTTAAAAATAGAAATATCACAAGATTCCGAGGATAAAAGTCCTTAACCATTTTTCGATCGGACCCAGCGTTACCGAGTAATCGAATAAAGCGTCAGAGCCAATCGCGTGCGCGCAGTTTTGGGCGGAGCGTTCCCCCCACTCGGCGCTATCCTCAGGGCGCAGCGCCATTGGCTGCAGACCGGACGTTCAATATCTCAGAAACGGTAGGTCGTAGAGAAAAATGCCCAAGGAGAATTCTCTTCAGAATTTCGTAAGCAATCGATCCTCCAAATCTTAATACGCATCGTAGAGGTTGAGAGTACTGACGTCGAAAAATGAAGAAGAGTAGAGATGAGAAAGAATCCAGAGGCTCGTGGAACGTCAAATGTTTGCTTAACTCCTCGTCTCTTGACGCTCGTGATGACGCATTGTTATCGACAAAAGCTACCACGTGTTTATCATGATCATACATCGACCCCCCTCAGCCTGAACACATATATTACTCTCGTATATATATATATATACATATGCACAAGCTGCAATCCATTTTCCCCGATTGAATGGTATTCTCCAGTGAACAAACGTTGTAACCCGAGTACATCCAGAAGTTCCTGCGTCATTTCCTTTTCGTAGACACTCCGGTCGTGTAGATACTGTCCCAAGATTCCCCAGGCTTCAACGCTAATATAATTCGACTCGATCGTTTTTGAAAGCTTCGAAGAATGATCGAGTGCTATCGCTCACAACACAGCGGTACTCTTCTTCGGCCAAGTGGTAATGGCCGTTGACAGTCAACTGTCATCGAATGAGTCATATTTCCTGATGTATGAATCTTCGAATCTTTACTATTCAAGATATCGTCTTTCAACTTTTTTTTTTCTTTTACTAAGAAACTTCTTTCTTTTACTTTTATTTCTAAAGTTTTAGTAGTAATTTCCTGATTTTTGAATTCTCGAATCTTTACGATCCAAGATATTGTCTCCCAATTTTTTTATTCCATGTGCCTTCTCAGATTCAATTTTTTTATATAGTTTTAGTAGTAAACTTATACAGTAAAATCGTAACTATTTTCTAATAATGAAACTATCACTCATTTAAATAATTTTACTATTTAATTTTTATTTTTATTTGTATGGTTTAACTATACAATAAATTTGTATAGTAAAACTATACAAATTTTGTATAGTAAAACTATACAAATTTTAGAAATAGTTGAACTATACAAATTTTTGTAATAGTTAAACTAGACTAATTTTATTCAACTTGTACAGTAAAACTATACAAACTATAAAACTTTATAGAAAATAGTTTCAAACGTTTTAAGATAGTTTTGTATACTTAAACTATACAAATTTTATTAAATTTGTACAGTAAAACCATACAACCTATAAAACTATAAAAATTTATAGAAAATAGTTTCAAACGTTCTAAGATAGTTTTGTATACTTAAACTATACAAATTTTATTAAATTTGTACAGTAAAACCATACAACCTATAAAACTATAAAAATTTATAGAAAATAGTTTCAAACGTTCTAAGATAGTTTTGTATAGTTAAACTATACAAATTTTATTAAATTTGTACATTAAAACTATACAAACTATAAAACTATAAAAATTTATAGAAAATAGTTTCGAACGTTCTAAGATAGTTGTAAATTTGTAAGTTTACTATTAAATTTAATAGTCAAACTAGCAAATTTGTATAGATTTACTACAAAAATTTTATTCTTACAAATTTAACAGCGAAACTATTAAATTTATTACAAAATTTATAATAAAACTATTTTGCCAAATTCAACAGTAAAATTATGTAATTCGTATATGAAAATTATTTCAAAACAATCTTGATACTTTTAAAACTATTTACTATTAAATTTGTGTAATGAAACTCCATAAATTTAATAATAAAACTAGACAAATTTATTGAGTTAATTCGTATCAATAAATTTGTATAATAAAACTGCACGAGTCTGTTGAGTCGGAGAATAAGAAGCCCCGTTCGGTGTCTCCCGACAAATATCATTATTTCCTCATTTATTTTATGGCGTTTACACAACGAAATGTCTGGCTCTCCCAAAATCAGACAAAATGAGCTTAGAAGCCCCGAATTTTACCTTCGACACAAAATCGTCCAATAAAATTCAATCTCATGATGCCTGGGCATCATGAGAGTATAAAAAATTCATTGCTTTACGAGGTTCGAAAAAAAAAAAAAAATCCTACAAAAATAGTCTTAAAAAATCATCGATTTTCAATAAAAAAAAATTTCTCAAGTCCATCAACGCGTTTTCTTACAAAAAAAAAATTTCTAATACTCAAAAACACCGTTTTTATTCACTGTCAAATGAAATTCATTTCCATCACCAAAAATTTACAAATTTTTGCAAATTTCCCAACTGAATTTCCATTCGAAAATCTTTATAAAATTTCACAAAAAAAAAAAAAAAACAAAAACAAAATTCAAAAATCCTTGAAATTTTAAATGTTAAAAAAATTTGATTTTTTTTTTTTTTTCATCATTTTTAAAAATTTAAAATTTATCATCGACGGAAGTTGAAAACGTCAATATTGCGAGAACACTCGCTATATATAAATTAGGTTAGCACGATTACAGGCTCGTGTATGTTCCCACCCTGAATTTCTAGGCAGAGAAAGCTCTCAACCAGCTGTTTGCGAGTCGTCGTTTTATGGGGGTAGGTTAACGGGCAATCAAGCGAGTGGAGGGGGTTAAGGGATGACCGAAGTGGATGGGGGGGGGGGGTTCCAGTCCCTCTAACGCTCCCTGCTGCTCCTTCATCTCGAACTCGATAAAGCACATATGTGATCCTCTGTCTCCTCTGTCCTTTAAAGATCAAAATGTATCACTCAGCCACGCGTATGGACCTTTCCACGTCAACTCGACCAGCCTGTTATTGGATTTTCGTTTTTTTTTCTTCATTTTTCAATTTTTTTTTTCAATTTTTTTTTTATCGGCAAAACCTTGACTGTCAGTCACGCTGACGAACGAATTTGAATTTCTCGAGCTCCTGGTTGATCTCGAACGAAATAGCTGACGATTTTATTGAACGAAAAAAGGTCAAAAAAAAAATCGCTCTCTTCGGGGTTGTTTTTTGTTGGTTTTTTCGATTTTTTTCGATTCGAAAATTCTCACTGATCGAAGTTGTAAAATAATTTATAATTTTCCGGATTTCAGTGGCGTCTGAAAAAAAAGCAAAAAAAAAAAATCGTTTTTTTACTCTCCAACCGGAAATGACATTTTGGTCGCTTTTATTTTTCGATGCTCGAGCATCGATCGAGCTTTTTCCTGCTCCATCGGGAATAACATATTCCAGAACATTTCAAAGCGGAAACAACACAAACAAGCTGCTTCTTCAGAGTGCTTCGAACGTCGGACACATTCAGCCATGAATTCGTATATTCGAGACTCCCCTTTGATGGAAAAAAAAAAAAAAAGAAAAAAACTGCTGACTCGTACGTGCAAGGAAAAAAAAACAGAGAAAAAGTTTTTTTTTCTCCCCCGGAACAAAACCACCCCAAGCCTCGTAAATAAAACTTCGTTTCGTGGTAACTTTGGATCGTCGCAGATGGGTTCATTAATACAAATTTTTCGTGATTAAATTTCCCCGGTTAACGATCGAGTGAGGAAAAAAAAAAAAAAAAAAAAAAAAAAAAAAAAAGAGCTTTTTTTTTTCAGGCAAGCTTACAGCATCGATTTTTCGATATTTAAATTTTATTGGAAACTCTTCAACGCCAGTTCCAAAAACCCATTAACCTTTTTTTATATATCTCACGTTTTTTTAACAAAAATGTGGTTTTTTTTTTTTTTATTAACCATCCACGAAAAGTCAGCCTCTCAAAGCAGCTTTTCTTCACAATAAATTCACGAAAAATGGCAATCGATCGATTGAATTATTCGAAATTTTTTTTTTTTTTTTTTTTTTTTTTTTTTTTTTCATGGTGCCCCTAAATAAATGCAAATAATTCGTAGCTGAATCTAGAAACAAGGGAGAGCATATATTCGGGCTCCAATTTGTATCGAGGTCATCCATATCGATCGTGGTTTAACGGGATGGAAATTGGTAGAGTCGAGTGACCAAATAGCTCGGATAAATCGACGACACCTCTGACTATACGTCAAGGCACTTCCATACTCCATAAACTCTCTCTTTCTATTCTCGATGGGTTGGTGCTGCTGCTATTGCTGTTTCGCTCCATTGCGAATTTTGGTCTTCACGTTCGGTTTCCCAGGAGCATATATATTTATTCGTTGATCATTCGTTCTCGCTTCGACTCTTTCGTTGCCTCTATTTTTACGCTTACTTGCAAGCTTTTGTCGAACTCTGACATTTTTTTTTTCAATTTTTTTTTTTTTTTTTCTTCTTTTTATTCTATTTCTCTTTACTTGTTCTGTTTTTTTTTTTAATTTTTTATTTTCTGTAGTCAATTCAATAGAACGATGCCGAGAGATTGGACATTGTATTCAGGTTCATTGAGACCTCTGTTTTGTGAACATTTGTTCTGGAGGTAGGCACGAAATTGAGAGAACTCATGGTACTACCCTATAGAGCAGGCTCCTGAACGAATTTATCTTATGAGGAAAAATACAACTCTTGTACGAATAATTGAAAAACTTTGTTGCTTTTGACTTATTCGATTCGATTGTTTTTTGCACTGTACGACTCTCGATTGTGAATCAAACTGCGTTGATGAGAAAACGAATTTTCGATCGATATTTCGAAATAATAAAAAATACAAATTTTTCAATTATTTCGATCGATGCAAAAATCTGAAAAAAATTTTTTTTCTCATTAATATATTCATTAAAAATGAATATTTTCATGGAATTTGATGTTAATGAGAAAATTATTATTTTTTTTTCGATATTTGCATCGATTGAAATAATTGAAAATTATTTATTTTTTATTATTTCGAAATATTGATTGAAAATCGTGATTTTTATTTGAATATTCATTGAAAATAAATATTTCAATGAATATTCAAATATTCATTGAAAATTATTATTTTCATTGATATATTCATTGAAAATTAATATTTTCATTAATATATTCATTCAAAATGAATATTTTCATGGAATTTAATGTTAATGAGAAAACAATTTTTTTTTAGATATTTGCATCGATTGAAATAATTGAAAATTTTTTATTTTTCATTATTTCGAAATATTGAACGAAAATCGTGATTTTTATTTAAATATTCATTGAAAATAAATATTTCAATGAATATTCAAATATTCATTGAAAATTGATATTTTCATTGATATATTCATTGAAAATTAATATTTTCATTGATATATTCATTGAAAATTAATATTTTCATTGACATATTCATTCAAAATGAATATTTTCATTGAATTTGATGTTTTTTTTAATTAAATTGAATTTTTTTTATTTTTCCTTGTTGATTTTTTGATAATGATGATATGATGAATCGAATTGAAAATGAATAAAAAAAATTAATGAATGAAAAGAAAATAAATTCATTGCAAAATGAAAAAAAAAAAAAAAAACGTTTTGAAAATAAAAATCAAAGCTTCGCGTTTTGTCTGTTTCTAACAGTAGCCGAAGATCCGAAGCGAGCTCTTCCTTTGGTTGGAATCCGAGTAGCCGTACCAGTAGAAAAAAGTAGAAAAAAAAAAAAAAAAAAAAAAAACCAACAAACACACATTCCCCCAACGCTTTTTGGTGCATCCCCTGAAAGATGACGAAGAGATTCGAGTTCAATTGGCAGATCGAAGTGCCGGAGCCACTGAGAATCGGTTGTGTCTTCGATCGATGGACCGAGGAAAAGGATAACATTGATCTCGAGCTAAATTGCATGTTCAAGGTCGATGAATATGGCTTCTTCATATACTGGCAGAGCGAGGGCAAGGTGAGGATTGCAAAGTTCCAACCCTTATCATTTAAAAATTTTTTTTTTTTTTTTTTTTTTCATCTCGTTTAAAACTGCTTATGATTTTATTATTATAAAATAAATTATTTATCGATCACGAATGTTGATTGAAACGTTGAATAAATTATTAAAAAATGGTCGATCATGGTCGATTTACTGTTCGTAAGATTATGAAAAAAAAATCTTTTTTTTTTCTCGTTCTTGTTATTCTGTTTCATTTGCACTGATGAAGAAAAATTATAATTTCGACAAATATTATTCATTGATTATTATTTAATGATCAACATCAAACAATTAAAAATTAAATGAATAATATCCAAATGATTAATAATCAATTAAAATGTTATTATTGAATTATTTTTTATTAATTATGACTTTTGTGTTAATAAAAAAAAAAAAAAAATATAGAATCCCAATAAATAATAATGTAAAGTATTTTAAAAAATCTAAAATTTCACTGATCTCGAGAATTTTCCGTGCATTGTTCAAGTTTTATATATTTTTTCATGTTTCAGGATGGTGACGTCATCGAACTCTGTCAAGTTAGTGACATACGAGCTGGTGGAGTACCGAAGGTGAGAAAATTTATGGACTTGGGGAAAAAAAAAAAAATAAAAATGATTGCAAAAGAACAAAAAAAGACACTAAATTCGTTGAAAATATTGAAAGTTTGTCGAGTGCCCGAAAAATCGATAAAAAAGTTCAAATTTTTTTACAATAAAATGTATTCAGCGAAAAAAGAGAAATTTGTTGATCGAATATTTGTTGGATCAACGAATCGTGCCGGACGAACGGAAATTCCTTAAGTCAAACAAAAATTTGATCGAAACGCTTAATTCGTTGGCTCGAATAAATATTTCTCCGACGAAATAATCGTTGAATCAACAAAAGTTTTGTCGAACCAACAAATTTCATTCGTTCGCCAAGATTCGTTGATCGATCAAAAAGTTTTGTTTAATCAGCGAATCTTCTTTGTTCAAGTTGGAATATTATTCAATCTTGACTGGTGACATTCTGAGAAGTCTCCACTCGGTATCGAAAATATTTCGATAGATTTACAACTTTGGAGTTTTTTTTTTAATTAAAAAAAAAAAAAAAAAAAAAAAAAAAAAAAATTTTTTTTTTCTAATTAAAATTTTTTGATTAAAAAATTTTTTTTTTTAGTTCAGCTGTCAGCTGTTTGTTGTCTGCGTGTCTAATATCGTTCGTACGCCCGAGTTTCTTGAATAAAAACTTGAACTTCGTTTATGGGACGATAAAAGTTTGTTCAATATTAATTTTATTTTTTTTTTTTTTTTTTTTACACGATAATGAGAGCAGGATGAGTATGGTTTGCCTCGAAAATATATTTCTCAAATGTTCATTTACTCAGCCGGCGTATATAATTGCTTTGAAACACGCGCCCAATTGGGTGTTCCGTATATGCGACGCCTTCCATCGGTTTAACCGTACGTTTCCGCGATCAGGGAAAAAAAAAACTTGTCGGTTTTCATTAATGAAATTAGTGAAGTATTAATTCAACCATGAATTGCTCGATTCTTCGTCATCCCAATTAAAATCCCATATTTAGTCGTTCAACCCCCTTTTTTTATGGCGTTTTTGACATTTTTTGTAAATAAAAATAAAATACAATACATTTTTTTTATAATAAAAAAAAAAAAAAAAAAAAAAAAAAAAAAAAAAAAATTAAATTCATGAAATTTTTTTATAAACAAAAATAATTTTTTTTTTTTTTTTTTTTTTTTTTTTTTTTTTATAAATAGGAAAAAATGGTTTCCTATATTTTGTGGTTTCGTCGAATTCGTTGTCGATATAAATTCAATCGTCATCGAATGTTTTTTTTTTTTTTTTTTTTTTTTTTCTCAGGATCCAAAGCTTTACGATAAACTGGTTGGGAAGCATGGAGAACAGCTCGAAGAAAAGAGTTTGACCATATGCTCGGGTGTTGACTATACCAACATAAATTATCAGCACGTCGTCTGTCCGGACATCGCAACTGCCAAGGTACGTCTCCATAATTCACTCTCGACAACACATTCGGAGCACAGACAAACTTATATATTTTCGTTTGATTCCGAAACGATCACTCGTACATTTCGTCTTGAAAGAGAAATAAAAACTCGGTAAGCAAATAGCAAAAAAAAAAAAGGAAAAAAAAAGGAAAAAAAAAACATGAGTAATAAAAACGGCTGCGAATAAAACTGACTTTTGAGTCAACGCGTATATATTTTCTCGCTCGCATGATATATGCTCGATTCTGGAAGGAATTTTTCAAAAAGACAAAAAAAAAACTCTATTGATCCGTGAATAAAAAATTTGTAAATTTATCGCTTAGCTCTCAATCCGGTATTCACAATTTTATAAACAAATTCGTCGATTCGACTCTTCGAAATATTTCATGAACGAATTCGTGGAATGAAATTTTTGAAAAATAAAAAAATCGACAAAAAATTTAAGCAATTACGATACTTTTTTTTTTCTTTTCTTTTTACTCGATTACTTTTTTTCTGATTTTTGTTGATAATCAAGAAAAAAAAAAAATTGAAGAAGAAAAAAATGACTAAAAAAGAACAAAAATAAAAGAAGAAACATAAAAAAAATTAAATTAATTAAAAATTGATGAAAAAAATAAAAGAAAAAAATAAAAACAGAAAAATTTCAAAAAATTAAATTCATTAAATAAGAAAAATCAAAGATTTGTGCAGTTTGAAAATATTCCAAATAGAAACAATTTTAATTTTCATAATTAGAGTGAATAAATATTGAATTTTTGCTGTGATCATTGTTCAAATGTAATTTCAAAAATGAATGATTACAAAAAAAAAAAAAAAAAAATATTGACACTTGTCTTCGGAGTCACGAATTCATGAGAATTTGTTTCAAAACGTGTTTATCGAGAAACGATGAACATTCGATTGAGTTTGCGATGAGAAGGGTGTTTTTAACGAAAACAAAACGTTTTTCCTGGAGCAAGAAAAAAAAAAAAGCATCCCTTTCATCCCCCTTTTCTCGTTTTCTCTCTCACGAGTAGTATTTCTAAATTTAGTTTAACACGAATGATTTGTCGTTTCGCGCCATATCTTCGGTGTATATATCGCGCCTGTTATATACGCGATGAATCGCGTGGGCGTTAAAACGTGTGATTTACGATGCCAGTGAGGAAAACGGTTGCTCAATCGATGCCCGCTCGATTTGGAAATTCGTTTAAGATGGAATTCGTGCAGGGAACTGGCAGAAGGAAAACGAGAGCAAAAAGAAACGGATAAGACTCGTGTACACTACTGACAAAAAGTTTGAAAACGTTTTACACTTTTTTTTTTTTTTTTAATTATTTTTCAACCATACCCTTGAACTCGGTAAATTTTTATTAAAAATACAAAACTTTTATTCATAATTCAAGACTTTTATTGAAAATTAAAAATTTTTATGAATATTCAAAATTTTTAATAAAAATCCAGAATTTTTTTTATAGAAATCCAAGATTTTTTAATAAAAATTTGAATTTTTTGATTAGAAATTCAAGTATTTTGTTGAATATTCAAGAATTTTGCTGAAAATTCAAGATTTTTGACGAAAACTCATAATTTTTAATAAAAATCCAGAATTTTTTGTAGAAATCCAAGATTTTTTTTATGAAAATTTGAATTTTTTATTAGAAATTCAAGATTTTTGTTAAATATTCAAGAATTTTGCTAGAAATTCAACATTATTATTCCGAAATACAAGATTTCCGTTGAGAATTAAAATTTTTTTTTAATAAAAAAAATATAAAATTGAATTAACAATAAAAAAATTAACGAAAATTTTTTTATGAAGATTCAAGATTTTTGTGCACAATAATAAAAAGAAAATTTCCATAAACCCAAAAGTATCGATTCACAACCAGTTGAGGGCAAAATTCATCGAATCTCTCACCGAAAATGGATGAAAAAAAAAAAAATTCAATTCTTTCGAAATCCCATCGGCGAGAGAGCTTTCAGTCGAATTGAATAGAGAATGAAAAAAAAATTTCAATTGATTCAAATAGAAAGTTGATTTTTTGTCCTAAAAAAAAACGGATACCGAATCGGTTTAACCGAATATTGACTTTTTTTTCTTTATTCTGTCAATTCGAATGTTCAAAACCAGTCGATATTCGTGCAAATGAAAAAAAAAAAAACAAAAAAAAAAAAACCTGCTTGAAATAATCAATAGAAATTTGTAAACATGAGAGCTCGTAAAGATTCATGTAAATTTGCAAGCTTTTAGACAGCAGAATCTATAACGCCGAATCGTATCGAACGCTTTCGATGACGCAAGTTTAGATTTCTCGGGTATTTACGAGGCGAGGCTGCTGAGATTTGATTCCTGTAACGATCCGACCGGACGATATCCGGTGATTCGTTTCCTTTCTCTCTCTCTCTCTCTCTCTTTCTTTCAAATATCTTCGATTATCTTAAATTTTATTAGCAGACGAAAATTTCTCGGAGCTTTTCCAAGCCGATTGACCTTGAGGAGCTATGGAATCATGGATTATTCGAGTCACTGCTATTACGAATTTTCTTTGTTTATAAAATGCTTGCCAATTCAGCCAGATCGAATAATCCTCGGCGAAGAAAAAAAAAAAAAAAAAAAAAAAAAAAAAAAAAAATTATTTTTATTTTTATTTTTATTTTTATTTTTTTCATTTTTTTTTTTTCTATTGTTTCTTGGTCTTTTTCTCACGGGAATTAAGGTGACCTCGAATAAAGCATTTCCAGCTCAACGAAAGCTCCTCAATCTTCCGCAATCAATCGATCTTAGCCAGCCCCTTAATGAAGATGCTCCTTCGCTAATTGGTAATCGAGTCTCGAGTCTTCACCTTAAGCGGGCAATATCGACGTTCCCGAGAGAAACGTATAAATATCAGAGAAGATTTAACTCACGATATATGTTTTATCCCAGAAGCCCTTGGGACTCATCTCGTTACTCTACTCGATTGACTTTTAGCTCAACCGGACTACTTGGCCGTTCGTAATCACGCTCCAGCTTCTTCGAATCGGAGAAAAAAAAAAAAAAAAAACAAAAAACAAAAAAATTCCAAGTCAATATTTTTATCCTGATTAAACATTATTCATGGGGATCCCCCCCGTGCTTTCGTGAAATTCTTCCGACAAGAGAAAAAAGTACATTTCTTGGGAATAATGACGCGAGAGCATTTCTCGAACTAAGAAAACGAATCTTCCAATTGGTTTTCTAATCGAATTACCGGAGGGAGAAATATTTTTTGGGGGAAAAACAGATTGGTAGCAAAATTCGTTGGAAAAAAAAATTTTTTTTTGGACTCACGTTGCAGACTGTGGAAGACGAGAAAAATTTTTTTTTTTTAATTTTGTTATTGTAGCAAATAAGAATTTTGAATGATTATTACAAATGACACTTTTTTTTATGGAAATGATAATCCGAGGATGAGCGTCGATAACAGTTTTGAAAAAAAAAAAAAAAAAAAATGAAAAAATTGAAGTTTTTTTTTGATATTTTCGTAAACTGGAAGTGTCTCGAAAAATTTGTACTCATTCGGAAAAAAAGTAACGAATGAAAAGAGCAGTATTATTTTTGTAGCTGACCATCGATTGAAAAATAAAAGAATACTTAGAAAAAACTGAAGTAAAAACCGTTGTTCAGGAGTAAAAATATTTTTTTCTTCTTCTCCGTATCGATAGACTTGGCTGGCTGGAATCCGGAAAATCACTCACAACGTCAAAGCCAACAATGTCTGTCCTCTGACATGCCTGAAAAAACAGTGAGTTTTATTAATATTATTATTATTATTATTTTTTTTTTCATTCTCAGACGAATTTGCAGTCTTAAAATGTTGCATCGGTTCGTCACGATTGATTTCATTTGTTTCACTTTTCAGTTGGATGAGGTTACGGATGCTGGTCGATCCCAATGGCAAAGTACCTGTGAAGGTCGTTGCGAGGACCTTCGCATCCGGAAAGACCGAAAAACTCGTCTACCAGTGTCTCTCGGACCTTGGCCTACCTAAGGAAAAGGTGAACTCTTCATTTTTCTACTAAACCAATTTTGAAAATTTATTTCATCTCTTTTTTTAAAATATTTATTTTAAATTGAGTATTTTTTTTTTTTTGTATCGTAAATAAGGAAAAAGTACGGTTTTCAAAAATCACTGTTTTTTGTTTTTTTTTTTTTTTTTTTTTCAACGAAAATAGCAACGGAAAAGTTTGAAAAAATTGTGTCAAATGATTCGCAGTATATCGAGTTTGTACAAAAAATTTTATTTCGATTTTCCTGAAATATTTTAACAAAAAATTAATTTTTCTGTAACAGAATACGAATTTTTACGATTTCAGTATATTTGCTTATTTTTTAATTAAAAAGTATTTTATTTTTTTTTTTTTTGGACCTGGAAATGTTGTGGAGACTCCGTGTGAGGCAAAGGGTTGAAATTGACAAAGCGAAAAGACCGAATAAAAAATGAGCAGAGCCGAGTATAAAATGAATAAAATTCAACCGAAGTTCGAAATAAAATATCAACTTAATCTGCACTCCGACGAGAATAAAATAACGAGAAAAAAAAATCAAACGAGAAACGATGCAACTAGAAGAAAAAACACGAAATTTCGTAAATTATGAAATAGTTCCGATTTCTTGACGATTCAGCTGATAAAAGAGATAAAAAAATAACGAATATTGAGTAAAATAAAGGAAAAAGAAAAATTTATGGTCGATTTTAATGGAACAAAATATCGATGCGAATCGACTAAAAATTTTAACGAATCGATTATTAAAACAAACGTTGAAAAACAGAAAATAATCAACGAGAATAAACAGAAGAACGGGACAAAACAATTACATAAAACGAAACGACGAACGATGCAATGTAGTTAATTAAAATTTTAATTACCACGCGAACAGTAAGGTGGAAAACAAAAAACAAATTGACGTTTTAAAAATAAGAGAAAGAATGAAATACACAAAAAGTTGATAGACTCTTCATTTTCTTGACGTACACGAGCCACCAACAATAATTTGCATTTCTCTATTTTTAGAACGACGTTATCGAGCCTGAGGATTTCACTTTCGACGCATTTTATGATCTGTACCACAAAATTTGTCCGAGAAACGACATAGAGGAACTCTTCCAATCAATGTTCGTATATTAATTTCATTTATTACAGAAATAATGAATCGAAACAGTTTTTCAACGTGTTTCAATTCATCGGATGATGAAAAAGTTTTTAATTAAGATGCCGGAAGTGTCTGAGTCAGCACCAGGCTTCAGATAAGAAGAAAATGCCAATATTTTCTTTTGCTCAAAATAAAGGAACGAAGACTTTAGAGATGAAGATCGAGAATCCAATTTAGTGAATTCCATCTTCAGTACTCAGTTCTAATTTTTTTTTTTTTTTTAGAATCATGAACAAAGGAGGATTAATTAAAGAAAAAATAATTCCAATATTTCTACGCTTTTTTATAAAGTTACTGAATTGAAAAAAATATTAATTAATTATAAAATAAAAATCGAATTACTTTGTCGTTAATGATTTTTGAATATTGACTCGTTTGGGTTTGATTTCTCGCAAACAGAACGCAGGGAAAAGCTGACACGATAAATCTTGAGCAGCTGATAACATTTCTGAACGAGAAGCAACGGGATCCGACCCTGAATGAGATCCTTTATCCGCTTTACGACAAGAAAAGAGCATCGGAGATAATAAACGATTACGAGAAAAACGAGACAGCGAGAAATCAAAGTAGTTGTTAAATCGATAAAGCATTACTTTTTTTTCATCCCTCCGTCGCAGTCGGAGGGTAAATATTCCATTGTATTTACAGAAACAATGACCAAAGACGGTTTCATAAGGTACCTGATGTCTGACGAAAATGCACCAGTCTTTCTCGATCGACTAGATGTTTACATGGACATGGATCAATCACTTGCACATTATTACATCAACTCCAGTCACAATACTTATCTGAGCGGTCGTCAGTTCGGTGGTAAGAGCAGCGTCGAGATGTACAGACAAGTTTTACTGGCTGGATGCAGGTGAGGAATAAATTTACAATCAAAACATTATTTTTAAACATTTATTAACAAAGATAATTATTAAGTGTATTAAAAAAAATCACAATTTGTAAACAATTTATCATCGGATTTTTGTTAAAATGAATCGTTAATTAACTACTTTCAAGTAATGTTTGACTAAATGAACAAATTAGATTAGAGACCCATGGTTGAGTTAAAAAAAATCGTTCAGAAAAATGATTTAAAAAAGAACAAAAATCGATCGTTTAAAAAGAATTGTTCAAATTTAATAATAGTGTAAATAGTGTTTGATAAAAATGTGATTAAAAGTATGCTTGAACGAACAAAACGAAAGGTGCGTCGAGCTCGATTGTTGGGACGGCAAAGGGGAGGATGAGGAACCGATCATAACTCATGGCAAAGCGATGTGCACCGATATACTCTTCAAGGACGTGATTTATGCTGTGAGGGACACAGCTTTCGTAACTTCCGAATATCCAGTCATACTGAGCTTCGAGAATCATTGCAGCAAAGGACAACAGTACAAACTCGCCAAATATTGTGATGAGATTCTTGGAGACCTGTTGCTCCGTGAACCACTCAAGGAATACCCGGTATGTATACAGGCTGTTTGAAAAAACGTATGCGAACCTTGACCATTCGCTAGAGGAGATAAATCTGAGAGGAAAAGTCCTTGGGCATTTTTCTCTGCGATGTCCCGTTGAGAAGATATTGATGGATCAGTGGGCCGCTGAGCTCCGCTGGCTGCGAGCGAGCGGAGAGTGGGAGCAGCGCGCGCTAGCCAATCAGCGATAGCGTCGGTAGGCGGAGCGCGCTCGCCATTGGCTGTTCCACTAATCGTTTGATATCTCATGAAATATACGACGCAGAAAAAAATGCTCGAAGAGTTATCGCTTCAGAATTTCGTAATCTATATGCTCGTAAAGTCGGAAAATATAATCGTCAGTTTTGAGCCAGCCTGTACGTGAAGTTTCGTAATTCACAGCTGATTGTGTTGATCCAGGCACGTCATGTATACACAGAGAGATATTCATGCTTCGACACGTTCCTCTGATCCTCGACCCCTTCTCCCACATTCCCTCGATGAAGAGCCTAGGACGCCTTTATCTTTCATCCCCCTGCCTCTCAATCCACTACCTCCCCATCACAGTCACTTGATTATTCGACAATCCCTGTGCAAACTCATCCACAGCTGATCAACTGCGATGATTAGACTCTCTCGAAACATCGTTTAATCCTCTGTTTAACTCGGTTTGTCTCGCAGCTAGAACCCGGTGTACCTCTTCCACCACCCAGTATGCTCAAACGAAAGATCCTCATAAAGAACAAGAGACTCAAGTCCGAAGTCGAAAAGCGGGAACTTGAATTATTCAAACAGGGACAATTCGTCATCGAGGACGAGGTCAAAGAAGATCCTAGCGCACCGCCAACAGTTGCTGCGGTCGTCGAGCAACAATCAGTGGTAATTTTATCCGAAATATCATCCGAACCCGGCGAACATTTTGCTTTTCCATTTTGAATTATTTTCCGAGCCTTTCATATGCGAATATAGTTGTTTGAATAATTGTTGTCGAACATTGATCGATCAAAGTCGTGCTAATTATATTATTTCGGCCACCAGGATTCGGACGTTTTCCAGGAAGAAGTCGTATCCGTTGACGTTGTAGTAGCTTCGACGCAAAAACATTCGTCGCAGAGTGGGGCTGGGCCAGCAGGTCTCGGTGACAGTTTGGAACTCGCTGTCGTTCAGCCTTATACCGGAAGTACGACGAACGTTCATCCCTGGTTATCGTCAATGGTCAATTATGCCCAACCCATCAAATTTCAAGGCTTCGACGTTGCCGAACGTGAGTCCATTTCGATTTCTTACCTTCGTATCCACATTCGACTGAAATAATGATCAAAATATACAAAATATTTCTTGAGTCGTTCCTGAGACTTTCAGGATTAACGGACCGTGAAATTTTGAAGAGAAAAGTTCTTGGCCATTTTTATCTACGATTTGCCGTTAATCAGAAATTGATGAATCAGTGTTAGCCAATCTGCGGCGCCGCTGACAAGCTTCTGGGCGGAGCGTGAGTGCTGGGCGTACGTCACGCCCACTCCTTTCTCTCTAGACGCCGTATTGGTTGACATACTAATTCGTCGATTGTTCATCACCCGAGCTTCGGAGCGAATAATGGCCGAGGACATTTCTTTTCGTAATTTCAATGTCTAGCGATGTACGGACGCAAATTTTAACAAATCCTGTATTCGACAGTAATTAAATCCAATAACTCGTATTTTTTTTTCGAATATAAAAACACATCGATCTCCATTCTTGTTTCTTGTTGTTCACAGAGAAAAATTGTCATCACAACATGTCTTCCTTCGCCGAAACATCGGGCCTAAATCATCTCAAGACATCGGCCATCGAATTCGTTAATTATAATAAACGACAGATGAGCCGAATTTATCCGAAGGGCACTCGAGCAGATTCTTCCAATTATATGCCACAAGTATATGCAAATAAATCACATATAACATCATGATTAATAATTATCGTTTGATTTTGTTGAAAAAATTTGTTTTTCTCGTTGTTAACTTTTCTGTAAACGTGTTCTTCGAACCTGTAAAATCAGTTTCTCTTTAATCAAGCTTGTAAGTCTCCATAAATAATTGACTCCATTTTTTCACAACATTGAAAAGTTCATGTTAAATAATTAATGATTATTATTATATAATTGCACAATAATCTTTAATCGATTAATACGTTGTTGCAGGTCTTCTGGAACGCAGGTTGCCAAATGGTCTCACTCAATTTCCAAACGGCCGATCTCCCAATGCAATTGAATCAGGGAAAATTCGAATACAATGGATCTTCCGGTTATTTACTTAAGCCTGATTTCATGAGAAGGGCGGATCGAAGCTTCGATCCTTTCGCTGAAAGTCCTGTAGATGGAGTTATCGCGACTCAGTGTAGCGTGCAAGTGAGTTTGAGAATCTTTCGTACAACTCCAAAATAACAATGAAAAAAAAATTGATTGATCAAAAAAAAAGGGATTTTTGGAATTTTCTTCCGAAAATTCAGACCTACAAAAGAATAATCGTGACGAAAATTCGTCATGAAAAGAGACGATAAACAGTGTCAACCCTAATTTTTACATTTTTTTTTTCTTTTCAATTTCAGGTAATCGCGGGACAATTTCTCTCGGACAAAAAAGTAGGCACTTACGTGGAGGTAGAAATGTACGGTTTACCGACGGACACAATACGAAAGGAATTTCGAACGAGAACGGTACAGGCGAACGGCCTAAATCCGGTATACAACGAGGAGCCATTTCTCTTCAGGAAAGTTGTTTTGCCGGATCTCGCAGCGTTACGTTTCGCCGTTTACGACGAATCCAATGGTCGTCTTCTTGGCCAAAGAATTGTTCCACTCGATGGCCTACAATCGGGCTATCGCCATATTGCACTTCGCACAGAGGCCAATTTTCCAATGTCCCTTCCAATGCTCTTTTGCAACATAGAAATTAAGATTTACGTGCCAGATGGTTTTCAAGGTTATTACAATTTTTTTTTTTTCGAACTTCACGCATTTAATTTTTTTTTATCGAAAATTGTTAGCTTCTGATTCCACAATTTGAATTGATTAAATTTCAAAAATATTGAATAAATAAAATGATAATTTTTTTTCTTTTGGAAATTATTGAGAAAAAAATTGTGAATTATTGTTAATTGAAGATCAGTAAAAATTGGCACCTTCTTGAGCCTTTGAAGTTTGTTGAAATTTAAAAGGAAAAAAAATGTGTGATACCAGTCGCTTGATAAGTTTTTCTCGTTTAATTATTTATCAATCAGAAACCTGTTTCAATTTTTGTTTTCTTTATTTTACAGATCTTATGGATGCCTTAACGGCTCCAAAAGCAGCGAGGAAAACGGATGTAACAGCCCAAGCTAAATTGCGAGGCTTCGGTAGCGAGGATAGTGATACTAAAGGGATGGGAGACTCGTCACAATCTCGCCATTTGCAAGAAGCTGCGAAAGCTAGAGGTGAATAGTCGCAGATTCCGGGAAGAAGATGACTCGGAATTCCTACAGCACGTTTGCGCGTTATTAATATTGAAAATGATTTTTGTTGAACCACAAAAGTAACACTACGTAACAGCAATAGCAATATTAATGAAAAGGGAAATAGTAGAATAGTAATAGCAGTAACAGTAACGAAAAGATAATCAACTTAGCGGCAACGTTAACAGTAAAATTAGCAACAGTCACAGCACACTGAAAACTGTAATAACCGCAAAGAACCAACGAAGTGGCAGCGATGTAGTAGTACAGTAGAGTTAACGGAAACGGTAACGGTAACGACACGGTAACGGTAACTCGAATGATAACGGCAGTAGCAAACTAATCGCATGGGAATAGTGAAAAGTAACCTTGACGCTAGTGGCACAATAATGGTGACGGTAACTGCGCGGTAATATCGCTGTAACAGTGACGGTAACGGTTCAGTAACGGTAACGGTAATGGCACGAAATAGCACAGTAACCATGACGGTGTAACGGCACGGCAACTGCACAACAACTGTAACATTGAGGGTCATTTCGATGCTAACGGTCAGAAATATCGACGGTAATGACATAGTAACGGTTCAGTTATAGTAACGGTAATCGCACAATAACAGCGCCGTTACTATGATGATAACGGCACAGCAACTGCTCCGTAACCGTAACGTTAGCGGTCACGGTAAAGTTGACGTCAACGGTACAGTAACGGTTACGGTAACGCCACAGTGATTATAACGGTAACGGCACGAATCAGCGTAATAACTATGACGGTTACGGCACAGAAACTGTAACATTAACGGTCATTTTGACGATAACGGCACAGGAATGGTAACGGTAACGCCACAGTGATTATAACGGTAACGGCACGAATCAGCGTAATAACTATGACGGTAACGGCACACAAACTGTAACATTAACGGTTATTTTCACCATAACGGCACAAAATTTGTAACGTTAATAGTACCGTAAAAATGCCGTTGCCGTGAAGATAACGGTTCAGTAACAGGGATGGTAATGGCACAACAGCAGCACCGTAACTATGATGATAACGGTACAGCAACTGCATAGAAAATGTAATATAAGCGGTTACGGTAAAGTTGACGTTAACGACTACAGTAACGGTTGCGGTAACGGTTACGGTAACGGCTACGGTAGCGGCTACGGTAACGGCACAGTAATGGTAACATTAACGGCTACGGTAACGGCACAGTAATGGTAACGGTAACGGCACAGTAACGGCTACGGTAACGGCACAGTAATGGTAACGGTAACAGCACAGTAACGGCTATTGTAACGGCACAGTAACAGCGCTGTACCTGACGGTAACGGCTCGGTAACAACGCAGTAACGAACATAATAATAATGAAAGTAATATTTTCTAACAATAATAGTACGAAATTTTTGTGTTCAACGGATAGAAATAATGGAATTCGAGCCAATAACTACAGATTCGTTGCGTCAAGAGAAGGGCTATCAAAAAATGGCTCGTAAGCAACAAAAAGATCTCGACTCATTGAGAAAAAGGCATCAAAAGGAAAAGCTTACCGTCCAAAAGCAACAATGCGCTGCAATTGAAAAGCTCATAAAAGGAAAAAAGTAAGTAATAAACTTTCCACATTTCGTTACTCTTTCATTCGTTTATTATCGTACTGTTTTTTTTTTTACATATATATATTTTTTTTTTACTCGTTATTTGTTTCCAAATGTGTGAACGAGTCTTTTTTATCGCGCATGAAATTGACAAAAAAAAGACAGCTCGATCATTCATCTGACGCAAGCACAACGACAGAGTTTGTCGGAGCTGCAAACAGCAGGTGCGTGCGAGATGGTGACAGAATTTAACAAAAATCAATAAAAATTTAAATAATAGAAACACTTTGAATTTTTAATAATTTAAATTAAAACAAATATATTTATTAATCTAGCTTAATATTTCGAGATATTAATCTCGTTTTAACAAAACTCTAGTTAATTAAACTGTACTTTCACACACTATTGCTACTTTCCATGTTGGCTTACAACAAATGAAATGATTTTTTCTCCAAAAAATAGTTTTAAAAAAAATTGTTTCGTGGTTTTTCTTCGTCAATAAAACAATTATTTCTCTCATTAGCACCAACGTTAATTCCAAATTTTCCTCAAATTTATTGGAAACATAAAAGTCGATAATTTTCTTTACAGCCTCTCGATTTTTTTTTTCATTGAAAATCATTTCGTTTATAAAAGCCCTCGATGTAACCTTACACTTTAGCTAATTGGAATATTTGTCTACATATCTATATGTACATAGCCTGACGACTGCTTTTCTCTAACAAGTTTGAACCTAATTATTCTCCTTTATATAGCCATCGTTGTGCAATAACTGCAGTAGCTGTTTAATTGAGTGTGTTCACGTTTGCTTCCCTCTCGTATCTGCGATAACATTCTTTTTTTTATCTCTCTTCCTACATGGTTTGTTCTCACATTCACCCAACACTCGTTTCTCTTTCGCTTTCTCTCTCTCTCTCGGTGGATTCAATGTAAAAATCAATGTTTCAATGTAGTTTCATTCATTTCATCGTTCCATCGTTCCATCGATCTTGTCACGTATAAAATAATAATAATCAATTATTCAACTCTTCAGGAATTGGTAATTGATGAAAAAATTCTCATAAAAGCATTTTTCATTCTATCAATCGGTGTTCGATCGTTCCAATCGTCATTAATCATTGATTCCATCTTCATTCAATCATTCCCATATCTTTTGTACTCTCATTTCTTCTTCTTGTTTTCTCCCTTCGTTTTTTTTTCAAATTGTACTCTCGTCTACTATAAAAAAAAAAAAAAAAAAAAAAAGCTGTCGTGACCTGAATAATTCGATTTCGTGAAGAATGATTTCATGAGAAATTCCAGATTTTTGTCTAATGCGAGAAAAAAAAATCGATTTTTGAAAAATTTCACACCCTGAAAGTCTCTTACGTGAATTTTTTCGTTTTCAAATTCTTTCACGATATAATGTCAATATTCTTGAAGAGTTGATGAATTTATTGAAATCTCTTCGATTTCTTTTAGCGTAGTACGTTTGCAGTAGAGAAAAAAGTCCACACTCGTTGTAGTCGTTTCTGTAAAAACGTCTGATTGATGATGAAAAAAAAAAAAAAATTTAGTTTAGTCTGTCAATTAGAAAAGTAGCAAAAAAAAAAAAATTTCGTAGAAAATAAAAGAATGAAAAAAAAAAAATAAAAAAAATTTAACACTCTAATTTGGGAAATGGCAGTAAAGCGGAATTGTCGAGGGATCCGATAGTTCGTCGAGCAGTTTCGGAGCAAACGGCCCAATGGTCGCATCTCGCGGAACGTCAGAGACGCGAAGAGCGCGAGCTCGTGCGTTCTCACCTCGAGGAACGACGCGATCAATTGCGAAAGCTTTGTACAGCCGCTCAATCGGCTCAAACGAAGCAACTGACCGCTAGACACGATCGTGAAATAAAAGAGATGAAAGCACGCCAAGCAAGACTTTCGGTTGAATCGACCCGCGAAGTTATGAACGACAAAAGCCTCAAAACACGAGGCATTAAGGAGGGAAGACTCAGGGAAAAACAACAGAACAATACGAAAAAATTTATGGAAGAACGTAGAGTCGCACAAAAGATTCAAGAACGAGAGAAGGAAAAACTGAGAATGATTCACAATGAACAACTCGAGGAATTGCAGAAGGACATGAACGGGGTAAGTTAACGTCAAAATTTTTCACTTTTTTCCATCATTTTTCGTTCAATTTTTCGCCAAATTTAATTTATTTTTTTTTTTCATTCGAATTTTCATCAAAGTTATGATTTTAATTTTATTTTTTTCTCAAATGTTTATTATCCATTCTATTTTATTTCATTTCATTTATTTTTTTCTCTTTTGTTTATCGTTCAAATATTTTATTTTATCATTTATTTTATTGTTTATTATTATTTTTTATTATTATTTAAATTATTTATTTCATTGATCGGTATCTCGCCATATAAATAGCTGAGAATTTTGAAAAATAAATTTTTCGATTAAAATTTCTTCATTTTTTCTCTTCGTGAATGATTGAATGAAAAATTTCGAATTAGGCAATGGAAACGTACAAGAACGAGGAGATAGAATACGAGTTGGGTCCAAAGAACGAGTTTTACGTCTGATGAGAATATCGTCCTGGTTGAGAAGTCGAAAAATCTTCCTGACGATTCTTAGTTCAACTGATATAAACATGGAATTAATACGGAGGTAGAAGGTTCACTTGGATAAACGAAGAAATTTGAAGTAATGACGAGTTCAAAAATAACACACAAGCAAAACCTTCGAAGCCGTAAGATTAATTTATTACTATCGTTATAAAAGCGTTAAGAAACAAACAAACAAACAAACAAACAAACAAAACTATTGGAATTGGGAACAAGTTCGAGTCTTCGCGTTAGCGCGCGGTCGTTTCTCGGCCTGTCCAGACGCCAATTGCGTCATGATGAAAAAAAAAAAAAAACATTACAAAACAAAAAAAAACAACAACAATACGATATTCAACCAACAAAACCCTGCAGCAAAAACCTAAACGAAATAAATCTAAAATATAAACAAATATACGTGTATATATATTCTTATATTTGTAGACATTCTACAGATGCAAGCATATACATATTATATATACAGAATGTCCCATGATCAATGACGCAGAACAGGAGTCTTCAAGTCCAGAAGCGAAATCCGAGTCGTATAATCCTGAATCGCAAAAACCGGGGAAACGGTTGAAAATCGAGCAAAAGTTTATGGGACCAATTCTGTAGAGAATTAAATTTCCTACAAAAAAGGTTTCCGACAGTATCCTCGTATCTCCAGTACTTTAGGCCTGAGAGCTCTTCGAAGAATGGCCTGGATTTCAAGGTCACAGGCAAACAGTTTCAAGACCTTTTTTCGAAGGGCTCTCGAGGCTAAAGTACTGTAGATAAAAAATTGTAGGACCAGACTTTTTTGTAGAAAATTTGACGCCCTACAATATCGGTCCCATGGTATTTTGCTCTATCTGCAAACGTTAAGGCAGTATTCGCCATAAAAGAAGAGCAGCTTCAAGAATCGGCGCACCGCGTCAGCCCGATCGAAAGTCATTCCCAAATATTCGATTCGGATTTAGAGTAAACACTTAATCTCACATTTTCAAACATTGCTCCTGGAATATTCTGCATATACGTGTGTTTACAAGTAATCGTAACTAGTTCATCTACCCTCAATATTTTTTTATAAGAGTCTCATCCCACGTGGTAGCGCGAGCGAGTAGACCGAGCAGTCAATAACTAAAAAAAAGTGATCTAGTCAAGTCTTTATAGATTATAATTAATAAAGAGATGAGTAAAAAATAATTTTAAAAAATGTAATAAATAAAAGTAAAATTATAAGTAACGAAAGAGAGTAACAACAAGATACTTGTCGTATCATTAGCCGAGGGACATTGTGCGAGAATCAGTGCTGGGAATATTTCCTACCGGAAATTCATTCTCTCCACCAAACTCCCCACAGCCCCTCCACGTTTCGCCTCGAATGTCTCTCCTCAGGTTTCCTAGTTCGAATATAATGTTATTGCCTAACGAATTCTATTGAAAAAAAAAAAAAAAAAAAAAAAAAAAAAGAAAACAAAACAAAACAAGATAATTAAAAGAGAAAAAAAAATTCAGAGTATAATACACAGAGCAGAAATGATGACGATGATGCGACTAAACGAATCGAGCATTGTTTTCGAATCTACGATTAATTAATATTCATTCATTATTATCGATAACGATGGAGATATCGGTGAAATTGTATGTGAAATTTCGACATTCCGGATTTTCAGTTTCGATTTTTTTTTTACCGATCGAGACAGCAGTTAACAGGTGAAATCGATTTTTAATCGATACTCGAATTCACCTCGATTCGACCTTGAGCTCAAGGCTGAATTTTTTTCAAAGTTTAAAAAGCACTGGGAATTACGAAAAAAAACAAAAAAAAAAAAACAAAAACAAAAAAAATTCAATACAAAAATGATGATCTATATTGCAAGTGGCGAAACAGATCGAAAATTTGTGTGCCAAAAAATCGATTTTTTGGATGAATCAACCGTTGGTTGTGCAGCAAACGTTGCAGAAAAACAGATAAAAAAATGTTGAAAAAAAATCTTTTCTCTTTGAAAAAATCTGAAACGAGTCTCAAAATTTCGATTCAGATTGGCACGATTTGAGTCGTAAAAGAATGAAAGAAAATTATTTTTCACGATTATTCAAGACTGATGGCAAAGAGCAGGAAAATCGAAATTTCATTGAAACGAAATATCTCTGTCCTACGAGTAACGTACCTTGCTGAAGTTGATTAAACAAAATTTTAGTCTTTATTCGAGACTCTTCGAACTTAAGCTCGTGCAAATGAGATAAAACAAAAAAAAAATATTATATATACGAGAGAGAGAGCTGTGGTAAGAAAATAAAAAATGAATAGGGATAAAAAAAAAAATCCAATAGAGGAGGAGTTGTACATAAGAAATACGAATAAACAGAACTTAAAAAAAAAAAAAAAAAAAAAAAAAAAAAACATACACAGACATACACACACGAAAAACAAATCTTTCGAGCACGAGAATTTAGCGTTATGACGATTTTTCGAAAATCGTTGTTTTCACTATATAATAATGTTATTTACGTAAATTATTATTTTAACCTGTATATTAAAAAATGGAAAGAACTAAAGCCGAGAATGTGTGGGAGAAGAAGGAAAAAATTAACAATTCCGTGGATCGAGGAGAATGAAAGTTGAAAAAATAAATTAAAAAAAAAAAAAAAAAATAAAAACGAATGTTGAGAGCATTAGTAAAGCTCTCGAAATTTTGCAGTTTTCTGATTTTTTTTTTTTTATTAACCCTCGTTTACACTCGTCATCGTTCATCCACAATTCGACTTTTTTTTTTTAGACCCTGAGTTTCGGAGATTCACAAATTTTCTTTTTTTTTTCTTCTCAACGTCACGATCTAGTGATATTCGTACTCGATCTCGTGATCGTAATTCTCGTAATTACTCGAGGGAACGTAATTGTCCTGAGACTCGTGATTCGAGCTTGCTTCGTGATCGTCCGATTCTTCCGAAGCTGAAAGAAAGTCAGTGCATCAAAAACAAATTTATCGAAAATCATAAATTTTCATGGAAAATTGATTTTTCTACTTATTTTCGTTTTTTTATGCTCGAAGCTTTTTTTGTGTTGTGATAACCAATGCCAAAAAAGAAAAAAAAACAATGAAAATGATTTTTAATTACAAAATCGATCGATTGCTTTTTGAATTCACGAGGAAATTCGATTCGATTGATTTATTTTTCATTTTTTTTTGTTTATCTTTTAAGATTTTGAAAAATTGAAAAGTTTCATCATTTTTTATGGTTTTTAAATTCGTTAATTTTTCCTAAATATCTGATTTCTTCGTCGAGTTTTTTTTTTTTTTTTTTTTTTTCCTTTTCTCGTGACATTTACCTTCTGTGGAAATAATCACGTGTTCAATATTCGTGCCCGATTCCACATAATTGTGCAAATTCAACGATGAAATATCTTGAGGATTTTTATCGTCCGGGTGTTCGAGATACTCGCGTTGAATTTTGTACTCGTTACCATCGTCGACCTGTAAATCTTTAGGTATTGGAACGGAGAGAAAATTTTGCACGTTCACATTCTGATAGCTCGTTGCCCCGTCTCCATGATCGACCGTCTTTAAATGTGGAAATTGTTGATTTTCCGTATCACTCGGCTTTGGCATTGCTTCACAGAGAACCAATGACAAAAAGCAAATCTGAAATAAGAGAAAATATATTTTCAAATCGACAATTATTGATTTACCGAATTTCGTTTTTCTAATCATTATTTTTTTTTTTTTTTTTTTTTTTTTTTTTAATTTACTAAAAATTTAAAAACCAAATTTTTCTACAATTTAAAATAATTTTTTTTTTTTTAATTTAATAAATATTTGAAATTAAATTTTTTCAAATAATTTTTTCAATCAATTGAAATTACAATTTCTCTATCAAATTTTTAATAAATCGAAAAAGAAATATTTTTTTTTTTCAATTTTTTCAAAAATTAAAAAATTTTGATTTTTTTATTTAAAAAAATTGATCAATTTTAAAAACATGAATTTTCGCTTATTTCGCAAAAAGTTTTGGCTTCCGTTATCAACGATTTATTCAATAATCGATCAACGAAATCGATTTGATCAGAGTCCGAAGATAGTTGAAAAAAATTAGAAAATTGCTCCATGTTTTTTTTTTAGCACTCAAGACAGTTTGAATATCGAATTACGAGGAACCACACTCACGACAGTGAACTCGAACATTTTAAAAACTGTTATATGGGCACGACGATTCGTTCTCTTTTCCTTTCACAACTCGGACTAACGTTCGAGGATCCTGGAGCATCCAGTTATATACGATTTCCAGGCTCGTTCACATGAATGTTTTAACTGAATTTTGAAATATACGAGAATTAATCAGTCACAGGATGGGCGGATGTTTACGATATTATAACACGACGAAGTATCTTCTTTCTTACTCGGCTTCGAGTTTACTTTTACTACGATCACCTCCGATCGAGCTGCATGAGAAAAATCCTTTCGTCTTTCTCTCGTTACAGTCTTCCCGGACCTTGTGCAATTACGAAACTGCGAAATACTTTGCTTCATCTCTCTGTTCACGGATTTCTGTATTCCCGTGCCTTTTATTTCTCTCTCTCTCCTCTCAGTCCACTTTACCCGCGTAATAATCTCATTATCGTTCATAATTACGAGCCCTGAATAACTCCGAAGTGTCAGGTCGACGTTGAGGAACGATGAAAAAAAAAAAAAAAAAAAAAAAAAAATTTTTTTTTTTTTTCAAATTCAAATTTTCATTAAAATGTCTATAACTTTGCTTCTGTTCGGATTTGGGAGGTTTGAAACCTCTCTTTTTTTTCGTATCGAAATCCCCTTGAAAACGACCCTCGTTGCATTATTTTATCAAGATTATTGGATTTTTGGAGAATTTTCAAAGTCAGTTATCGGTCGAGAACGTTTTTCGAGTACCAAAAACTCCGAATAATCGGTACAAAAATTTTTTTTTTTGTTCAACCAAAGTCTCGAACCTCAAAAACTCGAACAGTGACGATTATTTTCACAATTTTTAACGAGAAAATCGAAGTATTATTTTCAAGAATTTTTACGAAAGCCTCAAATTCGTTTTTTGACAAAAACTCATATTCAATTACGTCGAAAAATAATCGTGCTTATCTTCGTACACGTGTCGATCTGTTACGTGAAACTGCTCGTGTTCCAACGCTCAGCATCTAGAAAAAAAAAAGAAAAAAGAAAAAAAAAAAAAAAAAAAAAAACAATGGAAAACGCGTAACTCACGCATCGTGAGAGAATGTACACGACGAAACAATGAACGAAGAGACTTTCGTGGGATAAGTGCAGCCACGGTTACGCAGAAATCGTTGAGTTTTGAATGGAAAAAGGTGGCTCAGACTCGTGATAATTCAATAACGAGGTGTTGATGCTCGAACGAGGTTCGCCTCGTTGATTCGAAACCTTCGGAAAGTAGGAGTAATTGAGACGTAAGTAGTAACCGCAAGTACAGCTCAGACACGAACTGTTACGTGGAAAATATATACATCAAAGGGAATAATTTTATCAGGTTTTGTGAAAATATAATAATAAAAATGGTGATGAAAATCTGTGGATAAAGTATTGAGACCAGTGGGATCTTGTAGAGAGTGTTACGACTGTGTGAAAATCGTGGCAGCAGCTTCGATCCTGACGAAAAATAGTCGAGTGAATAATTTCAATGGTCCATTGTATGGGAAAATTTTTTTTTCTTAGAAATTATAGGAACATCTTTTGTGTTTTGATGTAATTATTCGTGTAGGAAATAAAAAAATCTTTTTTCTTCGATTCTCAGGTCGTGTTTGGTAACAAAATATTTTTGGCGACAAGTATTCGGACGAGTGGAAGAAATTTTTGAACTTTTGGTCGTGAAACAATATTCGGAGAAACTGCTTCGTTGAAATTAGAATTTCGGTGTTGGTGGTAGATGGAAAAATGGTTGAGACTAAAATTAGAAAATATAATTTTTTTTTTTTTTTTTTTTCAAATCGTTATAAAACTCACGAAAATATATTGTTTTGTAATATTTCGACGACGAGATAGAAATATACGGTTGTAAAAATTAAAAAAAAATTTTTTATTCCAATTTTTCTGTTCTTGGAAGATTGAACTACGTTGAGATGGAGAAATAAACAAAAAACTGGTTTCCATGATTTCACAGCTTATTCCATTCGACGTTACTAGCTGGTAAGCTATAAACTCAAATATATTTGAGATTCTGCTGGCATAAGAAATACAATATTTTGATCGAAGGATGAATCTGCTTCAAACTGGAAAAAATTTCGACGAAAGAAAAAGCTCCTTCGACGTCGATTTCATTAAAAATGTTCTCGTCGAAGTTCCAGCGTAGAAAATAACACCGTTGTAACTGAACCGCGTTGATCGTCTAAAAGTAACTGTCAATTTGCTCAATTGAATAATCGAATGGAAAAAACGAAATGACAACTTCCATAGAAACAATAAAATTCAATAATATTCCTTAAATTCAGCCACTGAATTTGAAAATTTATTCACTCGATTTGTAAATAAATATTTTTTAAAAAAATATATAAAAAATACAAAAAATGAATTAAAAAAAAAATTAAAAAATGAAACTCTTCTTAATGAAATGGATTTATTCGAGCAAATATTTTGATTGACAAAATGCAATATTTATTGAAGTACATCAATCAACGAATTGAGTAGCCGAATTGAAAGAGAAGAAAAAAAAATTATGACCAACTAAAACTTGGCGGATTCGTGACCTTGAGTTACAGATACGTTGCGAGAATTGAGCAAAAGTTATTATTTAAAATTTTTTGCTTATTTTCTGAACAATATTTTCAGCTGTACATAAAACAGCGACGAAACCATAATTTTGTTACTGATCGATGCTAGTTGATGAGTCATCAACGATATTGTTTCAGGTACAGAAGCTGATACGTGATGTTCGTTCGATTTGCATCGGTCGCCTGAGCTATTATATTTAATCACACTTTTTCATTTTATTGTTGCAAAAACGATGTCGATTGTGTTAGTTTTTCTCTGACCGTTTCATCCTTGAAATTCGTTTCTCTTCTCTGAATTTCGTTTATTCTACGACGCAGCATATGACGAAAATTGAAATGCAAAACAGTCATTTAAAATGAAGCACGAATTCAAAAATATATATTACTAGCTGTGCGTGCGGGCTTCGCCCGCTGCATAGGGCAGGCGCATCTAGCCTATTCTAGCTGTGATTTTTTTCAATTTTAATTTTTTCAATTTTATTTTTAGATACATAAATTATTTCGTTCAGAGTTGAATTAGTTTTATATAATATTAGCTGTGCGTGCGGGCTTCGCCCGCTGCATAGGGCAGGCGCATCTAGCCTATTCTAGCTGTGAGTTTTTTCAATTTTAATTTTTTTAATTTTATTTTTAGATACATAAATTATTTCGTTCAGAGTTGAATTAGTTTTATATAATATGAGAAATAAGGAATGAGGAATAAAAATTGTTTGTGAATCTACCTAAAAAAAAATTTTAAAAAGTATTTTGATGTTACCTGGGCTATCTTTTTGCGTTTCCTTTTCAATTTCAGACATAATTTTTCAGTTTTCTTCTGGATAAAATAAAAAAACGAAAAATTTTTGTATTTTTAATTTTTCATAATTTCATTAAAAATGCTGTAACTTTTTTTCTATACCGAATTGAGCATTGAACCACCGCTCATTTTGTTCGTTTTCGAATTCCCTTCAAATTGGTAAATCGTTTTCTGTATTTATCGTTCGTATTTAACCACCGTCGAGTTTTGAAAATTGGAGAATGAACGAAATCACTAAACTTTTTTTTTGCATTTCTGTAAAAATTGAGATAACGAAATTTTACAAAACCACAAACTCAGTTCGAATCGTTATCTTTAATCTCGTGAAAGATTCATTGTAATCGGTTCAGCCGTTTTCGATTGAAAGCGGACAAACATTTTTTAGCGAACAGATTTATATATATAGAGATAAACGACAGAAAAAATAACAAAGAAAAAGAAAATCATTGTTTAGAAGCATTTTTCGAAAAACCTTAACTACTGAGAAATTAGTTTTTGCCATTTTTTTTATCGCTGTTAAATACGATGTTCTAGAAAAAGGTATAACAAAGCCAATATCAACACACGAGTAAAGCTCTTTCCGCGGATATGGAGCAGCGCACTAAAACGAGCGCTGTCTCTCTTTACTTCATTTTCAAAATTTAACTTATCGGCACGGGAATATTCAAATACATCGCGGAGATTAGGGAACTATGGTCCGTTCAATCGTTTCGCAGAATCCAGCTCGATAAAAATAATTCATAGAAAAATAATTCAACTAGTTGAGTATAAAATAAGAAACCGATGCCCGCGATGTCCCAGTTTCTTTTCTGAACAACTCGAAGTTTATAAGTGGCGTAAAGTCCTTTCCGGAGTCCATAAAATCAAAAGTTGCGTATTTAAGGTGATACCAAGTGCATACACCTGTTTTCGTGCATCATCATGAATCCCCAGAAACGTGGCGCACCCCTGGAGACGAGGGAGACAGCCATCGAGGAGAAGAAGAAGAAGAATAATAATTCAGAAGAGATCGAGATAGCGCGGGCTTCGTCATCGGCCTCGCTGCCATCTTCTTCAAGACGGAACGACGTAACTGTATCGATTGATGCAATTCTCGAGATCTCGAAATTCCTGAACTTTGAAAACTTTAGAAACTTTGTGAAAGCTCTGTGGCCGAACGGCGACGAGGACATGCTCGTTCGACGAAGATTATGGCAATTGTCTACTCATAAGGTGACGACAATGTTTTTGAACATGAAAACATTGGAGGTCGAATTCAACTACGATCCTGAAAGAGATGAAGGAGATAAATGGCTCGTTAATTGGCACTCTTTGTCGCCTGTACTCGGTGAAATCAAACTTCCACTGGAGGACGAATTCGCGAGCCTATCGGAGCTGAGTGATGCTGTCAAAGATCGAGTTCATTTGGATTCGTGCGAGAATTATCGTCACGCATCCTGCCCTTGTAATTTGAGGGGAAACCGTCAACGGGACATCGTAAGCACTTCAGTGAACGAATGCAAATACGGACACTTTCATCATTATTGCTCGCAGCACCTTGTATCCTGGTTGAAAATATTTCTTTCAAATGAAATGCGAGATGAAGTATCCGGAGACACTTCCCACGAAAACGTGAACGAACATTTCCTCATGTTTTTGGCTGACTTTATCTTCAACAAAAATTAAAGTGGAACCAGTAGTTAACAGTAAGCTCAGCATGTGCCTTCCATAAAACGTTCGAAATAAAATGAAAATAAGATTTAAAAGACATTTTCGGCCCAAGTATTTCCCTAACATTTTTTGTTCTTCCGTAATATACGCACACCCAGAAAAAAGATCAATTTCAATCTACTAGGATTATTTATTCGATTTAAAAAAAAATTAAATCAAAAAAATTTCTATTTGCCTCAACTAAAAAGCTGTATTTGAATCCAATAAATAATTCTATTTGAGTGCATTTATTCGGGTAGCCACGTCAAAGCTTATCGCTCTGACCACTGCGTGGCGCAGATCGTCGAAACATTTCTCATATACGAATTGCGCTCTGGATGTGCATAAATAGCGGAAACCCAAGTTATACTTACCCAAAACGGATCGACCATGTCTCAAAACAAACGGACGGTCGTGAATTTTTATGTCCATCCAGGGTTCCAGACCCATGGAAATATTATGTAATAATAATAATAATATCAAATGTAGTATAAATAATATTATAAACATTTTATGCAGCTCAACAACATGCTTGTTATATTTGTGAAAACTTTTTGAAATTGAATATCGCAATAATAGATTTTTCATTGATCTTGAATATAAAAATATTTGAATGAAAGAAAATCATTTCTTAAAGTTAAATAGAGCTCTATTAGACTGTGGGACAAATAAAATAATTATTTGATTTCAATAGATCCTAGTTGAACTAACTGGATGTTATTTCTGGGTGCAAAGTATCTCGTTCTTAACAAATATAAAAATATTGAAACAGAAAATTATTTTTTATCGGCGTTGATGGAAGCGTTGTCGTTCTAACGATCACTGTGCAAAGATATTTCACAGTTCCAAAAATATTGGAAGAAATATTTATAAACCATGGAATAATAAAACAAAGAAAAAGAAAATCATTGTTTGGAAGCATTTTTCGAAAAACATTAACTACTGAGAAACTAGTTTTTGCCATTTTTTTTATCGCTGTTAAATACGATGTTCTAGAAAAAGGTATAACAAAGCGAATATCACGACACGAGTAAAGCTCTTTCCGCGGATATGGAGCAGCGCACAAAAACAAGCGCTGTCTCTCTTTACTTCATTTTCAAAATTTGACTTATCGGCACGAGAATATTCAAATACATCGGGCAGAGATTAGGGAACTATGGTCCGTTTAATCGTTTCGCAGAATCCAGCTCGATAAAAATAAATTCATAGAAAAATAATTCAACTAGTTGAGTATAAAGTAAGAAACTGATGCCCGCGACGTCGCAGTTTCTCTTCCGAACAACTCGAAGTGTACAAGTCGCGTAAAGTCCTTTCAGGAGTCCATAAAATCAAAACTTGGGTATTTAAGGTGATACGAAAGTGGAGACACCTGTCATCGTGCATCGTCATGCGTTTCTGGAAACATCTCACATGTCTGGCGAGGAGGGAGATAGCCATCGAGGAGAGCATTAAAAAGGATAATTCACGAGAGATCGAGAAATATTTCTCAAGAAAAAAAGGCATAATTGTACCGATCGACGTGATTCTCGAGACGTCTAAATACCTAAAATTCAAAGATTTTAAAAACTTTGTCAAGGCTCTGTGGCCGAAAGGCGACGAGGACATGCTCGTTCGACGAAGATTATTTATAATGTCGACTCATGAGGTTGAAACAATGTTTTTGAACATGAAAACATTGGAGGTCGAATTCAACTACGATCCTGATAGAGACGAAGGAGATAAATGGCTCGTAAATTGGCACTCGTTGTCGCCTGTGTTCGGTGGAATCAAACTTCAATTGGAGGAGGAATTCGCAAGCTTATCGGAGCTAAGAGATGCTGTCAAAAATCAAGTTCATTTTTTGAATTCGTGCGAGAATTATCGTCACGCTTCCTGCCTTTGTCATTTGAGGAGAGACGATCGATATTCGGTAAGGCCTTCATTGAGCGAATGCAAATACGGACACTTTCATCATTTTTGCTCGCAACACGTTATATCCTGGTTGGAAAAATTTCTTCCAATTGCAATGGAAGAACAAGTATCCGGAGCGTTTACCTACACAGGCATGAACGAAAGATTTTTAAAGTTTTTGGCTGGCAGATATCTTCCGCAAAAAGAAAAGGGCAACTCCGGCAGAAGCTTCTGCGAAGCCTTCTCAAGAAGGCGACGCAACTGTGTGACTCCAACGGAATAGTGCAAAGTAGCTCGTTCTTACCAAATAGAAATTTTTTTAATCGGCTTTGATGAGATGCGTTGTCGTTCTATCGATCACTGTGCAAAGATCACCGAATTACGAACCAGCCAGTCGCAACCCTGCAATTGTCTTTTCACCTGAATAACTAAATAATAAAATGTCCAGAACGAATGTTAATAACGATGCAGAACCCTGTCACACCGTATAATTACCAATAAATTTTCTTCACTCCCAAACCAAATAGTACAAAATATTGTGAAAACGAATGGAAAACCCTTCCTTCTCGAACTTTTCTTCCTCCGTTGGGACTCGAAACCACTCATACGTATCTCATTCCTGAAGTCTTGGATTTTCTAAGAGAACAGTATAAATTTCAGTGAAAAGGAAACCGAATCGGGTGGGGATCAAAATGTTGAATTGCCAATTTAGTAGAACGATCGATGTTTCGAAATTTTATCATTTTTGTCGAATCAAATTCACGACGAATAAGTCATTTGAAATTTTCCTATTTATCGATAGACTATTAAGTAGATTATGTATTTGACATAATATTCTTTCTCCGAATGTGCATTTATTCGAAAATATATATCTAGATCGCATCTAATTCAAGAGTCATCGAGCGATGGCATACGCAGCGCCAGGTGCCAAAAAAGTAAACTAAAATTCTATTCTACCGAATTTCGTCGCGAATTTTATGATTACGCGAACATAAAAAATATCAAAAAATTCGGTTTAATTACCCGGTTCCGGCTATGCTCTCTTTTCAGAGATCAGATATCTCTTATCAACACAATAAACTAACAAAAATACAAGGCTCTGTACTCGCGCCATGACAGCTTTTTCGCAATTCACAATAATTATTTTATTACAAATTGTACACACATTTGCCACAACTGAAGAGACCAGAGCCGGATTCACGCCACTTCCCTGCATATTACGAAATTTATTTATCGCAATTTCAATAAAAACTCGAGGAAAAATCCGGTAGAATACACACGAGGCGTCTGACGTGTGTCAGCGACTATATTTATACTACATATAGATATACTTTACTATGAGAGGCGCCACCGTCGATTTTGAGTTGGTCACGTGAGCTCGATGACTCTTAAGGAAGTTCTGAGGATCTTACTCTCTCTCTCTCTCTATCTTGCTCTGTTGAGTTGTCGCGACAAAGGCTCATGCGGCCATATCCAGGAATTGGACGAATTTTCATGTGTTAATTCGTTGTATCTCGTGAAATACGTGGTAAATCCGGTCCATTTTTTTCCTACGTCACTGTAACGTAGAGCTCAATACTTGATCGAATTTGCGTCGAGCCACCATTTTTTTTACTACGTGATATTGAATCATTTCTCTTTTCAAAACAGCATTAGCCATAAGACTCTGTGCTATTCGAAGGTAACTTTGGGATTTTTTATCTCAGAAAGTAGATGGTCAATCTTGTTCAAATTTTGCAGGTATACGCGGTATATGTTCAAGAAGGTGCTATTAAAATTTCAAAGACCTGTTATCTTTTTGAAAATTCGAGCAGAACTCTCTCAAGTGCGGAGAATGCAGATCGTAGTGTTAGCAATAAATTCATATTTTCGAAATTCAAAATGTCGAGTACTTTTTTTTTTTATATAGAGATGAAAATATGTAGTAGTAATAAGAGGAGAGTTGGGTATTTCGAATGAATAGAACTTCGATATCGTCACGTATAAATCTTTTTCCTGGAACAAGATCGTTGACGACTGATTATCTAGCATCGATTAGTAATAAAACAATTTTTTGAGCGAAAAAGGCAAGCGAAAAATAAATTTATTCGGAAGTATACATGGTGCGAGAGGGTTCGGTGCGTAATTACATTGCTACTAACATCATTCCGTAAATTTTATTATTTACTAATTCGGGTGAAAAGAAAATTGCAGAATATCGTTGTTGGCCGTTATTCAATGTTCTTTGCATAGAATTCGGCCGAATAACTAATGTTTTTTACCAAAGTCCATATAATTTTTCATTTACAATACTTTTTTGTCCGGTGAGAATGAAAAATTTTGACCGAAATGTCTTTTAGACTTAATTTTGTTAGGTTCCAAATATATATATATATGATAAGAGCACGTACTGAGCACTTTGTTTATCGTTAGCCTGCATCACTTCTACTATTGTAAACGTATTTTCCGTTGCTGTCAGAAGACCAGGTAACTTTCTTGAGAACGTGTCATAGTAGCTTGTGCTGATGTTGTACGTTAAATTCTTGATAATCAATTTTATGAGCCAAAGTCCATAGAAAAAATTCGTCATCGTGATTGTTAAAGGTCCTTTTATCTATGTTATCATTCATTGCAATGGGCAGAAAATTTTCCAACCAGGATACAAGATGTTGCGAGCAATAATGATGAAAGTGTCCGTATTTGCATTCGTTCACCGAAGTGCTTACGACGAACTGTTGACGGTTTCCCCTCAAATGACAAGGGCATGATGCGTTACGATAATTCTCGCACGAATTCAAACGAACGCGATTTTTGACAGCATCGCACAGCTCCAGGGGGCTTGCGAATTTGGCCCTCAGGGGAAGTTCGATTCCACCGAAAACAGGTGACAACGACTTCGAATTGACGAGATATTTTCGACCTTCTTCTCTTTCGGGATCGTAATTGAATTCGACCATCAATTTTTTCATGTTCAAAAACTTAGTTGTAAACCGGTGAGTTGACATCAGCCATAATCTTCGTCGAACGATGATGTCCTCGTCGCCGTTCGGCCACAGAGCTTTCACGAAGTTTCGAAAATTTTCAAAATTCAGGAATTTCGAGATCTCGAGAATTGCATCAATCGATACAGTTACGTCTTTCCGTCTTGAAGAAGATGGCAGCGAGGCCGATGACGAAGCCCGCGCTATCTCGATCTCTTCTGAATTATTATTCTTCTTCTTCTTCTCCTCGATGGCTGTCTCCCTCGTCTCCAGGGGTGCGCCACGTTTCTGGGGATTCATGATGATGCACGAAAACAGGTGTATGCACTTGGTATCACCTTAAATACGCAACTTTTGATTTTATGGACTCCGGAAAGGACTTTACGCCACTTATAAACTTCGAGTTGTTCAGAAAAGAAACTGGGACATCGCGGGCATCAGTTTCTTATTTTATACTCAACTAGTTGAATTATTTTTCTATGAATTTATTTTTATCGAGCTGGATTCTGCGAAACGATTAAACGGACCATAGTTCCCTAATCTCTGCCCGATGTATTTGAATATTCGCGTGCCGATAAGTTAAATTTTGAAAATGAAGTAAAGAGAGACAGCGCTCGTTTTTGTGCGCTGCTCCATATCCGCGGAAAGAGCTTTACTCGTGTGGTGATATTCGCTTTATTATACCTTTTTCTAGAACATCGTATTTAAAAGCGATAAAAAAATGACAAAAACTAGTTTCTCAGTAGTTAAGATTTTTAGAAAAATGCTTCCAAACAATAATTTTCTTTTTCATTGTTATTTATTCTGTCGTTTATAATATATTTTTTTGAATGTGTCCTTCGTTTTTAATGAGTTTTTTGAATGTACTACTTGTTTCGAGTCGCGACTATATACAACCCTGAACATTTCGGAGCTCTTAAATTTATTGCAGACAAAAGTAGAGATTCTGTGCCTGTTAAGACAGAGTTTGACACGTGGCCAAGGGGTTTTGCAATAAATAATAACGACAGAAATCGGAAGAAAGTATTACGATAAGCCGACACTTACAACTTCAGGATTACATCATCTCAATCAACCGAGAGAATATTTTTGAAAAATTGAAAAATTTACAGAATATTCGGCTCCGTTCCGAGACTTTTCCTACACTGAAAAAAAAAGTGTTGCCAACTAAGCGATGAGGTTAAGCGATTTTCGTTCTATGAACAGTCATATTACGTTTAATTAATCACCCGGTAGTTGATCCATAAAAAGTCATGTCGTTGAGACAACTACGGGACGAATTTGCCACTAAATTTTTATTTATTCAAGTTGAACTTAATTCATATAATGCAACCGCACAAAATGGTTTCATTGGAAAAATAACAAAACTTGAGACACAGAATCGATTGGATTTGGAATAATCGCATCGAGGGTTGCGCAAACAATAAGTTCTGTTTGAAACGATTTATATACATTGTAGCGAGACAGTCTTATATCCTAGCTGAATTTCTGGTGCGCCAGAAATCCGCTAGAGGGCAACGAGCGGAGCGCTCTCGCGTAAGCGTTGCATGTCCCGTGAGCTTATAAGACTGCGGAATTGAATCGTAACTAAATAATCACTCTCAACCATGATTGTCCAGATAATGAGAATATTTATTATTGAGATTCTAGAAGAAGTAAAACCTCATCGGTATAGTTCAAGAACGCTGATGAAAAATGGTTTTCATACGAAATTATATCAACATGAGCAATTTTCTTATTCATCATAAAATGTTACAAACAATACCATTAAGAATATCAAATAAAATATATATGACTGAAAATCAATCAAAAAATTCCAATAATTGTACGCTTTGAATAAGCAATGCAATTTGTTTAATTCAAGCATGATTGTAACAATTGACCAAAATACTTTCGCCAAATTACCCGAGCAATGCGATGATACTATTTCAAATATTTATTTAATTTTATTCAAATAATACCTTTAATTTTGCCAAGTGTTTAATATTTTACTCGAAATTGCGGGCGTAGTTGACCCAGCGAAATCCCTTCAACTACATGCGGAGTTTACGTCAACTACGCCATTGGTTTCGCCGTATCCAACCTCAAGGCGTAGTTGAGTCAACTATACGCCTCCGTTCTCAACACTATGCCTTTTTTTCAGTGTAGGAGTTTATAGTTTTGTCTAATGAAAAATGGAACTTTAGGAATTGGATCCGTACGAGCGGTTCCGAGTTTAGATGCAGAAAGAGGAGGAAGAGAAGTTGGCTCAACGTTCGTTTTCATAAAAATTTGTACTACTTTCTTGGAATCCAGGCAAAATTTATTGGCAAGTATGCGGTGTGACATCATTCAATACGTAATTGTATCGCTACTATCATTATTTTGCACATTTCGATATTCAATATTACTGTGGATTGAGAGACAAAAAAACTTTTCAAGTACTTTGGCCGAAATGATATTCAGATCGAATGTATTTTGTTCCGAATTTTATGACGGCATATCCTGAACACACGCTGTTAATCTTCAGACTGCATCACTTCCACTGTTGTAAATCTATTTTCCGTTGCTGTCACACGACCACCTCGCTTCTTCGAGAAGGTGCCACAGTAGCTAATGCCGATGTTCTATGTTTGATTCTTGCGGATAAATCCTCTTGGCCAGAGATTTCAAAATAGATTTATCATCGCCGTTGTAGAAAATTCTTCTAAGTGCGTCATCATGCAAAGCAGTCGGCAGAAAAATTTTCAACCAGGATATAACGTGGTGCGAGCAGTAATGATGGAAGTGTCCATATTTGCATTCGTTCACTGCAGTGCTTACAAACTGTTGACGGGCTCCTCCCAAATGACAAGGGCAGGACGCGTGACGATAATTCTCACACGAATTCAAACGAACGTGATTATTGACTGCATCGCACAGCTCCGATATGCTTACGAATTTGGCCCTCAGGGGAAGTTTGATTCCACCGAAAACAGATGACAAGGAGTACCAATTGACTAGCCGTTGTCGTCCTTCTCTTTCCGGATCGTAGTTGAATTCGACCTCCAATTTTTTCATGTTCAAAAACATAGTTTCAACCTTACGAGTTGACATCAGCCATAATCTTCGTCGAACGATGATGTCCTCGTCACCGTTCGGCCACAGAGCTTTCACAAAGCTTCTAAAGTTTTCAAAATTCAGGAATTTCGAGATATCGAGAATCGCATCGATCGATACAGTTATGTCTTTTCGCCTTGAAGAAGATGGCCGCGAGGCCGATGATGAAGCCCGCGCTGTCTCAATCTCTTCTGAATCATTCTTCTTCTTCTTCTTCTCCTCGATGGCTATCTCCCACGTGTCCAGGGATGCGAAACGTTTCCGGAAATTCATAACGATGCACGAAAACAGATGTATGTACTTGGTATCACCTTAAATACGCAACTTTTGATTTTATGGACTCCGGAAAGGACTTTACGCCACTTATAAACTTCGAGTTGTTCAGAAAAGAAACTGGGACATCGCGGGCATCAGTTTCTTATTTTATACTCAACTAGTTGAATTATTTTTCTATGAATTTATTTTTATCGAGCTGGATTCTGCGAAACGATTAAACGGACCATAGTTCCCTAATCTCTGCTCGATGTATTTGAATATTCGCGTGCCGATAAGTTAAATTTTGGAAATGAAGTAAAGAGAGACAGCGCTCGTTTTTGTGCGCTGCTCCATATCTGCGAAAAGAGCTTTGCATGTGTGTTGATATCGGCTTCATTCCACCTTATTCATGAACATAATATTTAACAGGAATAAAAAACGACAAAAACGAGTTTCTCAGTAGTATAGATTTTTAGAAAAATGCTTCCAAACAATAATTTTCTTTTTCTTTGTTATTTATTTTGTCGTTTATAATGTATTTTTCTGAATGTGTCCTTCGTTTTTAACGAGTTTTTTGCAATGAAATTTTCAATATTTGCATCATGCTACGCTGTAGAATAAACGAAATTCAGAGGGGAGACGAATTTCAAGGTTGAAAAGCGGAGAGAAATAAAAACGAAAAAAATCCCCGTCGTTTTGCGACGATAAAACATAAAAGTGTGAGTGAGAACATGATAGCGCAGGCCACCGATGCAAATCCAACAACCTTCACGTACAAATCTTGTTCGTAGAACAATATCGTTGATGACTCATCAGCCGGCATCGATTAGTAACAATACTATTGTCTAAGCACTGTTTGATAAACAGTCTGAAAAGTATGCAGACAAATTTGTAGACAGAAATAGATTGTTCGCGTCAAATTTGAATTAAAAAATTCTCATTGCATTTTTTTTTCAGGCAAAATATAAGTACGGAAATTAGGGAAACGCGCGTGCTTTTAACAACCAGAAGACACTTTACTTTTCACATTCAAACGAGTGAGCATTTTTGCCCACGAAGAGTGTTGTAGAAATAGCTCCGATCTTCGGTAAACTTGACTTTTTTTTCCTTGAAATATTTTCGTTCGTCGTTGGTCATTCGGGGTATCGGTGGATAGAGATTCGAGCAAATGTCACGTGCAATATCGAAAAAAAAATTATGAATATTCAAGACACAAAATTCTATTGTGAGAAATAGAACTTGTGTTCACGTAATTTTTTATGTGACCTCCAATGCAGCTCGTCCATTTTCTCCGGTCCAGACATCGTTCCATTTTGAACCATCCTGCGGTCTCTCCACTACTTGTAATCCTCGAAGTAAAGAATCTGAAGGGAAACTCTCTTCTAAATGTACTACTCGTCTCGAGTCGCGACTATATACAACCCTGAACATTTCGGAGCTCTTATATTTCTTGCAAGACAAAAGTAGAGATCCCGTGCCTGTTAAGACAGAGGTTGACACGTGCCAAAGGGGTTTTGCAATAAATAATACGACAGAAATCGGAATAAAGGATTACGATAAGTCTACAATTACAACTTCAAGATTACATCATCTCAATGAACCGGCGGATGGTGGCCATCTAGCCGTACGCTGGCAGGCTCAATGCATCACAGTTGAGCAGGTCGCCGACTGAGCGCCTCTGGTGGCCATGTGCTCACATTGCCACCCAAGAAGGTCAGTCAGGTACCGGCTGTATCGGCAAGGTTTTCTGCAGTTTCCCTTCGCCCTCGGCAAATGCGATACAGTTGGGGGGTGAGTCGGCTGCAGACGCACAAAGGGGGGGAAACGTAGAAGCCCAAAAGGCGTACGATTGGAAACGACAACAAAAAAGAAAACGAAAAAAAATACAAAATATTCGGATTCATTCCGAGATTTTTCTTAGGAGTTTATAGTTTTGTCTAATGAAAAATGGAACTCTAGGAATTGGATCCGTACGAGCGGTTCCGAGTTTCGATGCAGGAAGAGGAGGCGGCTAAACGTTCGTTATCATAAAAATTTGTACTATTTTCTTGGAAGTCAGAAAACATTTATTGGCAAGTATGCGGTGTGACATCATTCAATACGTAATTGTATCGCTACTATCATTATTTTGCACATTTTGATATTCAATATTACTGTGGATTAAGAGACAAAAACCTTTTCAAGTACTTTGGCCGAAATGTCATTCAGATCGAATTTATTTTGTTTCGAGTTTTATGACAGTAATCCTGAACACACGCTGTTAATCTTCAGACTGCATGACTTCCACTGTTGTAAACCTATTTTTCGTAGCTGTAACATCCAGCACATCGCTTCCTTAAGAACGGGCCGTAGCAGAGCTGATACCGAGGTTGCACGTTCATTCTTGCGGATAGACATTCTCAATCAAAATTTTCAAAAGAAATTTGTTGTCTTCGTTGGTGAAAATCTTTCCATTCACGTGATCATGCATTAAAATGATCAGGAAACTGTCCAGCCAGGATACAACGTGCTGCGAGCAAAAATGATGGAAGTATCCGTATCTGCATCCGGCCAACGAAAGCCTCACTAAATCTCGACGATTTTCCCCCAAATGACAAGGGCAGGACGTGTGATGATAATTCTCACACGAATCCAAATTAACGTAATCTTTGACAGCATCACTCAGCTCCGATAGGCTCGCGAATTCGTCCTCCAGTGGAAGTTTGATTTCACCGAGTACAGGCGACAAAGAGTGCAAATTAACGAGCCATTTATCTCCTTCATCTCTTTCAGGATCGTAGTTGAATTCGACCTCCAATGTTTTCATGTTCATAAACATTGTCGTCACCTTATGAGTAGACAATTGCCATAATCTTCGTCGAACGAGCATGTCCTCGTCGCCGTTCGGCCACAGAGCTTTCACAAAGTTTCTAAAGTTTTCAAAGTTCAGAAATTTCGAGATATCGAGAATCGCATCGATCGATACAGTTATGTCTTTCCGCCTTGAAGAAGATGGCCACGAGGTCGATGACGAAGCCCGCGCTGTCTCGATCTCTTCTGAATTATTATTCTTCTTCTTCTTCTCCTCGATGGCTGTCTCCCTCGTCTCCAGGGGTGCGCCACGTTTCTGGGGATTCATGATGATGCATGAAAACAGGTGTATGCACTTGGTATCACCTTAAATACGCAACTTTTGATTTTATGGACTCCGGAAAGGACTTTACGCCACTTATAAACTTCGAGTTGTTCAGAAAAGAAACTGGGACATCGCGGGCATCGGTTTCTTATTTTATACTCAACTAGTTGAATTATTTTTCTATGAATTATTTTTATCAGGCTGGATTCTGCGAAACTATTGAACGGACCATAGTTCCCTAATCTCCGCGATGTATTTGAATGTCAGCGTGACGATAAGTTTGTTTCGGTGAAACGAATACAATCGACGTCGTTTTGCGACAATAAAATGAAAAAGTGTGAGTAAATATAATAGCGCAGGCGATCGATGCAAATCCAACAAACATCACGTATGAGTTTTGTTCCTGGAAAAAAATCGTTGATGACTCAACAACTAGCATCGATTAGTAAAAAATTACAGTTTCGTCGCTGTTTTATTTAGAAAAAATGTTGTTTTATTCACAAAAAATTAAGTCGTTATTGGTGGTATTTCTAATTTTTTCAACCGTATATTTGTATCTCGTCGAAATATTACAAAACAATACATTTTCGTGGGTTATACAACGATTTGGAAAAAGAAATATTTTATAATTTTAGTCTCAACCATTTTTCCATCTACCAGCAACATCAAAATTGTAATTTCAACAAAGCAGCTTCCCCAAATATTGTTTCGAGACAAAAAGTTCAAAGCCTCGAGTTCGCACCCACGTTCGACAGTTTCATCAGCGAGTGTTCGATTCGTTCGAATACTTGTCGCCAAAAATATTTTGTTTCCAAACATGACATGAGAATCGAAGATTTTTTTATTCTGTTCAAAATACAAAAGGTGCTTTAATTACTGAAACAAAATTTTCAAATACATGTTTGTCTTAGCTCATCGATGAATGGAAGGGCCGAATTATTTGTCGCAAGGCTTAACGATGGCCGAATGAACTGGGGCTGGCAAATAAGTCTTGGCTGGTTCCACGTGATGAACAGCAGGTTGGATGACCTTCAAATATGACAACGAGGGTGGATGATGTTGGGGTGGCATTTGAGGTATTGGGCATGGTGCACATTTCGGCGTTTCAGGTTTGTAAACAATTGCTGGTTGATGATAAGGGACTTGAGGGGGTGAATAGTCGTATTTTTTGACCGGCATTGCAGGCCAAATCATTGGCATTGGCTTGTGATAGGCAGGGGCGTATGAAAAGACTGGTTTCGAGTACATTTTCGCTTGGAATATTGGCTGTTGATAGTGATGATAATAATTCGGTTGCTCGTGTTTTATCACAGGTTGAACTGGCTTCACATGAATCGGAGGCATTACCGGAGCATGGTAAATAGGACTCTGATAAACAGGGGCCTTGTACTCCGGTTTGATGTATTGAATCGTTTGCTTCGGCACGTAAGAAGAATAACTCGGTTGGTGAACGTATTGAAGCTCCTTCGGTGGACTGTACATCGCTTGATGAATGTCATTTTTCGGATATGCCGGTGGCCCGTAAGGTCTCGTGTCATGCATTCTCATGTGCATTCCAAAATGTGGATAAAATGGTGGACATGGTGAACCGTGACCGTGTGACAGATATCTCTTCGATTTCATTCCCATCATCTCTGCCAATGGTTTTGATTCCACACTCGACATTCCCATCGACACTTTCTCAGATTCCTCATCCATTGGCATACTTATCATCGTATCCGATCGCACGAACGTGAGCCATATTAGGCCCACTATCTGAGAATTAAAGAAAAAAAAAAAACAACAAAACAAAATCAAACTATTGTTAAGGGAAGTTTATTTTTGTTTTTTCAGGTGCACAGATACTGGATTTTCTCATTTTTTGCGGGCAAAACTAGATTCAGGGCACGTTGCTTTTTCATGTCGGATTTTTGTTTGTTTTTTTGATTCAAGAAAAATCAGTTTTTCTCGAGATCCGGTTTTGTCGCAATTTCTTGAGATTATTTTTCCATGAAATTAAGATTTTGTTAATAATATGTCCAAGGTGCTTTCTTGAGAAGTTCTGCTCTTGCTTCTCTCTCTCTTTCTACTTTCTGTCTATATTCTGCTTCGCGAAAGTTTCCGCTTGAAAGGCCTGGGAGGCCATATTGCAAGGAATTCGACGAACATTCATTAGTCGACTCGTTATATCTCAGGACACGCGTGGTGAGTCGGATATTTTTTTCCCCCTATGTTCCTGTACTGTACAAACCTGTACTTGAACCAATTTTCAACGAACTGCCATTTTTTTTACAACATGATATTTAACTTTTTCTCATACCGAAAAAGGATTATCCGTAAGGCCCTGTGCTATTTGGATCTGACTTTACGATTTTTTATTCCAGAAAGTAGATGGTCAATCTCGTTCAAATTTCGCAGGTCGACGCGGAACATGTTCCCAAAGATGTTATAAAAATTTCAAAGACCTGCCATCGTTTTGAAATTTGAACAGAATTTCAAAAATGATCCCTCGATACGAATGAAAAGTGGCGTGACTGGCTAAATACAGAAGTCGTCACATAAAATTGATTATTAAAAAACGAAGTAGAACTGAACAATCGTCGTGTACTCTGGCAGTATGCAGGTGTGAAAACGTTCTTAATGTATTGAGAAATAATTTCGAGAACTAGAAATTTCGAAAAATAGTGAAAAACGAGAGACGTTACTTTGCGATGTTTATAGAAATATTTGAATGTTATCAACGGTGTTAAACTGTTCAGAATCTTTGGATTTTTCTGTCCAAACGTTTTTCCCAGAAGCTCAGAAATCCACACCATTATTATTAAGTTATTTAGTATTTGTTATAAAATTGATTCGAAGAATTGATTTTCCGTAAGTCTTCGCGTGTCTTACCAAATTTGCTGAAGGCGTTTAACTCAAATTTTCCGTTTATTTCTTCGACACTATTAGATTTTTTGTTAAAAATCAATATTTCTGGATATTTGCAGATGGCTGTCGGGTGTCACGATTTTTAATGGAATCTCACAAGTCGATAATGCGATTGAAAAAAAAAAGTAGTCGATCGATCGCTGCTTACCAATCGTCCGACCATGGTGTCTTGGAAGCCCTGATGAACAGCGATGCTTTGATTTTATCGATATTCTTGTAAAAAGTAAATGCGAACGTAGCCCGTACGAGACTAGGCGCGGATCGTGCGATTCGTATGGTTTTATAAACTTTTTTTTCTCCCCCCCTCCCCACCCTTAAGAGTGTCCATGCTGCCTGATGAAAAGAGACATCGCGGATTAAGTTGGTCTTTCGTTAAATCGATTCGGAATTATTGCGATATAAACGCACTCGAATAAATGTTAAATTCCCTTAAGAGGAGTAAAAACTTGTCTCGGTATTACATTCGCTGATGCAATTGGCAAGATCGTTGTTCCCTCTCGAGCGACAACACTCGTTGCTCTCGCAATCGGCCCCCGTTTTCCCCCGGTATTTCCTGAATAATTACTCCACGCCCGTAAATAACCACCCCGGGGCTAAAATCTATTACGTACAGTTTTTTGATCCTCCGCTTTCAGTTGCCCTCCTCACAAACCTACCATTTTTTTTTTCCACCCGTTTTAATAGCTGAACTTACAGAGACAGTGTGCAATCGAACCGAGTCCGTTTCAACTACTTGCCGAACGCATACGTGCTTTGTAGACTCGATTAGAAACACCCTGGAGAACGTTCGTGGTGAACGTGGAATATACGTTTGTCGGAGTCAACAAATGTACTGCTCATTCCATTTATTAATTTAATATTTTTTAATAAATTTTTTTTTATTTTTATTTTTATTTTTATTTTTATTTTTATTTTTATTTTTATTTTTATTTTTATTTTTATTTTTATTTTTATTTTTATTTTTATTTTTATTTTTATTTTTATTTTTATTTTTTTTTTCTTTTATTTTTATTTTTATTTTTATTAAATATATTATATTAAATCATTAATACAATTTTAATGTAATATATAATAAAAATAAATAAAAAATTGATTTGATTTTTTCAAATTCAATTTCCAAATAAAAAAAAATAAAAAAAGACAAAATTCAATAATTAGGTTTTATGAGAACACAATTAATTGGCCACTTAGTTGTTCGAGAATTGATATATTTAGGAACGGAAATGTGTCTGAATGGGAATTTTTGCTCGTAAAATTATTTGAGAAGATTTTATTTCCATGGAATAGTCAAAAAAAAGAAAATGTCGAATTTCTTAACTTTCAACGTCGTTCGTTTTCGAATTATCCTTGAATAGTTTATTCGTTTTTTTTTGTCGAAATACTGCTGAGTTATTAGATTTAAAAATTGAAAAAAATATTGATGACACGTTTTTTTCAAACATTTTTCTAAAAAAATCAAATTCGAAAAAAAAAATCGAGTTTCCTGATCGAGAAGCAGTCAAACGTTTTTCTACCAAACAGATTTATATTTATAGAGATTAATAAAAATGAAGAAGAAGATAATTGACGAATCGATGTTTTCTAGGATTTTGAAATAATCAGTCAACGACGTACATAACAAAATATTTATTCGATATAACAAAGAAAAAAAAAACAAAAAAAGTAGCAATCTATGTACAAACAACATGAACATTTTCATCGCTTTTCAGCCCTTAGCGATTTTTATTTATGGCTTCTTCTCAATGTTTCCATCCTTTGTTCTGGTGATGGAACACGTGTTTGTAGATAGGCACGTGGACTGGATACGGTTTGGGTATGGGCACGGGAAAGTGTTTCTCCACCGTGACTGTATAAGGTTTCTCGACGACGTATGGAACCTGCAAAAGTAACCATTTTACTCGCAATCGCGCTACGATAAATCTGTACAAAATGGTACGGAAAAAAAAAAAAAAAAAAAAAACATCATCAAGAGCGTTTCACGCGCGTGCATTTCTCTCTACGAATCGCCAACGTTTCGTTTAAATTGAAAATATATTTCAAATTAAAAAATCACAATTTCTTTAATCTTAAAATTAAAAAAAAAAAATTAAAACTAATCTTAATTTAAAAAAAAGAAAAAAAATTCAATCTTAAAATTAAGAAAATGAAATAAACTCTTTAGAAATGAAGAATCGTAAGAAATAAAAATTCCAGAATTTTTTATTTTTGTGATTAGATAATTTTTATCAACATTTTTTTCAAAAATCAACGGTTTTTACAGTCAATAGAAACGTCTCGGTTCTAGTGAATCGATTTCCTTCAATGTTTTTTTTTTTTCTTTTTTGAAAAACATTCAAAAAAAACCTCTTTCGATTGGGAGTGAAAAAATAAAATAAAAATTTGATTCTCAAAAGATGGATTATTTCAACGAATTTCATCGACAGATATGAAATTAGGAAAATAATTTTTTTTTTTTTTTTTTTTTTTTTTCAAAAAATCGATAAAAACGAACCTTTTTTTCGACGACGTAGGGTTCAGGTTTTTCCACCGGAATTTCTACGTGTTTGATAACTTCGACCGGTACAGGATGTGGAATCGCAACTTGGACTTGATAAGGCTGAGGAATCGGTACTTTGATATGCTGAGGTACAGGTACTGGGACCGGATGAGGAATCGGTATGGCGTATTTCTTGTAGATCGGTACGTGAACAGGTTTCGATGTTTCGTGATAAGTCGAATGTTCATCCTCGTAACTGGCCAAAACACCAGCGACCAGAGTCCCGAAAATCTGTTGAAAATTTCAAATAAATATTCAAAATAATCCTTCAGCGAAGATCGGTAACGAAGAAGCTCGTTTCGAGCTCTATTTACTAAGACTCACTATTATTTTCATGATGCCCTTCCGGTCCTTGGAATACAGAAATTCGAAAAACAGCAACAAAACGTTTTTCTATTTTCTTTTTTTTATTTTTATTTTTATTTTTTTTATTTTTAAAGATTTTTCAAATCGTTTCAACAGATTTCAGATCTCTTCGAGATATCCAGTGACGCGCCTTCTGCCAATCAGCTCTTTCTCTCTTTCGGTATACGCTCTCAAAGTCACGGTCAACTGTTTATATAGCTACGCTTCACTTTCTCCCTTCTCTACGAACTGCCTCTTTAACGTTCTTGGCTCTCGTGCAAAACTCACCGTTCTCTGGTCCCCCAACGCCCGAGAGACTCTCCTTCTCTATACGCTCGTGAAAAATCTTGCCGAATGATCAACAATGCTTTGCTCTCCTGCAAAATCTGCTGGCAAATCTTGAGAAATATAAATATTGAATAAAACTTTGAAAAAATCAAAAGAATTTTCTTCAGAAAATTTAAAAAAAAATCAAAAATAATTTTTTTTTTTTTTTTTTTTTTTTTCAATTACAGTGAAAAAATAAATTTGTAAAAAAACATTCGAAAACTGGGAAATTCGAAATTCGTTTTATTTCATCGAATTTTCAAATCAAATTATAAAATCAAAATTTCACGAAATTGCCTCATTGCGTGGAGAAAAAATTTTTTAGAAAATTTTATTTTTTTGTCGAAAATATGAAAAAAAAAAAAAACGTTTCAAAATATTTTCACATCCGGGTTTTCGTGCGAATGATAAAAATGGAGTTATCCACTTTTTCAAATGATTTTGGACCGAAGCGAAATGATTTGTGGCATTAACGAACAAAAAATTTCAGTGCACAAACAAATTTTATTGTTTTATTTATTTATTTTTATTTTTTTCAGTACGTACAATGATAGTTTCGCGATATAACATCGCGGTGGCTGGTATGCATGAGATCTAGCGACTCCGTGCACATAGTCGCAAGTACCTTCACCTCGGAGACACCTCTCAGGTTTCCTTTTACGTTTTTTTTTCTATTTTTTTTTTCTTTCTCTTATTTTTTTTTATTTTTTTTTTTATTTTTTTTTATTGCATCGCTCGGGATTGCAATTTCTAAGAACAAATCCGAGCGCCAGCGCACTCGATCCTGTCACGAAGATATTTTTGCCCCGAGATAGTGTACACGTTCGAGTGCACTTTATTGCTCGTAAACTTGAATCTCTTCGTCTACCGCGCGATCGCAAACAACGAATATTTTTGTTTCAATTTTTTACTCCTCAAAATTGTATGGTTTTCAATAATCGTAGAAATTTGTTGAGAAATATTTTTATTCAAGTTCTCCACTTGTTATTCGTTTGATGAATGACCTCAGCGGTGTCCTTCGGATTCGAAGAACGCAAGAAAAGTTATTTCCGAGACTCCGGAGGCCATTGTCAGGCTCTTGGAAGTGCATTTTGGAACAGGATCGTATTTTTCGAGAACAAAAATCTTTGCGATCGTTTCATTAACCAAATAACAAAATTATTCGCCATTTTTAATATCTAACTTGAAGGAATATTGACGTTTTGGAATCCTGGTTGTTCAAGGACTCTTCATCGATACCGGATGTCCTCGCATATATTGTTTGAAATAAAAAAAAAAAAAAAAAAAAACATTCAATAGAAAAAATTTAATATATTATTTTTATTAGTTTTTGTATAATATTATTTCATTTATATTTATATTATTTGATTTCAACAATATATTTAAGATTATTTAATAATTAATCAAATAATATATAATATTAATTTAATTAATATTATTATTGATTAATATCAAATATATTATATTTACTAATAATTATATTTATAATGATATATTACGTAGAATTATAATAAAAATTGAACTATTATTAATCGGTATCGAGTCCGCACTTAAACTTACTTTCAGAGTTATCAAAACTCAAGATTCAAACAATCCATCCCGAACGAGCATATTTTACTTCCGAATCCGAATTCTGGAATCCTGGAGTAGAATCGCTCCTTTGCAATTAGCTTCCAGTTATTTTAATTAATTATTTCAAGATATTTTGTTATAACAAAAATTTAACTTTTATTGTTATTTTTTTTTATTTCAAAAATAAAAAATAAAATAATTATTTCAATATATTTATTATAATCGATTATAATAAAAATTGAAGTTCAATTATAATAAAATTTGATTTTATTATAATATATATTATATAATATATAATATATAATATATAATATATAATATATAATATATAATTTATAATATAAATATATTAAATATAAAAATAATAATATAAATATAATATAATATATGTAATAATATAATATAATGATATAATAATGTATAATATATAATAAATAATGATAATAATAATAAAATAAAAATTGATTATAATAAAAGTGTATTGAAATTTATTATGTCATAATAGTTTATTATTGTGATGAAAAATTAAATTTTTATTACAACAAAATGTATAAAAATAATAAATCCAAATAATTGGGACCAAATTCCAAATGAGCGATTCGATTCAAGATTTCAGAATATCGATTCGAAAGAAAAATATCCTTGGAGTGTTTGAAACGTTAGTTTTTATAACTTCGAAAGTACAAGTTCAATCGCCAAATTGATTTTCAAGGAAATCCGAAATATTTCGTAGTTGAATGAACTTGATACGTGTTCAAAGTGTCCTTGAGGTCATTGGAGAGGTCACGAGAGAGGGCGTGGCTGGCGTGATAGAAAGATCGAGACATACAGTAGCGGGATAAATCTCGGTCTACTCGTTTGTTGATCTCCAAGCGGAAGAGTGAAAGTGCATATTGTGGTAAAAGTGGTTTATCGCGTAGATGCTCGGGGAGCGGCTGTTTGGTCGTCGTATCTTAGAATCCACCAACCGAGTCTGTGAACTTATTATGGCAAATCGGGATCAGGCTGGCCGAAAGAGATGGAGAACCAGTAAGAAGGTAGCTGGAGTCTCGACGAATCTGTTTTACCGGCTGACGATTTATTGGTAAATCATCGGACAAAACAGTTTTTAAATAAAAATTCGATTTTTCATAAATCATTTATTAAATAATCGTTGTACAAAATTAAAAAAAAATATATAATAATAATAATAAAACAAACACAACATTCGTTAATTATTAATAAACAACAAAACAAACTGAAAGGACACAGTGGACTCGTTGATAGCTGACGAATAATCGTTAAAAAAAAATTGTCAAAACAGGCCAATTGTGGAATTTTTTTTTTTCTGTTTTTTTTCTGTTTTTTTTTTTTTTAATCCTTTCGAACCTCTTTTTATTTTCGACTAGTCGTAATGAATTGACGAAAAAAAAACGTCAATTTTTTTTCTGATCACGTTTGACGTCTTCGTTTTGTTTCGAACGATTTTCCATCTTCTCTTATTGAAAATCTGTCGATTTGTGATCTTTTTATTTTTGTTTTTTTTTTCAATGTCGTTTAATCGGCTGAGGGAAAATCAATAATCGTTATATTTTCGGCAGCCAAAGATCGAGGTTTTTCTCCATGTTCTTTTTTTTTTCTTTCTTCTTTTTGCATCCACATCGTTCTCGTTTAGTGCCAACCTTTCGAGACGTGATGATACACGTGTTTGTAGACTGGCACGTGGACCGCGTAAGGTTTAGCCACCGGGACTGGAAATTTTTTGTCCACGTAAACCGGATATGGCTTTTCCACGATGAAGGGAACCTGAAAATACATGAATACGTGAATATATGGATGAATAAAAAAATAAAAAAAAACAACAAAATTAAATTTTAACAAATTAAAAAAATTTTTTAATAATTTTTTTTAAATAATGAAAATTTAAAAAATAATGGAACAAGGAAGACTGTTAGATTTTGATTGGATCAATGACTCTGAATCTTCATGAATATCATGTTTAAAAAAAATATTCAATTGCACTTTAAATTTCACATATATTTTGCCATCGAATCATGTGACTTTGTCAAATCGACTGATCAATTCTTGAATGATTCGAGAAACAATCGACTCAACCAAGCTTTTTGTAGCGAAGTATCAGATAAAATTGTTTTTTCTATTTTTGTTTTTTGAATTTCTCTGTTTTTTTTTTTTTTTTTTTTTTTTTTCATTTTTGCGATCAATCAATTGATAAACGAATAAACAAATACAGAACGAATGAAGGAATAAATTGTTAAGTCAGTTTTTCTTCATGCGAACCGAACCAAATCTTTTTTAAATTAAATTTTTTAAATTAAAATTTTTTAAAAATTACAAAAAAAATTTTTTTAAATTAAAACATCAAAAAAATTTTTGATATTGAAGTTTGAATTTGTATGGAATTTTAATTTTCGTGCATTTTTCAAATATATTTGTTAATAAACTGAGATTATCGTGCTTATTTATGATTTCGTTTTGTTTTTTTTTTTTTTTTTTCGAATTTTCTCAATGCTCACCTTCTTTTCGACGACGTATGGTTCTGGTTTCTCAACGGGTACTTCAATTTCTTTGATCACTTCGACCGGATAAGGGTGAGGTATTTGAACCTGCACTTGATAGGGCTGGGGTATCGGTATTTTTATTTCCTGCGGTACTTTTACTGGCACTGGATGCGGTATCGGTATTGCTGAAATAAGAAAATTGAAAATTCATCTCAGAGTCACTGAGAAACTCGTAATCACAGAATCATATTTTTTAAGTCAGAAAATTGAAAAAAAAATTTTTTTTAATCATTTTTTTAACCATTTTTGATTTTTTATTTCTTTTTACTTTAAAAATTAATTTTTTCAAATCAAAATCAATTGAAATTGCTTTTTTTTTAATTAAAAAAGAAATTATTTAATTAAAATTGCTTTTTTTTACTTTCTGATGTTTAGTTTTTGATTGTTTAAAATAATTTTTTTAATTTCAATAATTTTTAAAAATAATTCAAATAAAAATTGAAAAATAAATTTTTTCTTTTCTTACACGATTCATTCGCATCTATTACTCACCATATTTTTTGTAAATTGGTACCTCCACAGGTTTTGTTTTTTCCTCGTAAGTCGTATGCGAGTGATGTTCGTCATAATGATGATGTCCGTACTCGCTAGCAGTTGCTGCTGAGACAAGTGCCAGGAATATCTCGAGGATAATCTACGAATAAAAATGAAAAAAAAAAATAAAAATAAATAAATAAGTAAATAAATAAATAAATAAATAAATAAATAAATAAATAAATAAGCTTTGATAAGAATTGTCAAACGGTGGCATTAAATAATTTGACGAAATGATTACAAAATTAATAATGTTTCTCAATTTTTTTTTCTCTTTTTTTCTGATTTACTGCTATTTCCAATAAAATCGATCATCGATTCTGTCCTCCTGTCAGTTTCTAACGGACCACGATAATCTCTCTTCCCTCGACTTTCGAGAGTAGAGCTTTTTTTCTTCTCTTTTTTTATAAGCTCATAATGCATTTTCTCATGAATCGTTTAACCCTCGAACAAAGACTAATTCAACGGAACCGTAGATTTGTTTTATTATCGTGATCAACGGTTCGTTATACTCGAATTACGAAGAATCGAAAAATCTTGATGAAAAAAAATAGTGAAAGTTATGAGAGGGGGGGGGGGGGAAAGAAAAAAAAAATTAATAAAAATCTATTCTCACGATTTTCATGCTTCGTATTTTTATGACACTCGAATGATGCTTTTATCCGTTTGTTGGTCGAATCTGGAGTGTCTAAAGTGGGAACGTATCGAGTCTCTTATATGCGAACGTCATCCATTCCGCCACCTTTCACCATTGCGAACCAAACTCGTCTAAACTTTCCCCCCTTCCACGTTGCTATTATGATCGAACCAATAGTATGATTCAAAAAGCACGAAGGATTCGAGCCCACGAGTGATGAAACCATAGCGATCAAGGACCTCGAGACTCTTCCTCAATTTTTATTTTTCTCCAGCGTTTTTTATTTTCAATTTTATTTTTAATCGCTCTTCTTTCACGTTTTTTTTTTTTTTTTTCTCAAATCTTCCGGTCGACGTGCTTGTGGTCTCGTCGAGAGTGTACCGGAAATATACTGCAAACTGCCACTACTCCTCCGCTTGTAACCAGCCATGAGATTCTCGAAAATTAGAAATTTCTCAAACCTATCCTCTGCCCAAGAGAGCTTATCGCTGGGCTACCGAATTTTTATCGGATTCTTCGACTATTACGAAAGTATGAAACTCAAATATCGAGGTCAAATAATGAAACAATGAAATATTAACAAATTCAAAATTCAAATAAATAAATAAATAAATAAATAAATAAATAAATAAATAAATAAATAAATAAATAAATAAATAAATAAATAAATAAATAAATAAATAAATAAACAAATAAATAAATGAATGAATGAATGAATGAATAAATAAATAAATAAATAAATGAATAAAATATTAGAATGAATAAATATTGTTGAAATAAATATTCAAATGAAAAAATATTGTTGAATTCAATATTCATGTGAATAAATATTGTTGAATTAAATATTCGAATAAATGTATATTATTGAATATTCGAATAAATAAATATTATTGAATTGAATATTCAAATGAATAAATTGAGAATATTCGAATAAATAAATATCAATGAATTGAATATTTAAATGAATAAATTCAGAATATTCAAATGAATAAATTGAGAATATTCAAAATAAATAAATATTATTGAATTAGATATTCAAATGAATGAATATTATAAAAATAAATGTGCAAATGAATGAATATCATTGAATTAAATATTCAAATATATGGATATTATAAAATTAAATATTTCAATGAATAAATATTATTATATTTAATATTTTATTTCATAAAATATAGAAAGAAAAAGAAAACACATTTTTCCCTTGCAAAACGGGAGCCAAAACCTTCGTAAATAGTGACTAATTTTTATTTCGAGTCATGAATCAAAAATAAATCAATTTTATATCAAAACAAAAATATTATTCGTACAAACTTTATTCGAAAATATCATCATCGTGTGTTTTTTCGAGTTTTCATGTAACGATACGTTGAAAACTATAAATATGAAACTCCATTCATCATTTTTGTCAAAAATTGATAAAAAAAATATTCAAAAACACCATGAAAAAAGAACTAATAGATTTTTTCTTGAGCTATTGGCTCGATATTTGAAGATATTTTTTGTCCAATACAATTGATCTATGCAGGCATAGATCGAATCATAAGGGTTGAGACTCGACAGTAGTTAAAGCAATTTTTAATCAGCCACTGTCCATGCAATTTAGATCTCGAAGACCTCGTGCAAGTTCACTTAGCCCAAAAGCCAATTTTTTTTTTTTTCAAAAAACGACAAAATTCGTTGTCACAATATTTTCTCTCATTTCCCAATGAAGATTGATGTATCTGGACGAAAAAAATGTTTAAACAACTTTTATAATTCGACACTAAAAAATGGTGCAGGGACACCAAGAAGTCGAATATTATTGAAAAAAAAAAAAAAAAATTTCTATTTCAATGGGACACCTTAAACGTCGTTTAATCTCGAAGGACACTCAAAGTTCAAAGGTCACTTAGCCTAGGGCGTGATCGAGCCGTTATCGGTTGAGTCAACATCACTTTCGCAGGCACTTAAGCTCCATTCAATTGAATTTGCATCGATCCATTTTTTCGCTAACTCTTTCTCTTACGAATGGGCTCGAATTCTTTTGGGCTTCGATGCAGACAATCAGGAAGACGTTTACTCTTTCAGAATTCACATTCACACGTACACACTCACGTACGCGAATGATCTCTATTCTTAGATTTATTTATTTACTCTATTTGTTGTTGTTGTTGTTGTTTTTTTTTTTTTTCTTTTTTTTTCGTCTCGAACAAATGGAGAAAATTGTGAAAAGTGAGCGTTGAGCAAAACGTTAGAGCCCTCTTACTTTCGCCCCGGAGGGGAGAATCGTTTTTTTTTTTTTTTTTCTCTCTTTTTCGTTTCTTCTTCCTCTCCTCGATCATGCTTCGGTTCAATGCCTCGAAATATGCCTGCAAACATAACTTCTTGCTATAACGTCACGTTCCAAATGTAACAGCTATTATTAATGAATTTGCAGCAGCTGCATCGTAGCTCAGATTTAATCTTGATCGAGACGAATGAAACACCATTAAAATATATTTTAATATTTTCATCTTCATTAAAAATCATTCAAATCTGTTTTATTATTTTTTATTTTTTTATTTAAAACCGTGCAAAATCTATTTTTAATATTTTTATTTTCAATGAAAACCATCAAAATTTTTTTTAATTAGTTGAAAAATCATTGAAAATCATTAAAATATATTTCAATATTTTTATTTTCAGCGAATACCATTTAAATCTATTTTTAATATTTTCATTTTCATTCAAAATCGTTAAAATATTTTCATTTTCATCGAAAATCATAAAAAATCTTATTTGATGTTTTAATATCCATGAAAAATCATTGAAATTTTTTTTAATATTTCCATTTTCATTACAAATTATTAAAATCTTTTTTAATATTTTAATTTCCATCGAAAACCATAAAAATCTCTTTTGATCTTTTTAATATCCATCAAAAACCATCAAAATCTGTTTTTAATATTTTTATTTTCAATGAAAACCATTGAAATCTTTTTTAATATTTAAATTCTCATTAGAAATTATCGAAATCACGTTCAGTGTTTTAATTTCAATCAAAAACCATTGAAATCCATTTTGATTTTTCAATTTTCATTTCATTTTGTTTCTGTTTTTTCATTTTTCATTTAAAATTCAATATATTTTAATACGAAATGAACTATTATTTTTTGAAAATAATAGTTCATTTCGCCCACAAATTAAATGACCACAAATTAAAAGAAAAAAAAAAAAAAAAAAAAAAATCCAGAAAATCACATCGAACATTTGTATGAAATGAATTTTTACAAATCAAAATACATAACGAGACTGCGGTTTGATGAAAAAAACACGAATTATGAAAATTAATGAATATTCGAGGACATGAATTTTGAAATGGATTCGACTCGATAGAGAAAATACCGCGAATAAAAAGTTTTCAAAATTTTCAATTTTTCATAATAAAAAAAAAAAAAATTTTTATATTTTTAGTGTCGATTTCGAAGAAAAATTACAAAAAAAATATTTTTTGCGCTTTTCGAAGGAGCCAAAAGTGAGTTTCCAGTTATTTTGCCAAAACTTCAACGACAAAAAAATAAAATTTTAAAAAATATGAAGAAATTTTGAGAAAAAATTGAATTCTCAATTTCGATACTTCCCAAAAGAATTACAAATTAAAGAATAGATCAGAAAACCGAAAGTTTTCGAAGCCAAAAGTGAATTCCAACGATTCATGTTTTACTCAAATGTCAACTAAAATAAATTCTTGTTGCCTAACTTGAAAAATTTAATCGACCAGTAAACTGTCACTTTCATGTTTTTACCAACTCCCTTTATTGCCCATTAAATAGTGTCTCAAAGTAATATATCCGTCTCTTTATTTCGGCCATTTTTATTCGTTACAAAGTGTGTTATCCCAGCAGTGTGTTGGTATTCGGAGCAAAGACTTATAAGGTTTTTAATAGTTCCAGGAATCGTCCGATGGGAATAATATCGAAGTGTCTCGATCGCGTATTACGTTAAGTTTCCAATTTCCGTGTCGAGATGTGTTTCTGCTGTTTTTTTTTTTTTTTCTTTTTTCCCCTATTCTCAACCGGTTGAAAGGAAATGTTTTGTATCAAATGGAAAGGAAGTGTACACAGTCGTCGAAAAGTCGGAGAGCATTCTAATGTTCTTCTCGATTATAAACTAAAGATATAAAGTTCCAGTAACTCGATCAAATTAGCATGAAACGGTGCATTATTAATTAATGCATAAATTAATCAATTTATAAATCAATTGATTATAAAAAAAAATCGAATTTTTTTATTTTTCAAATTTTTAAATCAATTAATTATTTAAAAAAATCGAATTTTTTTATTTTTCAAATTTTTAAATTGATTTTCAAATAAATTTTTTGATGAACTCAAAAAATTCGATCAATTTTCTTCGCCTCTGACGAAAATTCGAAAATTTTTTTACTCAAAAACTAATCGATTGATAAAGTTTTTTTTTTTTTATTTCGAGCATTGAGTATCTCAGCTGATTCGGTCTGCACCGATTTTTTGATCTCTTGATCACAAAAATGATCGAAAATAATAAAATATAATTAATTGGATGTAAAATAATTAAATGAATAAATAAAATAACAAAATAATATTAATCGAATTAATAAAATTAATGAAATAAATATTATTCGATAGGAATGAATTGAATAAATTTAAGAAATTTCGTCAAATTATTAAATAATAATTCAAAATAATATGTTATTAATAAAAATTCAACTGCAAAAACCAAATAATTATAAAAATTAAAAATAATTCGAAGTAATAATAAAAAAAGAAAAAAAAATAAAAAATGTATCATTTTAAAAACTCATGAGTTCACTAACTTTTTGACGTTAGTGTCTAAAGTGGTTGGAGAACAAGCAACAACATTGTATGTAAGAAGTGTTAGCCGAAGAACGTGGTAATTGTGCATGCAATAAAAGCTTCCGGAGCGAAAATGCCTGCACGTAGAAGGTGTGTAATTAGTTTTATGCCTGTATCAGTAGAAGTGCACTGGATGATGACAGTTCTCTCAATAATGCATTTTCTCGAGCTCCAACGTGAATAAAACAATTAATATTTAGCTTCGCAACGAAAAATTAAATAGCGATAAGAAAAGGCAATAAATATTGCGAGATTTTATAATCGATACGATTTTAAAAAACAGATTTATTAACATTCTCTGAGAAAGTGAATGTTTTCGTTTTTATTCATGTGCTCGTAAATTTTATTGTCATTCCTTTTTTTTATTTATCTTATACGATGAATTTTTCGTGAAATCTAACATTTTTCACTACAAACATCCATCGCCATTACAATTTTAGCTCGAGGCTTTGAATTCCATCATTAATTGCTTTTTCGTTCTTCATTTCTTGAAAAATAAATTTTTTCGTTTCTTGAAAAATAAATTTTTTAATTTCTTGAAAAATAAATTTTTTATTTCTTGAAAAATAAATTTTTTCGATTCGTGATAAAATCCTGATCCTGAATCCTAATAATTACTATTTTTATATTTTTTTTCGAACCAAGATTTCGTCGTTTTTTAATGTAAATTAAACTGAAATTGATATTTTATTTCATTAATATTTTTAACTGATTCAAACTCGATTCGTTGTTTTCCACTTTTCGTGTATTCAACAATAATAATGGTAATAACAATTATAATTATTACAGTTCAGTAGAACAACGGTTCGAGAAAATCTCGAGACTTTTGTCTCGAAAATGATCGATGAAAAAAGTGTTCGTTAAATTAAAAATAATTTCGTTTGATTAGAAAGAAATTTTTTCTATGATTCGAGAGATAATTTTATGCTACTCCGAGCTGACTCGATCGATTGTACTGAAAAAAAAGAGGAAAAAAGGAAAAATTGAATTTTAATTATTTGTAAATTAAATTTGTTAAAAATTTGTCGAAAAAAAAAAAAAAAAAAAAAAAAAAAAATCGTAAAAATTAAAAGAAACAAAGCAGTGATTAAAATCGACCAAAATTTATTAGATTTCGATCAACTTTTTTCGTGGCTCTGAATAAAAAGTTCGATAGAAAGTGAAGCAAGGATTAAGGTCAGAGGAAAAAAAAAAAACGAAAATGAAAAATTCGAAGCGGAGAGAAAATTAGGAAAAGGTTAACGATTTATTTTCAAGCATCTCCAATTTACAGCGCACGTAGGATTAAACCATTTTTCGTCAATTGTCTATTCAACTAGTCAACGATGAAAGAATACAGAAAAACAACACAAAATAACCGTTGTAGGAAATAATAATGAACCTATAACGAGGCTAATAAAAATACAATCAGTGATGATTATGATGACTGTAATGATGAATGGTCTTGTGTACAGGAATCTTGATAGGCACGTGTTTAACGACCGGATAAGGTACGCTTTTGTAAACAGTGAACGGAACCGGCTTCTCAACTTTAACCGGTATCACTTTTTCCACCGGGGTTGGCACTTTTTTCTCAACTTTTTTTATCACCGTCTTAACAACCTGGAAATCAAACGAAAATCAATAAAATTCTTCTAAAGTTTCTTCGTTATTCCATTTTTTATGCTTTAAATTGATAATGAAAACGAAATTTTGTTGAAACCCTCAATACATTCGAATGAACAATTTATTTTTTTTCGCTCAAAAAAATATTTCATAGTTTCAATAAATTTTCGCTTCGGTTTCAAGAAACTTTGTTATAATATTCAAAAATTTTTTGCCTGAACAATAAAATATTAATATTTTAACAAAATTTTGTTTTCGACTGAGTTTTGTAATTTTTTTTTATTTTTAATTTTCTTTAATTTTTTTTTTATTTTTTATTTTTTTTTTTTAAATAAAAAAATTAATATTCAATAAGATGAAAAGACTTTCTCGTCTCGATAATCGAAATATCTCACTTCGAAAGGTTCCGGTTTCGATACCGGAACCAAGACCGGATATGGCTGCGGTACACTCTGAGGTTCGAGGTGAGGAATTTTTACTTCGACTCCTTGAGGCACAGGAATACCTGAAAACATTGTTCTCCTTATTGACAGTTGAATATCTATGTTGATTCGATTGAAAAAACGAAAAAATCGACCATTCGATCAACACTGATTGTCTGACAGACCCACATTGTAACGAATCATTTGTCATTGTTAACAAAAACGAACTTACGACTCGAGAACGATAAAAAAAATATATGAAATTGAAAAAAAAAAAAAAAAAAAAAAAAAAAGTTCAAAGTAACAAAGAAAAAAATGAATAAAAAAATAATAAAATTGTTTAAACAATAAAGAAAAATATTAATTGAAAAAAAAAAGTTATTTAAACAAAGAAAAATATGAATAATAAAATAATAAAATTGTTTAAACAATAAAGAAAAATATAAAATTGAAAGAAAATAATATAAAATAACAAAGAAAAAATATGAATAAAAAAATACTAAAATTGTTGAAACAATAAAGAAAAATAATTTTGATAAAATGAAAAATTTCTTTCCGAGGGAAAGATTCTCACCAATTTCTTCGACGACCGGTTTTATTTTATCTTCCCATCCGTGTCCAAAAGAAATATCAGTATTCCATCCCCCGGCGTGACCGACGGAGCTGCTCCAGCCACCCCCGCCGCCGATGGCGCTGCCAGGCCATCCTGACCACTTGTTCTCGTGACCTGGAAAGCCCGAGCAAAAAATTTCAAACAAAAATTCAACCCGCTCCTCATACCATCATAAAAAAAAATCTAATTAAAATGAAAAAAATTGCTACGAATAGAAAAATAAGAAAAAAAAAAAATTGCAATCAGACCAGAATGCCCGAGGGTTATAGTGGGCAATTTGAAACCATGATGCTCCAGGGAAATGTGACCGAGGCTTATTCCACCCGAATCCCAACCCCCGCTGTGGCCTCCGCCCAAATCCCAACCATGGGAGGCTCGACAGGAGCGAGTCACAGCCAGGATCGTTATCTTTGGAAAAAATAATTTTTTTTTTTTCAAATTTCCCTCCCAGATTAGTTCCTCCGTCAAGGGCGTCAACCCCACGAGACCAATTACCATCGATCGGTGATTGATATCGAACAATAAAAAATCAAAAATCAACTGATTTTGATGATTAATTACGATCGTTGAATTCCACCATTTTTCTCACTTTTAATTCAAAACAAATTTTTCTGACATTGATTCAAAAAAAAATATTTCTTTTCACAAGAAATGACAAGTAAAAAAAATACAAAAAAATTTGTTATCCCTTCGATCGATATATTTTCCAAAATGCCACAAAAACAGTACATTTTTTTTACCACCGTCCATCGGACTCAAATTAAAAATGTTAGAAAAATCACTGAAATCCGTAGAAATCGAGGATCGATGACGAAATAATGAACAAAAAATATCAACGATCAATCATTGGGAAGAAAGAAAAAAATAAACAATCAAAAATCATGAATCAAATTACTGCAAGGAAAAGAACAAAAAAAAAGTTGAAAACTAGAATTTTCTCATTTTTTCTTAATTTTTTTTTTTTTTTTTTTTTTTTTTTAAGAAATTTTTTTAATTTTAAGAAAATTTAAAATTTTCTTAAAATCAATGAATAATCAAATTTTTTTAAATATCAATTATCCTTATTTTTACATACTAAAAAAATGTTCGTATTCATGCTTTGGTGTCGTTGACTCGACTGATCAGTTGAACGTTATAGCGTCAACTCGAGGGTTTTCAAAACTCGTATCACTTATATATCCTTCGATAACTCTCGTGCTAATAGATCGAGCCCCACTTCTATTATGATATAAACGTTTGAGAGGCTGAACCAAGGCCTGATCCCACCTTCGCTGCATAAATCTTTCGTCGAATCTTATCGACAGAGCTTTATATATATATATATATCTCGATTATATTACGTAAATGTCTTCTAACTGGTCGAGATATATGCTCACCTCCATTTCCGCCTTTCCTTCATTCCAGCCTTTTTAGGATCTCGAAGGATTTCAGTTATGACAATTACCTCGATGGATTCGAGGCTTTCGTGGTCGGTTGTGAATCGGAAGTGAAGGAAAAAAAAGGGTCGAATTTTTTTTTTCTGTTTTTCGCTCATTTTCTTCATTTTTTTTTTTTTTTTTTTCAATTTTTTTTTACTCATATCGTCGTTCTGAGACTCGTATGACTCTCTCCATTTGGTACGTGAATTACCGTTCGGTGAATGCGTTCGAAAATCATATTGACAAAAAAAAAAAAAAAAAAAAAATCAGGATATACATTCTCATTATTATCGAGCGAATGGAAAGTTCGTGAAACTGTTGCTTACTCGATGAGTTTTTATCGAATTAAATTGTCCATCGAAAATTATCCATAATTACTGGCATGCATTCACGAAATGTTGTTATTCCTTGATGGAAATACTTTTCGGACATTAATTCTGGCATTTTTATGGTCGCTTGTCAATTTTCATGAGTTATTTATATTTGGAGCACAGCTACTGAGAGAAAAAAAATGTTTATTCATCGAACAAATGTTTGTCGAATGAACGAAATCGTTTGTTACGAAAAAAAAAAAAAAAAAAAATTGAATGCACTGTACTTTCGTCCAACCAAATGGATTTTGTTGGATGAACAAATATTTTCATCTTCAGTGGGCCCATAAATATGGCTGAGAAGAAAAAAAAAAATTTTTTTTACACTCGAATTCTCGAATAAAAATCGAATTTAAAAAAAATGGGTATTTGAACTATATTTGATCGAATCAAAAGTTTTGATTTTTCAATAAATAAATAATTAAATAATAATTAATAAAATAAATAAATAATTAAAATAATTAAATTTTGGGAATGAAGCAAAATTGGATTTTTCCAATGATTTTTTTATTCGCTGGAAGCACACGAAAAATCGCGGTTCGATTTTCAAATACGATCGGGGCTGGGCCTGAGCGTTGGGAAAAAGCTTTGCTTCGAATCGCCCGAATCTCCTTTCACGTGGAGAATGTCGAGATCAACAGCCGCTCATATCGTACAGCAACATCAATTTATAAAACATCTCACTCGCTCGTAATTTCCTCTTCGGAAGTCCACGAAGGAGCAGAGCACCGCCTTCGTTGGTGCTACACGATGTGAGAATGATGAAAGTACGTTGCAAAAGCACTTTGTAGTTATCGTGAATATGCTAAAATTTTTGCCTCTCTATAACATCGAAAAAATCGGTTATGCAGCCAAGGAAAATGTTCTAATTATCATGAAACTGGGTAACGCTGCATCGAATTCACATTACAATTGGAAAAAAAAAAAAAAAAAAAACGAGAAAATCAAAAAAAGTTTGAACAATTATCGAGAAAGTTCGAGCAATTTCCATTTTTTTATTTCAACTCCACGAATATTTCATCGAAGCACAATGGAAAGATTGAAAAAAAAAAAAATAATAATAATAATAAATTTTTATAAAAACAAAAAGTAAATCGTATCAGTGAAATTAAGATTGGGACCAGACTGGGCGACACGAAAAACTTCTTTTTTTTTTTCAAAATGTTGAGAAGCAAAGATTATAAAATAAAATTTATCGACTCGACATGAAAAAAGAAAAAAAAAAAATGAAAAAATAAAACGTTGAGAGTAAGAAAATCGTGAAAATTTTGAGAAAAGAACAAAGAAAAATGACGAGACGTCGTTTGCTGAAAAATTGAATGAATTTATGAGAACCGAAATGCACTGGGAATACCGATAAAAATGTGTCTTCGACGTGTGAAACATTATTTCATACGGGAAATATAATGGGAGAGAAAAAAGTCAAGGCTTTCAACGTAAATGAGCGATTTATTTAAGTAACGCAGAGATTTTTTATTTATTTATTTTTTTAATGATAGGTTGCATGTGGCTAAAGACGCAGCTGCGTTTATCTAGTGACACGATAAACAATAACGAGCGAGTTGCGATTCTTCTTTAGAGAGAACAATCCCACGAGCCGCTCCGGATCTTTCCTGCTTCACTTTCACTGAGGAAGAGCCCGAGAGATCAATGTACTTTGGAGGAAAAAAAAGTGAGTCTTTTTCAAGGATTTTTATTTTTCATTTTTCTTTATTCATCTCAACAAATAACAAACAACCGAGTGGATATAAAAAAATATATAGATATAAAAAAAATAAACACAGCACGTAAAAATAGGAATAATAATTATAAAAAATAACAGTCAATAACAATAATAACGATAACAATATTTACAAAAATATATGCTGACGAGACTCAGGAGAGAGTCTCAGTGAAGCCTGAACGATCGGTTCCAGTGTAGATCGAAGGAAAATCAATCGTTCAATGGAAAATACTTTTTAGCCCTCGTAAATCATCCCTGGAGCTGGTTTACGAGAATTCGAAAAACAAAACATTCATCTCCAGTCATGATTAAATTTTTGGTTATCCAGAAAAAAAAGGAAAAAAAAAAACAAATCTGAAAATGTATGCAAAGATTGATGATTTCGGAGGCTTTTCCAAATGTCGTCGTCATCTTGGAGGATTAAATATTATTATTATTGATCTTCAACTATTAATAGCGGGATATTTAATGGCCATGACCACCGTAGCTACGTCTGTGTCCGTGGCTCTTGGCATGATGATGAATGGTTTTGTATACTGGAATTTTAATCGGATAAGGTTTTTCTACCGGAACTGGCACGTGCCTCTCGATCGTGATCGGCACCGGTTTTTCCACGGGTACTGGGATGTGTTTTTCGACGGGATAGGGCACTTTTTTTTCCACCGGAACCGCGATAGTCTTGATTACTTGAACGGGATAAGGTTTCGAGACCGGAACCGCGACTGGATAGGGTTGAGGTACTCCAACAGCCACTGGATGGGGTATGTGAATTTTCACTGGTTGAGGAACTGGAACGCCTGTAAGAAAGAAAAAAAAGTCGATAAACAAAAGGAAACAAAAAAATCGGAACAATTGTCAAAGTTGAGGAAAAAATGACAGTTCGGATGTGAGTGGAGACGTTATCCGAAAAATGGTCACGAACGATTCATTTTTCAGTTGCCGATTGCTAGCAGAACAAAAGAACCGGAGTTGTCATTTCCCGATCTATTTTTGACGAATGGCTCGTGACGAATACCCTGCCAGGTATTCGTCACGAGCCAGGAGTCCGATGATCAAGGTCATCGAAGGTCATCAATGTTTGGGAAATTGAACCTGAGGTCGTTGGAGGACACGAAGGTCCATGGATCTAACTCTTTGGCTGTAAACCCGGGTCCTTCGTGTCCGAGCCGAAACGGTTGTTTCATTTATTTGATGAAAAAAAATATGAAAAAATGATTTTTTCCGAGATTTTATTATTGGAATGTCGAGTTAAAGACTTCAAAGGGTAGCATGAATTTTTTCAGAATTTTTCGGCTGTAATAACAGGCTGAAAAAAATAGCCGAACAACCCAGGAAAAAACCTTTGTTGAGGACATCGAAGGTCATTGATGTTCGGGGATTCTTAAATACGGTCAAATGTCCAGGAACCTCCTCACCGAGGTCATGAACTGTACTTGACATCATTGGAAGGTCATTAACGTTAACAAACGGGAATGTCAAGGTCATCGAAGGTCTTTGAAAGTGCAGGTTGCGAATGCTCAAGGTCATTAGGAGACTATCGACGTGACTAACGGACTGTGAAACACTAACGTGAACCTTACCGATGTGTTTGTAAACAGGAACAGCGACGGGCTTGGTGACCTCTACGTGTTCGGAAACAGGAATACTGTGTACGTGATTGTGCTCGGTGTCGTGACCGGAACCGTAAGTTTCGTGACCTCCACCGAACCCGCCACCGTATTCCTCGTGACTTCCTCCATCGCCTCCTCCTCCTCCGCCGTGACCTCCGAAGGATGAAAAGTCATGAGATTGTTCGGAACTCTCCAAATGGTGTCCCCCGAAAGATGGTTGAAAGCCTGACGAGCCCTCGTGTTGACCTTCGAGCTCTTGATGACCTTGAAACTGTTGATGCCCTTGAAACTGGTGATGACCTTCGTACTCGTTAGAACCGCTCGCAGCCTCGGCACTTCCGTGGTAATCGCTGTAGCTCGGATTCTCTTCGGATGCACTCAAACCCTCCTGATCCGATCTCTGTATCCGATACATTTTACCGTACAAGGGCATATAGTATTGTCCTGTGTGGCGATCGTAAAGCAGATTTATATTCGTTGGAGCCCCAACCGTTACGGACACCAGGAACGCGACAAAAAACTGTAAACAAAAAAATTCGGACAACGTTTTAGCAACTTACATGTCAGTTTGAACTGTTCGGATGATGCACTCGGGTATTCGGATCGTATTTTGATGTTTCGGACACAATTTTGAAGAAAAAAAAGAAAAGCAGATGCTTTTTCATGACTCCGAACGCGGTTGAAGGTCTGTGAGTCGTTTTAACAAATCGGATACTTTCTTGAGAGATTTGGACACTTTTCTTAAAGCTCCGAACTCGTTTTGAAAATTTGATCATTTTTCGAAAAATTCGGACACATTTTTTTTCGAAAATTCGGATCCGATTTCACAATTTTTAAGATCCTTTCTCACGTTCAAGTTACGAATGCAAGTCAACGAAATTTGGCATTTTTCTCACATTTCCAAACAGGAACGGACCCATGTTGATCCCTCGGAAAGAGAATGATTTGAAGGTTGCGTTTGAACAGGCTTTGCTACTCTGACTGGTAGATCATCTGCTATTTCGCGTCTTAATATACCTCAAGGCCTTTCACCGAAGTAGCGAACCAACGCCTTCTCTCGTACCGCCGTGTTTTAGTTTTCGTACATATACTCGAACACTCCCATCTCAACTGAAACATCATCCACACCATCCAACCTCTTTCGACGATCACTTACCTCCTCGAAGAAAAAAACAATTGTTTCGAACAGTCAACTTCTAACTTCCACTGATTTCCTACTCGGAACTTTACACTTACAATGTCCGATTCGACTGGTAACCTCTCTTTCGTAACTTTCATTCTCGTTCAAGAGCAATCTGATAGCCCATATCTTTAGGTGAATGGTTCTTTGGGTTTTCACACTTTGTTTTTAATTTAATGCCCTGCCAAATGGCACTTCTACGTTACCCGGTGACAGCTTGGACACATTCTACTTTCCTTTTACATCGGAAAATAATCGCTTCGACTGGTTTATTGTTATTCATAAATAATATCAATGTCCAGAATTATTATCAGTAAAAACGTACATTCAACAGCACTGATCCAAAATCTAAATAATTATATTTACAAAACTGTACAGAATTAATTCAAAAAAATTGTTTTTCTCTCATACAATAATTATTTGTAGCCACGCCAAGAAAAAAACGTTTGACGAACAAAATACATTTGGTTGAACGAAAATTTAGTGGATTCGACAACTATATTTTTGTGAATGGCAAATTCAACAAAAAATATGCGATTCAATATCATTTTGATAAATCTCCAACGAAACCATTTGATTATATAAGTTTTTAATTATTCCATATAATTATAATTATAATATTGTATAAAGTTTTTCAGCTTCGTATGTTTCGCAAAAATATACGTGTTGGTAACATACGTTATGAACATTCGATGCTCAATCGCGTCCGTTGATCATACCAGACTCGTGTATATCTATATTCATGGATATACAGTTCCAGTTTCTTCCACCCTGGCAAATTTACCTTCACCATGAACTATTCTGATTATGGCTTCTGGCGATGCTTATGCATCTCGGCAATGCTGCACTTCGAGTACTTATATTTATCCTTCAACATAATTCTCAATGTTAAACGTGCGGTTTATTAATCACTTCCATCTCGTTCCTTTAGCGTGTTTATCGATCCGTAAAAAACGATAATCCCCGAAGTTTACCGTTCCTGGTCCCCATTAAGGCATTTCTATCGACTCTTTTTCCAAAATTTTCTGCAATTGTCATTTTTACTTGAAAATTACAGTTTTGCTCTTTTTTTTTTTGCAAAATTCAGGTCTCGCTGTCTGTCTTGTGCTACTTTTTTTGTACAGCTGTAGAGACTGAAAAATTTCAACAATTCGAAATTGTTAAACGGCACTTTTAATGAAAATGCGAAATTCTCCACATTTTTGTTTTTATTTTTTCATTCGATTTTTTTTTCTCAATTTAATAGCTTTATGAACTTGAATTTTCGACATCATTATCGTATTTCCATGTTTTTTTGTCGTTTTTGAAGAGACACATTATGCTTCTAATAGCACAGGTGATGCTTTTTTATATTCTCGATTGAGTCGAAGTATAAAATTTTCCTTCTGTTCGCTGTGATGAGGAAAGGCCTTGAGACCTAATATTTGAATTCTATATTATCGATTACTCCAAATTTCTGTCAAATCTACTGAAAAGAGTAAAATTAGAAAAAAAAAACGTTATCTCAGTACGGTCCAATAATTGGAATCTTATTGACAAAATTCAATATTTATAATTGACAAGCCTTGAATTATGAATTACAATAAAATGAAGCGATGATTTGATAACGAGAAATAAATTTTTCGCAGCAAGGATTAATTTTTTTGGTACTCGAAATTCAAATTTATTAGAAAAAGTACAAAATTCAGGGCTAAATCGGATAAAAAAAAAAGTTGTAAATATTTTTTTTGTGAATAATAATAACCGTAAATTTTATCAATAAAATTTTATCGCAGTTCATGACCATTTGCTATCGGATTTTAAAATGATGAACTCGTACATTTTTTTTTTTCCAGTAACGATTCATTTTTGGGAATCATGAATTGCTGGTTGATGAGGTGGCAGCAATAATGGAGTTCGATTCAAGGCTCAGCACTCTCCTCAGATTCGAGACTGAATTACTACCGCTAACTTGTGCTTCCGAGTGTACGTTCGCCACGTGAAGAGAGCATAACGAGAGTGCCGGCGAGGTTCTTCTGATCCCCGCCACAGCGAGTTACACCTATCCGCAGGTATCACCTCTGAATCTTCTCATACATAGCACAATTTATGATTTAATTAGTTGCACTATACACGGAAGCATATCAGTTACAATTCAAGTTTTCAGTGAAAATCTTTGTTGCTGTTTTAACGAGTATATCAGAACCACAAAAAATCTCACCTTGTATGCCTTCACGAGTTTCTCGAGGAGCAACGATTTTTCGAAATTCACGTTATAATTAATTATTTGTGATTCAGAGAAGATTCCTGTTGTAGGTTTTGACCGAAAAACCTTTTTTTTCTTTCAAACGTGAATATGAGTAGGGAAAAAAAATATTTTTTCACTCCCACTAGATTTTGTTGATTAAAATTTTTTGCTTTATTCATATTTGTATTAATTTTTTTTTATTTTATTGAAAAAAATATTCATTCGTCGTTCTGTTCGTTCTCATGAAAAAAAAAAAAACGTTTCTGATTCGATGTAATTACACGTGAACAGAATATAATTATTCTGTTGTTCATTATCCGGAGATCCAGAGATGTGGCAGCGTCTGTGATGCCAAATATTAAGGAGATCATTTTTCAAAGACCCTTCTGCCTTGCAGATTGCATTATTAAAAATATTTTCTACGATTCTCTTTACTCCCGGTACGTATATTCGAAAATGATAATTTTTCGTGATTTTTTTTGTTTTTCGCTACGAGATTTTTATTTTAGAATTGAATTTTTCGATTTTCTGTACTCAGTGTCCAGTAGCTTGCTGCAAAAGCTCTTATTCCTTCGACTTTCCATTCTACTAGGAAGTTTGAGAGTATTATTTTTCCAAAAGGCTCTTCTAAACCTTCGACGAGCTCAGTTCCAATTTCACGAACTCGCGAGTCTCATAAAATTTACTTTATTTAAGGATCAATATTGTTCGACGGCCTCGCAGCTGCACACGTGTCGATTTGAAAATTTTTTAGCCATTGTACTTCCAAGGTTTTGGAAACTTTCGAAGAGATCGATTCCAATTTCAGTGTTTCGCTTATCAGATAAACTCGACTTTATTTTATGATAAGTATTTCGTTGTTTAACTGCGCAGTTAAATTTATGTACATAGAAGATCGATCTAACGAAAACACTGTGTTTTGGCCGTCCTTGGGAATCGTATATTAGGCCGGAATTTTGATAAAACCTCGTTCAATTTAGTGATCGCTTTGCGACAGCGAGCTTCGATATTAAAATTTTCATCGACCATTGATAATTATGTACCTGAAGGGCATTTTAATTTTTTGCCTGGCGATCGTTCACGAGCCTCTTTTCTGCCATGGAAAGGTAAATAAAAAAAAGACATTTGATTGACGAATGATTAAAATCTGCGTTACGAATCATTTTTTGTTTTTCTTCTTATTTCAAACGACAGCATTTTCAAACTAACAAAAATCCGAATTTTTCTCATTCCATTGTATTCGCAGATTGCCGGTGCTGATGATCCCATTAGAGAGTACTTGCGAGTGCATCCCGACACTGGTAAATATAACAATGATTTCATCATTTTTTATAATTTTATATACAATAATATTATAACTTTTTTTTCATTCAATTGATTATAAATTTAAAAAAATAAATTAAAAAAATTAAAAAACAAAGGTAATAATTAATAATAAAAAAAAAATTAATAATAAATATTAATATAATTAATATGTTATTTAATATATTAATAAATACTATATTATATTAATATATTAATGTAATATATTTATATATATATTATATATAATTGTATAGAATGAATAATAATTATTCAATTAAAATAACAATCAAATATACTATTAATATATTTAATAATATATTTATATTTAATTCAATAATAATTATATTTAATAATATATAAATAATTTGAACAGTGTAAATAATAAAATTAAGTTGTAAGATCAATCGTAGTTCCATTACCCCATGCAATATTGCCACAATCATAAAGCTGTTCGTTTATTAAAAAAAAAAAAAGGAGAACAACGGTCCCAACGTGCTTCATAGTAACCAGGTAACATGTCATTTTTTAAAATGATTGCCGTAATTTCGTAGTTTTATTATTCAACTTCTGTTAAGCCGAGTAACAACAATTGGTAAAATTGATCTACAAAAACAGAATGTAATCGATCAGACCTTAACAACTGAGAAGTGATGTTGCATGTCCTTTTCGGGTGCAATTTGAGGATTATAAAATTTCGCGAAAATCGACGAATATCTGGACCATTTCGCAGCTTGCACGAAGAAGAATGACACGTTACCCGATTACTATGGAGCACGTTGCTACTGTTTTTTTTTTTTTTTTTTCTTCAATAAAGTAATAGCTGCACGGAGGTTTGGGTTTATCTAGAAAATATGAGGCGGGAAAAATAATTCATGGTAAATCTATCAACATGTCATTTGTTTAGAAAGAATTATTTTAACCTGGACCATTTTTCAAAACGACTTCGAAATTAATGTTGAGTCTTCGTGTTAAATGATTACAGATTACGGGATTTTGGGAAAAGATTTTTTCGAACAATTCGAGAAAAAAGATGTTCATGGTGGGACACCGACAGCCGTAAAAGTTTATACTATGGACGAAAGCATTGATCTACTGCTTCACCCTAGCAATTCGAATCTATTCACGAACACGACACCTTTCTACTTTGTGATGGACTTTGGAAATGGTGAAGTCATGTACCACCGAAGTAGAGCGGTAAATTTGTTTAAAAATTAAAAAAAAAAAAAAAAAACAAACAAACAAACAAAAAATTGATGAAAAGAACGACGATAAAAGTAATTTTCATTGATTCAGGAAATGAGGAGAGCCGTTAAACTTTTGGAAGATCCTAAGCATTTGGCTTCGTTAGTAATAAGCAAAGACGAAAATAATCGAATGACAGTCGTAAGTTCAAATTCACAGTTATGTTTAATTTTCAATCGATCTTTTTCCAAATCATTCAGAATTTCATCTTTCATAACGTAATAAAAAATAAACAAAAAATCCAACAGAATGGTGTTATCAGATCGAAAAGGCACGATGCAAACCTGGTAATTAGAACTTTGCCGGACAGCGTTGTTCAGGAACATTTGAGAAAACGACGTTCGACCAACAGCTCTGCCGATCAGCATCTTTCTCATAATCCGTACCATGCACATCACGTTATCTTGAAGATCGAAGACCGTGAAGCATTGAAGAAGCCTCAAGAAGGTAAATCCATTTTACACGATTATAACAAAGCCACTGATAACGAATACTTATTTGGTCTTTATCGTAAGCCGATTATTATTATTTTTATTACTTTTTTTTTCCTAAATATTCAAAAAATTAAACGTAGAAACCAGGGACATGAAAAAAAAATATATATATATATATATATATATACTAGCTGTGCGTGCGGGCTTCGCCCGTTGCATAGAGCAGGCGCATCTAGCCTACTCTAGCTGTAAATTTTTCCTATTTTAATTTTTTTAATTCAATTTTTTAGATACATGAATTATTTCGTTCAGAGTTGAATCAGTTTTATAAAATATGAGGAATGAGAAATAAAAATTCTTTGTGAATCTACATAGAAAAAAGTTTTTTTAAAAGTATTTTGATGTTACCTGGGTCATCTTTTTGTGTTTTCTTTTCAATTTCAGACATAATTCTTCAGTTTTCTTCTGGATAAAATAATCAAACGAAAAATTTTCGTATTTTTAATTTTTCATAATTTCATTAAAAATGCTGTAACTTTTTTTCTATACCGAATTGAGCATTCAACCACCGCTCATTTTGTTCGTTTTCTAATTCCCTTCAAATTGGTAAATCGTTTTTTTTATTTATCGTTAGTATTTAACTACCGTCGAGTTGTGAAAATTGGAGAATGAACGAAATCACTAAACTTTTTTTTTGCATTTCTGTAAAAATTGTGATAACGAAATTTTACAAAACCACAAACTCAGTTTGAATCGTGATCTTTAATCTCGTGATTAATCGGTTCTCGGTCTCTCATTGTAATCGGTTCAGCCGTTTTCGATTGAAAAGCGGACAAACATTTTTTAGCGAACAGATTTATATATATATAGAGATATAAAAAATAATTAACCAAATCGGCGAGTTGTTGCCTTTTAGTAGAAGTACCACTTCTAATATGATCGTCAAACACATTTGGGATTCTTCAGAGAATTTCAACAAGCGATACTCTGCAAAGATGCCTCCTTTTGCCTGCCAATGATGTTATGATAAAAAATTTCGAATTCGTATATAAACACTTTTTTAGCATAAGATTTTCAATCATTTTAATTTTCATATAATATATCAAATAAATCAAAATAAAAAAAAATAAATCAAAATAAATTTTCAAGATCATTCGATCTTGAAAATTTAGAAAAAAATTAAAATATAAATATATATATATATATATAATTTTTTTTTTTATCCAACAGCCCCTTTTTACAGAGAGATACTGGAGAAAACACAGATGAATGTGTCATCAGAAATTCATCGTTACAAGAAGCGCCATGTACAGAATGGTTTCACCGGAACTCTTTATATCAAACTATTGATACACCTCGATACCACTTATCTCGATACAATTTCAAGCATGTGGTACAGTTTCATAGAATATATGTTCGCCTTCTGGAACAGCGTTGAACTTGCCTATCGTAATCTTCAAAATCCGAAGATTCGATTTTTCATCGGGGCATTAACATTGGCACAAGTGAGTTTAAAGAAGGAAAAATTTTTCCAAACGAACGAAATTTTTTTCTGATAAATATATTGTAATTGAACGTTTTAAAATTTTTTAGTCAAACTCAGCGACACCGTACATCTCGAACAGCAAAAAACTATGTAGAGGAACAATTAATAAAACCTCTGCAATAGACCAAGCGGAAGATTTTTATTAAAAAGTCAGGGACCAAATTCCATTCGATATGTATGACATTGCTATCACGATGACCCAGTAAGTATCTTTCTTTGCTTATCATTTTTCATTTAATTAACCCTTTTATCCACTTCGTTCTAGCATCATTGTAGACTTTTTTCTTTCAAAAGCATAAAGATAGCTAAGAATATGCCACCGCAAACCTGCTTATTGGAGACAAATCTGATATTCTACAAATTTTCGAAGCACATTTCCCACTAATAATAACAATAAATAATAGATAAAATTTAAAAAATTTATGTCACGTCTTATGAAAATTTTGCTCCAATAGAGATTTTAGCCATGAATATACTATAAGAATATATGAATATATAGCCGGTACTTGAATGGGTGATCGCTCAGCCATGCACCGGTTCGCATGTCAATCACTCAGGGGAAGACAATTATTCCGAGTTTCCGATAGCCCCAACCACTGTTTAAATATAGCCGCCTGTACCGATCGAGTTTCCAACAGTTTCCCTTGGCCCTCTCGCAAATGCAATACAGCAGTGAGATCAGAGTGATGGGCAACACTTGTGACAACCCGAAAATGCAAAAAAAATAAAAATGAAGATTTTTTTTTTTTTTTTTTCATTTTTCATTTGTAGTAGTTTCGGATTGATTGGAAATAAGTCCAATCTCAATGGTATCTCGATCGATTTATCGATGGATCATTGGTATGAATTTTTTTTTTTTTTTTTCATTTTTTTTTTGTAGTAGTTTCAGATTGATTGATAGTAAGTCTAATCCGAATGGTATCTCGATCGATTTATCGATAGATCATGGGTCTGATTTTTTTTTTTTTTTTAATCTGAATTTTAAGTTGCTTGCAGCCGTACAGAGGCGGGAAGGGGGGGAATCATTGGAAAAAGCGGGTGGATGCAGTTTAAACACACTGGCAACACAATACGAAAAAAAAAAATCTATCACAATATATATATTTTGCTTGAAACATTATTGACGAAATTTTTTTTTGATAATTTAACAGAAACCCTTTATCGGACAATGCAGCAGGTAAGAAATCGCGTTTTTTTTTTAATTTTTAAGTCTCGAAATTTCACAAGCCCGTAACATGGTGACTGATTTTAAAATTTTTAGGGATTGCGGTAACTGGATCCATTTGCTCCGATCCTCACGAAAACAGAAAGCAAGAAGCGATCGCTATGGTCACTGACAATTATGGATTCTACGGTGTTCAAGTTGCGATTCACGAAATAGGACACGTGTAAGTCCGTCAAACGAAGTCTAATTAGAAAAAAAAAATATTGCAGTTTCACAAACAATTTTTGTTAACAAACCATTTTGAATCTTTCGCGCTGCTGTAAGAAGACAAAAATTTGTTGAAAAATTCGAATAATTTTTTCGAATACGGTAAACAAAATATTCGTCATTTCAACCATTTTAATGGGCTCTCGACAGAATATACTGAAATCCTTAAAATTTAGTCCCGATTCTGTAATAATATTTTGTTTGCTTGCTGTTTCTTATTCTATCAATTTTTTTTCTCTTCTATTCATTTTTTTAAAATTCAATCAAATATTTTTGTCAATTTGGTGCAATATTTTGTCAACGAAGATCGTAAAAAATCGTTTTACAATGATTTCATTTGCCACATATATTTCGATTGACAGACTCGGCTTGGGTCATGACGAGGACGAGTCTGGCCCTTGTCAGGAAACCGAAGGCTACATTATGGCTGGATCGGAATACAAGACGGATAAATCATCGTTGTTTTCGCCATGTTCAATTGCAAAATTGAATGAATTATTGCGGTATACTTATATATATATATATATATACTAGCTGTGCGTGCGGGCTTCGCCCGCTGCATAGAGCAGGTGCATCTAGCCTATTCTAGCTGTAAATTTTTCCTATTTTATTTTTTTTAATTTAATTTTTTGGATACATGAATTATTCCGTTTTGATGTTATCTGGGGCATCTTTTTGCGTTTTCTCTTCAATTTCAGAAATAATTCTTCAGTTTTCTTCTTGATAAAATAATCAAACGAAAGATTTTCGTATTTTTAATTTTTCATAATTTCATTAAAAATGCTGTAATTTTTTTTCTATACCGAATTGAGCATTCATTCACCGCTCATTTTGTTAGTTTTCTAATTCCCTTCAAATTGGTTAATCGTTTTTTTTTTATTTATCGTTAGTATTCAACTACCGTCGAGTTTTGAAAATTGGAGAATGAACGAAATCACTAAACTTTTTTTTTTCCATTTCTGTAAAAATTGAGATAACGAAATTTTACAAAACCACAAACTCAGTTTTAATCGTGATCTTTGATCTCGTGAAAGATTCATTGTAATCGGTTCAGCCGTTTTCGATTGAAAAGCGGACAAACATTTTTTAGCGAACAGATTTATATATATAGAGATATATATATATATATATATCTTTATAAAAATAATCATTACGCTCTTTATCGGTGCGAATAGTATAAAAATGGTGTACCAAAAAATCGTTATATAATTATTGTTTTTATCTTTTCAGATCGAATAAATTCCAGTGTTTGTATAACCGACCGACCGTGAAAGGTAAAACTTTGCCATTACTCGCAGCTGGCAGATTGTTAAGTATGGATGAACAGTGTCGTGCGCACAAATATAAAAAAGCCTGTTCCATTAAAACAGTAAATATTACACATATAAAAAAAAACAATTCAATATCGAACTGAAACAAAGCGAAAAAAAAAAACGAACGAAACCCAAGTCACTCGTTCCGATAAATATATCCGCATGATGAACTTTTTTTTTTTTTTTTCTTTTTCAATTTTTCTAAATCGTCTTTATTCTCACTCGAAAACGTACTCGAGATTAGCCAATGTTTTTCTTTCGTTTGTGAAACTTTGTTTGTTTTTTTTTTTCTTTTTTCTAAATTAATCAAAAAATAAAACATTAATTAAAATCTTAATTTTATCAATTTAATTTGATTAATTAATTTCAATTGAAGGTTAAAAAAAAAAAAAAACGCTTTTAGCATCGAAACTAATTTGGGCGAGCAATGAATCACGGTACCGAGATGATTTTATGCTCGGGTCCAACCTTTTTTATTTAGCCAGATTAAAAACCAATGACGTACAATGAAAAATTGTCGTTCGCGAACTCGGCTCTGAATTCGTTCAGTTCTCGTCCAATCGAAGCGAGACTATAAGCTCATTCGAAAAATAAACAAAAATAAACAAAAAAAACAAAAATAAAAAAAAAATAAATAAATAAAATTAAATTAAAAAAAAACAATGGTTTCGATTGAAATGCCAGTGATGAAATGCTTCTCGAGTTTCCAAGTGATAGATAAATTTGTGACTGGAATCAGTGACCTTGAAAACCCCCGGAAAAACGATCCAACTAGCATCTTGGTGAAGTTTCTTTTTTCCACCAGTTTTGGTAGGAAACACCGAATAAAAAGCTTACCGATTAACCGGTAAACGAATATTTCGATTTTCAGAAAGAATTTTGCTCGGAACTCTGGTGTGACGCGGGCAGTGACGACGAGAAAGTCAAATGCACTGGATTTCCTGGCGCGGCATCAGGTACTCCCTGTAACACTGGAATAGACGGACAACGTGGGGTCAGTAATAATTTTTATCATTACCGCTTTGGTGAAACTTCACCCAAAAGCTCCAATATTCGAATGCCAAATGTTTGAAAAAAAATTTACATTTTATTTTTTATTTTTTTTTTGTCTTTTATAGATTTGTTTCATGAACCGTTGCGTCGCAGCAGCCAATTAGCTGGACACGAAGAGGACCAAAGTGGATCGCTGCTTCGGTCATAAATCGATATTTTTCTCGCTACTTTTTTGTCTGTAAATCATGTGTGAATAAAAAAAAAAAAATTTTTGTGACTGAACATTGTTTTGTTTTTTTTTTTATTTTTTTATTTTTTATTTTTGTACAAAAGTAACATTTCTGTTATTACATGTATTTACATGTAGACGGAATATAAAATTTTCTATTATTCATTATTTCAACGACTTAAAATATTTCAACTAATATTATTAACGATATACTAGAGAATCGAGAAATTCTATTATAAATCTACCCTCGTATTCGTGAGCTTGATTTCGAGTCCTTTGGCAACATTTATTTTGATTTTAAGCCCAAATATATTTTTTTCATGTTTCCTAATTAATTTGAGATTTTTCCTAAATAATTTGGGATTTTAATATATTTTTTTCGGCAGCAGGACAACTCTATTCTTTATATCTCTATTCTTAAATAACTCTATGCCGAATATCTCTATTCCAAGACATCTCTATTCTTAAATATCTCTATTCTGAAAAAATCTGTGGTCGATAAACTCTATTCGTGAAAAACTTTATTCTTGAATATCTCTATGCTCAATTATCTCTGTTCCTGGACATCTCTATGCTCAAATATCTCTATTCGTAAATATGTCTCACCTTGAAAATCTCTATTCTTATATATCTCTAATCGTAAATATGGCTTGAGACAACTCTATTCTGAAACATCTCTATTCTAAGACATCTCCCTTCCAGGACATCTCTATGCTTAATAAAAACAACTGACGATCAAGCTGCATATTATGATAAATGATTGGCTGTTGAAATAGTAGAACTGATCGACTGAGAAATTAAGACTGAAAAACTCTCATGAAGTGGAATGTTTTTGTAAAACTAAAAATATTTTATGTCGACCTTTTATGTCGATTTTATGTCGATTTTATGTTTATGTGAAACAGGTCGAGATTCCACGGAAACATTGACACTGTTGTTCTAAATGCACTTGATATGGTCACTTGAATTCATAATAATATGACATGAAATATTTTTAGTTTTACAAAAACATTCCACTATATGAGAGTTTTTCTGTCTTAATTTCTCAGTCGATCAGTTCTACTATTTCAACAGCCAATCATTTATCATAATATGCAGCTTGATCGTCAGTTGTTTTTATTAAGCATAGAGATGTCCTGGAAGGGAGATGTCTTAGAATAGAGATGTTTCAGAATAGAGTTGTCTCAAGCCATATTTACGATTAGAGATATATAAGAATAGAGATTTTCAAGGTGAGACATATTTACGAATAGAGATATTTAAGCATAGAGATGTCCAGGAACAGAGATAATTGAGCATAGAGATATTCAAGAATAAAGTTTTTCACGAATAGAGTTTATCGACCACAGATTTTTTCAGAATAGAGATATTTAAGAATAGAGATGTCTTGGAATAGAGATATTCGGCATAGAGTTATTTAAGAATAGAGATATAAAGAATAGAGTTGTCCTGCTGCCATTTTTTTTCATATTTTCTAATTAATTTGGAATTTTTAATGATTTTCTGACATTCTCTTGAGCCCCATGGTGTTATTGAAAAATATGAAAAACGATTGGCAAAAATTTGACAAGCACTTTCGCCAATTCTGATAAAATCTTCAGCATTTTGTCAACGCTTTTTCAACGACGCGTGAGCGCCGATTGAATAATTCTCGACCAAGCTCAAAAGTAAACTTATTTGGAAAAAAAAAAGTCGAAGAAAAAAAGTTTTCTTCAATTTTTTTACTCAAAATTGTTTCAAAATAAATCAAGTTATTCGATCAATATTTTTCGATTTACTCGTGAAAAACGAAAGTCTCGAAAATAATTTTCGTAGGTCATTAGAAAAATTTTCCAATATTTTGACTCTTTTTTTTTTGTTTTTCATTTAAATTTGACTGAATATCGAAATTAATTGATTTATCGACCCCAACCATGACCATGACTCGGTTTGGGACGATGAAAAATGTGTTTGTAAATTGGTATGTGAATCGGATACGGTTTTTCAACCGGAACTGGAATATGCTTTTCAATAGTTATCGGCACAGGCTTCTCAACCGGTACAGGAATTATTTTCTCAACCGGATATGGCACCTTCTTCTCGACCGCTACCGCTACCGTTTTTATCACTGGTATTGCAACCGGATGTGCGACTGGTACGTGCACCGGATATGGCTGTGCAACGCCAATCGCAACTGGATGGGGCACTTTTATTGCTACTGGCTGAGCGACGGGTACACCTTTGAAAAAAAAAAAAAAAAAAAAAATCAATCAATTAAAAATCATTCGAATCTCTTCCAATTCGATGAATTCGATGAAAATTTTTTTTTTTTTCATCTTCGGTTGGACGAAAATGTTTTTTTTTTCTCGAATGTCAAACGATTTGGTTCATTCAACAAAATAATCGTGGAGTCCAACACATTTTCGTACAACTAAATGAAATTTTGTTTAATGAATCAATTTATTTTTTTTCTGAATGTAGTAAAATTTTTGATGAAAAACTATTAGGAGAAAAAAAAAATTTACTGTCGGAGATAATCGTTTGAAAAATCCAAGAAATTCCATGATTTAAGAAAAATTTTTTGCACATTTTTGTGATTTTTTATTTCTACGATCCAAAGATTATTCTCAATCGTTGTAACACGTACGAGAACAACCCGAAATTTCGTATATTTCGGGAAGAAAATCAATTAATGAGAATATTTTGAGAATCATAGACGTTGATGAAACTCGAAAATATTTCTATCAATATGAACTCGGTTTTTCGATGATGTTGGAATTAAAAAAAAATTCGAATTTTATGATAATAAAAAAAAAAAAAAAAAAAAAAAATGGAAAAGAAAAAATTAATAATGGAGCAGAAAACTTTATTTTTTTTTAATTTTCATTTTATTATATTTAATTTTATTTTTATTATTTTTTATGATTTATTTTCAAATTTATTATATTTAATATTTTAAATTTGAAGAATTTTTTTTTTTTTTTTTTTTTTTCAAGAAGAAAATTTGAAGAATTGAAGAGTTTGGAAAAATGATTTAAAAAAATGGAATTAGAAAAATATGAAAAATTACCTATATTTTTGTATACTGGTATAGCGACGGGTTTAGTGACTTCGACATGTTGGCTGATAGGATAAGCATGGGTATGTTGATGCTGTTCCCATCCGCCACCATGTCCAAACCCATGACCTCCAAAATTCCCATGCGGGGAGTCAAATAAACCATAATTGCTCGTTTCCTGTTGTCCCAATTGATAATGATCGCTATGACCGAAAGATTCTTGCATGAGACTGTCGGTGTGTTCGCCAAAATTCTGGATTCCTCCACTCCCATACGAACTAGCCAATCTGTCAAATAATGATTAATTCCCTCTCGTACCTAGTAATTAATTCATTTAAAATCTTTTACTCATCAATGCCAAATTCTTTCATCGTCACTCACCCCGACCAACTGTGCGGTCCACCTGAATCCATGAAATCTGCTAGCACTGACTCAAATAGTAAGCACGTTAAAATCGCCTGAAAAAAAGTTTTCATTATTATATTATGACGAATTTCATAATTAAGATTTAATAATAATAAATTTTTCATTCAAAATTTAATATTGATAAACTTTCAATTAAGATTTAAGAATAATGAATTTTGAATAGAAATTTAACATTAATAAACTTTGAATTGAGATTTAATAATAATGAATTTCTAATCCAAATTCAACATCAATGAACTTTTAATTAAGATTTAATGATAATGAATTTTTAATCGAAATTCAACATTAATAAACTTTAAATTAAGATTTAACAATAATGAATTTTTTAATCGAAATTTAACATTAATAAACTTTCAATTAATATTTAAGAATAATGAATTTTTAATCGAAATTTAACATTAATAAATTTTGAATTAAGATTTAATAATGATGAATTTCTAATCGAAATTCAACATTAATAAACTTTTAATTAAGATTTAATAATAATGAATTTTTAATCGAAATTTAACATTAATAAACTTTTAATTAAGATTTAATGATAATGAATTTTTAATCAAAATTTAACATTAATAAACTTTTAATTAATATTTAATAATAATGAATTTTTAATCGAAATTTAACATTAATAAACTTTCAATTAAGATTTAATGATAATGAATTTTTTATCGAAATTTAACATTAAAAAACTTTCAATTAAGATTTAAGAATAATGAATTTTTTATCGAAATTTAACATTAAAAAACTTTCAATTAAGATTTAAGAATAATGAATTTTTAATCGAAATTTAACATTAATAAATTTTTAATTAAGATTTAATGATAATGAATTTTTAATCGAAATTTTACATTAATAAATTTTTAATTAAGATTTAATAATAATTAATTTTTAATTAAGATTCAACATTAATGAACTTTTAATTAAGATTTAATAATAATGAATTTTTAATTAAGATTCAACATTAATGAATTTTTAATTAAGATTCAATATTGATAAGTTTTCGATTAAGATTCGATGATAACAAATTTTTAATCAAGTTTTAATAATAATAAATTTTTTATTTTTTTAAAAATAATACATTATTGTTTCATATTTTCGAAAATAATAAATCGATAACAGATATTACGAAAGCATCGATTGTCGCAATAACTGAATTCCTGAGTGAGATAATACGGGAGAATAATCACTAAAAATTGAATAATTATTGAATGATTCATCAACCGTCCAAACTCATCGTCTTCAAACTCATCGAATTTAATTCTCCTTTCTTCGTTTGTTTGTTTGTTTGTTTGTTTTGTTTTTTTTTTGTTTTTTGTTTTTTTTTTTTTTTTTCATTTTTACTCACAATCGCAGGCATTTTGCGTCGATTAGCAAGCATCGCCTTCGATGTAACTAACGTGCGTTCAATGTTATACTATGCGTGCTACCAATAGAGCCTCCGTTTTTATAGGTATAGCTGCTTGCTCCCTCTCTCCCTGACATTGGTAACGTCTCTTTACGAGCGATCTCGATCGCTCCTGCAAACCTGCAAACCGGACTAGCACGCATATCCGATCTGCCCAATGAGCCTCGGAGAGACTGGACCCATTCAGAGAACGATCTTCGTGATTTGATCCGAGTACCTCTGACCTTGACAGGTCGCTGGTACTATAAACGATTATTAATCGATCATTTTTATCAGTGCAATTAAAACATTTTTTCCTGCACGTAAATGCTGAACAAAAAATCAAATTTGATGAAAATATCAAAAATTACAAAATTTATTCATTTTTGGGACTTCGGAATTGCTTTTTTCTTTAATAAATAATTGACATTTGTCACAATCAATAATAACGATTGATAAAAAAAAAGGAAAATAATGTTTCAATAAATTTTATTGTCAAGTTCACTATAAAAATTGTTTCTCAATCAATAAGACTTTTTTCGTTGTGTTGAAACGAATTTGAAAAAAAAAAAAAAAAAAAAAAAAAAATTTAAGCCAGAATGATAGAAAAATGTTGATCTTGTATAAAAACAAAATTCATTTCCTCTGAGAAAACTCGAAAATTATTTCGATTCGATGATCACATTTTCATGACTGAAATAAGAATGTTTTCACCCATTCTCGAAGATCTAAAAAAATAAAATTAAAAAAAAAAACGAAAATAAATTTTTCTTTACAAATTTTTTTTTTACAAATTGCAACAAAATACAGATAGAAAAAAATCTATAAATTTTGATGATCGTGTCTAAAAATTTTTTGAAAAACCGTGAGAGTCCACGTCGTGAATGAAGAAGAAATGTTTTTTTTTTTTTTTTTTTTTTTTTTTTTTTCGCCATTGAAAATTGCAATCTGGGAGTAACGATGGAGAAAAAAATTTGTCTCATTGCCAGGAGAGAAGGGGACTCTCGACTGACTATATACTCGTTTTTTGAGATTTTACTTTCGAACCAATGACTCGTCGTGTCGAACGAACGACCTAGTTTTCATTAGAACGATGATGCTGGGCTCAAATAAATCTCTTCTCTTTACCAATTATCGTAAGTAAACTGCTTTTGTTTTTTTTTTTTTTTTTCACGAGCTGATAATATTAGGTGGAGTTTACGAAGGAATGTCACGAGTAAGAGAGAGAGAGAGAGAGAGAAGCAAAAAAATGAAATTCAAGAGTTAATGAGAAAATGATCTGAGACTCAAAAGAATTAAGTTTTATTGGGCGAATGAATAATTGGATTGAAAAACAAAAAAAAACAAAAAAACGAATCGAGGAGATTTCATTCGAAGCTGTATCTCGAGAGTATTCATCCAAAGATCTTTCGCTTCGAGATGAAAGCGATTTGTAGAAAACTCTTGAAATATGAAGAAGTGGGGAGAGGAAAAAAGGAGCAAAAGGGAGGAGGAATATTAGAGATGAAAAAAAAAAAAAAAAAAAAAAAAAAATTAGGGCAAAAAAAACTTTCAACGGGCCACGATGAAAGTCCTTCTCATCCGGTCTCCTCCGATCGCGAACCTTCCTTTGCTCGGGTGTTAAGCTCCACTTCTGTGTGTAAGAATTCGTGTCTATATTCATGCGAGAAAGGTGGCTCCTCCCAGCTACGATATTCAACGCTTTTCCTATATACTCGTGTCTGGTCACCCGATATGGAACGATCGTCTTTCAACTTATTTCATTTCATTACGATTTCAGACACACTCGAACTCATTCGCTTTTCAAATTTAGCAAATTATCAAAAAAAAAAACAAAAAAAAACAAAAAAAAACCCTGATTTTGCTGTTTCGATAATTAACCCTTTTTTTTTATATTATTCATTGATTTACCCATTTTTCAGACTCACTCACATTTGCGAAAAACTTATTTTTATCCCAAAATAAAAATAATTTATTCAAAATCATCGATCAATTCAGTTTTCTCGAAATTTTGATTTTTTCTCTTCATATATTTGCCACTTTTATTCATTTTTTTTTTCCTCATTTTGTGTCACTAATTAACGAAAAATTCATCGAACCTGAAAACCCGATAAAATTAAAACCAAAATATGTGCAGAGTGAGATAAGAAATTAAAAAATGTTGAAAGCAACAAATATTTTTTTTTTTATTCTCCCACGATCGGAGACCAACACGAACGATTGAATCGTCATCATATTAGATAATAGCAGTAGATAATGTAAACAGGAAACTAAAAAAAAAAAAAAAAAAAAAAAAAAAAAAAAAAAAAAAAAAACGAAAAATTTATTCGATAAACAAATCGAGAAGGATCGTTCACTCTCGACTGACTTGACATTGAATGAAACAGCATTTGTTCTCAATAAATACACAATAATTAATTATAAAATAATAAATAATAAAATAAATAATAAAAAAAATGACGATTCCAGCACCGATTCGATTTGTTCTCATTAAATACATAACAATTAATTATAAAATAATAAACAATAAAATAAATAATAAAAAATGAAGATTCCAGTACCGATTTATAACGAATTCATAATATTTATTAAAATAATATTTAGAATATCGATCAAAAATTATTGTCCTTTTACATTTGTATTTTAACAAGACTGAAAATCGTTGATTACACAATATCATTGAGTGATTATTTATAAAAAATATATTTTCCGAGAAATAGCAGCTTCGTTGAAACAAAAGTCAATGACATTATTGCGAGATTCTTCCGCGATGTTTTTATCGGCACGTTCACGGTGTAACGTACTTTGACGATCACAGAGCTTGTTACTCGAAGCTTGCCCTAATACCGGTCCAAGAGATACAGGATGTGTGGACAACGACGAACAAGATCAAATCCTGATCCCGTTCTTGAGCATTTTTTTTTTTTTTTTTTTTGGTTTTTTTATTTCATCGAGTTACCGGACACTGACCCTGCCTTTTTCGTCGATGATATACGACGTCGTGTGGAAACTACCAATCGCCACTTTCACTGTTCATCCTATTGGAATACAATTCTTATACAGTCTGCATTTTTTATAAATTTTTGACACGTGAAGATTTTGTTTTTGACATTTTTTATTTTAAAAATTGATTGATTGAAATATTTCTAAAAAAATTTCAACCAGGCACGAAAATTTGGTTATTTTTTTTTGTGAAAGAAAAATGCTGTGTCAATGTTTTTTCTATTTTTCAGTTATTTCGAACTTTTTCATCTCCTCTCGATCCCCCCTACTCATGGAAATTGATATTTTAATATCAAACGATCGTTACACGTGTCGAAGTCTCGAGAACAAGTTCGAGAAAAATAAATTTTGGCGAAACTAGACACGTTTTATCACATTATCGTTATCAACGACTGGGATAATATTTGACAAATTTTTCATTTTTTTTTTTTTTTTTTTTTGCATGATTTTTCATTTATCATTTAATGTTTTTCGATATTTTCAAAGCTACGTAGATAAAGATCGATTTTTCAATGATCCTGAAAATTTATCGTCGACGTTAAACTTGTTCTTGAATGCAGTTAAATATTCTAATTCTCATTATCCAACGAAAACTATTGTTGTTTCGACGTAAGTTGATAAAAAAGTACTAAAAATGTCAACCCAACCAAGGTCCATGATTGGATGACTCGAATAGGATAAAATTTTTAGAAAATAGGGAAGAGAATCTGAAAACAGAAGGACCCTGGACGTAGCGATTCCTGGGGGACTGCACGATTGGCCACAATCCTCGATACTAGTTTACAGACTTTAACAACTCGTATCCAAACGTTCTTTCGATATTTTTCTAACAACATTACAAGTTTCTTTCGAAACCGTTTGTTTTGAGCTCGGAAATGCATTTTTGTGTTTTTTATTTTTTTGATTGATTTTTTTTTTTTTTTTTTTTTTTTTTAAATTATTATTATTAATAATTTCTCTCGAACAGGGTATTTGTCGAGAGTTCGAAATTTTGACAGGTTATTATGTTGTTAATATATTGATATCTCTTCGGTGATTCGATCACCGGACGAAGATTGAATTTGTGTTGCCGTGCAGGCACAAGGCGTGACTAATTCTTTCTCGGGCTCAATAGACCCGCACGCGCAGTTAAATTATTTCCCAAATTCTTCATAACATATTTTGCTCCTCCACGCGCTTGTTTTTTTTTTTTTTTTTTTTTTTTTTTTTTTAATATTTACTCAAGTGCTTAGTATCGAGACGTCTGGAATATGATTAGCCAAAAGTCGTGATTAGATCAATAGTTTATGAGAGATACGTCATTGGCTGATGAGGGAAATTTTTTTTTTTTTTTTTTTTTTTTTTTTTTTAATTTATTTATTTATTATTAATAATTTCTCTCGAACAGGGTATTTGTCGAGAGTTCGAAATTTTGACAGGTTATTATGTTGTTAATATATTGATATCTCTTCGGTGATTCGATCACCGGACGAAGACTGAATTTGTGTTGCCGTGCAGGCACAAGGCGTGACTAATTTTTTCTCGGGCTCAATAGACCCGCACGCGCAGTTAAATTATTTCCCAAATTCTTCATAACATATTTTGCTCCTCCACGCGCTTGTTTTTTTTTTTTTTTTTTTTTTTTTTTTTTTAATATTTACTCAAGTGCTTAGTATCGAGACGTCTGGAATATGATTAGCCAAAAGTCGTGATTAGATCAATAGTTTATGAGAGATACGTCATTGGCTGATGATGGAGCGGCATATAAAAGCGCTTCGTTGGAACACTGATCCAAATCAATTCGATCCAAACCGGTAAGATGAAGCTGTACTTGATACTCGCGTTGTCAATCGTCGTTGTGCAGATCTGTCGGGCCGAAGGAAACGCTGGTTCAAAGGTACGTCGAAGCTCCGTTCATCGTTAGCGTGCACACTGGTCCGAGTTGTATTTAAAAAAAAAAAAAAAAAAAATTTTTTTTTTTTTTTTTTCAATCAATTTTTTTTTCGTTTTTTTTTACCAGGAATACCGATGTCCAGCCGTTGAACCGAAGACGATCTGTCGTTATCAAAATTCTGCTGATTGTTTGGTACGTTTTTTTTTTTTTTTTTTTTTTTTTTTGCATCAATGTTTTGCGTTTTATTGATTATTTTTTTTGGTTTCGTCCGATAACGATCTTCTTGAAACGATTTTCAAGGATTTTCTCAATGTATCTGTGTAATAATCTTGTTTACTTCAAATATATTGATTTTTTTATTTTTATTCATTTCGGAAAAACGATTCTACATGGTTAGGGTCGAAGCGAACTGTCAATAATTTTACTTTTTTTTGTTTTTTTGTCACTTTTTGTCACTTTTGCACACCGAAAGGATTAAGAGTTTCTTATATCTTATCGCCTAGAACTCGTGTCAAGGTCAAATAGTTCTTCTTCAAGGACACTGTGGCTTTTCGGACGAAAGCTTTGAAAATGTACTCTTCTTGAGCTGCTGCACCGTGACTCTATCCTGTTAGCAATACTTTTCAGTGATTATACACGTGCTCTGGTCATGAAAGCTTGTTTTTTTTTTTTTTTTTTCAGAGTTTCTGTGCTTCCAAAACACATCCGGTTCGTATTTGTTCAATTTTTTTTTTATTTTTATTTTTATTTTTTAGTAGACTCGGGGATTTCGTTGTTATTTTACTGGTTAATCGTCGTTACAGAACTTGGAGACTACTGGACCAGTCGGTGTAACCGGTTGGCCATGCCCGTACACCGATCCACCGGTATTTTGTCCATCAATTTCAATGAATTATTGCACGGTTGGTTGTACTTTATTTATTTATTTATTTATTTATTTATTTATTTTTATTTTTTCTTCATTTTTTCCATCATTTTGGCAACCCTCTGATCGGTAAATTACTATTGTTTTTTTCAGGATTTTTGCTTCAACGCTGAAAAAAAACAGGTTTGTACTCTGAAATCGTTTTTTTTTTTTTTTCTTTCGAAGATTCTTCGTTTTTGATTTTCTATTTTATTTCACTGCTGCTCAGTCACCTTCTGGCTTTTCGGAGCCGATTTTTAAGTTTTATTTTCAAACGATTCTGTTGTTTGAAAAAAATTCGTGTAAAACGTCGAAAAATTTGATAAAACTTTGAATGGAAAAATGTGAATCGAATTTGATGATAAATCAGAAAAATTGACAGTAAAATATTTTATTTTTATAGTTGCAAGAAGTATTTTTTGATATTTCAATTTGTGCTGAAATTTTTTTTTTTTTTTTTTCCTGGAATCGTGCTCCTGGTAAATTATTCATCGTTTCGAATGATGAATCAAGATCAATGGAATCGATGAAGATGCACTGAAAAAAAAATTCATAAAAAAATAATTTAAAATAAAACGAAGAACTGCTCTTTCATTTTTATTCTGGAAACGTTCGATTTTGATATTAATATTTGATGAAATACAGGCTTCCCGATAGGCCAATTCTGGATCCTTCTGCCTGAACAGAAATCGTCTGGAAAATCAGTTGAAAAAAAAAAACGATTCGCCATGGAAATTGAATAGAAAAAAAAACTGGTGGGGCTCGACAACTTTCTCCCTTTTTTTTTTTATATTCCTCGTCGGACAATAAAATAGGAAAATATACAAAGTGAAATTATAGTCATTTTCGTGTAGTTTTGTCAATAAAAACTTTATTCGTAACAACGTTGTAAAAATAATATAAAGATTACAATGAAATATTATAAAAATGTTTCTCAATAAAATCCACCACCTTCGGCTATGTACGAAGCCACTGAACGATCATTTTTTTATTTATTTTTTTCCCCACGATGATATAAAACTCCTTTCCATCATCCCCAGGGATGATGGGGAGGTTTCTGGGCCGCAGAATTTTGTACAGCATTCGCAATGGCATTTTCTTTTGCAGCCACAGCGTCCTTGTGCTGGAAATCAAAGCAATTCATTCGTTTCTCACATTCAATTGATTTTTTTACATTTTTAATATTATTCTTGATTTTTTAAATTCTTTTTCCTAATCACCGAGAATTAATATTCAAGAAAATAACGTTCAAAACTTGATTAATAAAAAATCTATTTTTGCGATTTTCAATTTCCAAAAGTTTTCATAAATTTTATTGTTACTTAATATTTTCATGGGTATGGAAACCTGGGTGGACATAAAAATTCACAACCCTCTGTTTGTTTCGAGACACGGTCCGTTTTGAGTAAATATGACTTGGGTTTCCTCTATTTATGCACATCCACAGCGCAATTCGTATATAAGAAATTTTTCGACGCTCTGCGCCACCTAGTGGTCGGAGCGATAAGCTTTGACGTGGGTACCCGAATAAATGCACTCAAATAGAATTATTAATTCGATTCAAATACAGCTTTTTAGTTGAGGCAAATAGAGATTATTTTTTTTATTAAAATTTTAAAAAATCGAATAAATGATCCTAGTAGATTAAAATAAATCTTTTTTTTGAGTTCATCGAAAACGAGAACAACATTCACAAATTTATTGATATTAAAAAAAAAAAAAATTTTTTTAAATAAATATATTTTTATTGAATTCAACTGAAATGTATTTGCATAAATAATTGATAAACGAAATATGAAAAAAAAAAGATGGAAATTTATCTGTTTCTTACCATTGCTTCTCTCTCACTCTGACTAATCTGTTTGTCGACATCCTGCTTCCTGAGTTCTGCCGCGGTCTCAGAAGCGTTTCTCTGAATCGCAGCGGCAGCAGCTGCTTCCCTGGCTGCAGCAACCCTCTGTGCAGCTGCGACTGAATCTTTGAGAGTAGCCAATCTCTGTTGAAGTGCGACCAAGTGCTTGGCGCTTGCTCTTGCCTCTGCTTGGGCCTGAGCTGATATTTCCTCGGAACTGAATTCATTCGTTCATTACCATTTGAATTATCAATCGTCGAAACAAAATTCAAATTTCTTTGGAACAATTTTTGAAAAAAAAAAAAAAAAAAAAAAAAAAAAATTACAAATTCACTGTGAAAAAATATTTTACCGTTGAGCAGCTTCACGGGCAGCAGCTTCTCTGGCGAGAGCAATTTTTTGCTGAATTATAGCAGCTTGTTTGGCTTCGGCGACGCGATGTTGGGCGACCGCGACGTTGTTATTGGCTTCCTTGGCTTGGTGAACAGCGCGAATGACATCGGGAGGATAAGCGATGCTCGGAGTGCCCGGATAAGGATCTCGAAGTGCCTGAATTCAAATTAAATTTCGAAATTTATAAAAAAAAAAAAAAAAAAAAAAATGATTTTGCTAAAGAAAATTAAGCAGGATGATCCTAACTGTTGATTCTTGAATGAAAAATTCAAATTTTTTCGTTTTCATCGATTTTAATTCGAACGAGAAATCGGTAAAAAAAAAAAAAAAAAAAAATATTTATTTTTCGATCCAATTTATCTTAGAACTTGAATCTGAAATTCTGTAAGCCAAGTTTCGAATATTTTGTAAAATTTTAATGATGATCCCAGTGAAATGATAATAAATATCGTGATTCGTGAATGATTACTTGGAGGGCGACGTTGTGAGTGGCCTGAAGCTCAATTTGGCCAAGAGCAAGATCTCCTTGTGGGGAGGACGACCAAGATGGATTAGCTAAGCTGGATGGTGCCCATGATGTCGCACCAAAGGCTGGAACAACACCGAAGAAATCGTAGCCTGCTGGACCGAAGAGTGCAACTCCACGTTTATCCTTTTTCTTCGTTTCTGTATTTGTAGAGGCGTTCGATGCTACGACGAAAACGCATCCAATGACGATCTGAAGAGGGAAGAAAAAAAAATTATAAATTTTCTTTGTTCTATTTTGAGCGTGAGAAATTTTTTTTTTTTTAACGATCAATTTGGTTCATTTTTTTTTTTTTAATTAAAAAATTGAGAGAAAAATCGTATTTTTTTTCGAATTACTCAGTTTGGTAATCGATCGTGAATCAATATTCGTTTTACCATGATAAAAGTCTTCATCTTGCCAGAGGTTTGCTGATGGAACTGATGCTCTTCTGGCTGATTCATCGGGCCTTATATACGAGCGTTCAGGATAGAATTTTTCTGTCAAAGACTCGAGTGTCGTTGGTATACAATCACGACATCAATTAAAATTATTATAGAGAACGATGAGATGAGGAACAAACTCGTGTGAGGTGGACCAAATTATAGGGTCGCTGAATCTAATGACGATTGGACGATGACTATCGAGGGTACCAATCATCTTATACTGCTCTGATCCTTCGTGTCGTTTGGATCAAGATTAGTGGCTTATCTTTGGGAGTGCCGGAAATCATCTGCCAATTTGGCTCTCTCACTCTTTAAATCTCAGAGATTCAACGATCACCGATTAAGCTCATTTTCGAATCTGACATTTGGAAAAATCTCGATTTCATTGTGATGGGAAAATATTTCTCTTCGGTCTGCAGTCTACTGACATCGGTCACGTGCTTTCAATTTTCTTTTTTTTGTTTTTTTTTTTTTTTTTTTTTTTTTTTGTATTTATTCAGTCGCATAAGAACAACAGTTTTTTGATTAATAATAATAATGGGTCTTACAGTCTTCAATTAATTATAATAATTGAAGTACAAATATTGTGAATTTGTTTCTGTCGAAGACACATTTTTCTGTGATCCGGTGACTGGGATCCTGCATCTCGAATCGTGTACAAGTATTTTAAAACGCTAATTTTAAAAGTAATTTTTATTCGGATCACCAAGAAAAAAGATCTATTTCAATCTACTAGGATCATTTATTCGATTTTTTTTTAAATTTTAATAAAAAACAATCTTTATTTGCCTCAACTAATAAGCTGTATTTGAATCAAATTAATAATTCTATGTGAGTGCATTTATTCGGGCACCCGCGTCAAAGCTTATCGCTCCGGCCACTACGTGGCGCAGAGCGTCGAAACATTTCTTATATACGAATGGCGCTCTGGATGTGCATAAATAGCGGACACCCAAGTCATACTTACTCAAAACGGACCATGGCTCAAAACAAACAGACGGTCGTGAATTTTTATGTCCACCCAGGCTTCCAGACCCATGGAAATATTAAGTAATAATAATAATAACATTAAATTTGGTGTAAATAATATTATAAAGATTTTTTGCAGCTCAAATTGAATAGATATTTCATTGATCTTGAATACAAAGATATTCGAATGAAAAAAAATCATTTCTTAAAGTTACTCGGAGCTCTATTAGGCTGGTGGGACAAAGAAAAAAATGTATTTGATTTAAATAGATCCTAGTTGAACCAACCAGATATTTTTTCTGGGTCAATCGTATCGACAGAAAATCAAACGATCCAACGATCTCAGGATCTTTTTTTTTTCGAAAGTTTGGTATCGTGTACACGGATGTGAGTTCGAGCAGGAATATTAAAAATTGAGTGAAAAAATGCATCAACACTATGAGACCTTGTAACATAGCCAGGTGCTGGTGTAACCGATGATCTTGAAAAGTATGATAATTGAGAGAGAAAAAAAACGTCACACGTGCTGTTGAATTAATTAATATAAAAATATCAAAAAGAACTTTTTATCTTTGAAGCGATATCATTGTAAGCAAATGTATTTCAAATGTAAACGAGCGATTGGATTCATCGGAAGATATTTATGAAAAAGCTGTATGAAAGAGATCGGTTTCGTAATTTCGGAGTGATATCCAAAATTCAAAAATTCGTCGCAACTCCCTAGCAACGGTGAATTTTTGTAAACTGCCGAAGAGTCATAGCACCCCTGCCACAACGCTTCCGACCAATCAGAGGCTTCCCCTAAGAGACTCAGCGTTCCTGAGTGAGTGCCGAAATAAAAAATCATTACCCCCACTACCCTTGTCACAGCCTATCAGAGGCCAGCAACAGGATTCTACTAATTTATACAAATAAAGATGCTGGGAGGCCCCCCACGAAGCCAGTAGCCGAATATACTTTGCGAACTGAGTTATGAAATATCTTCAAACTGATTCTGTTCAAGAAATTACGGAATAAAGTGAATAACGAATTGAGAAGTATCAGTAGCCCAGTGAAAAAAAAAAAAAATCCCAACTGTGATCTCCTCAGCAATTGGACACGGATTCGGTGCCAGGTAAGTTAGAATATTTGGTATTAAGAGTCATCGAGCTCACGTGACCAACTCAAAATCGACGGTGGCGCCTCTCATAGTAAAATATATCTATATATAGTACAAATATAGTCGCTGACACACGTCAGACGCCTCGTGTGTATTTTACCGGATTTTTGGGTGAGTTTTTATTGAAATCGCAATAAATAAATTTCGTAATGTGCAAGAAAGTGGCGTGAATCTGACTCTGGTATCTTCAGTTGTGGCAAATGTGTGTACAATTTGTAATAAAACAATTATTGTGTCTGGCGAAAGAGCTGTCATGGCGCGAGCAAAGCGTCTTGTATTTTTGTTAATTTATTGTGTTGATAAGAGATGACTGATCTCCGAAAAGGGAGCACAGCCGGAACCGGCTAATTAAACCGAATTTTTTGATATTTTTTATGTTCGCGTAATCATAAAATTGTCGACGAAATCCGGTAGAATAGAATTTTAGTTTGCTTTTTTGGCACCTGGCGCTGCGTATGCCATCGCTCGATGACTCTTAAAAATGAATGATAAAATCTAAAAATATGTAAGTTTAACTCACAATACATGTATCCGAATTGGAATTTATGGGTCGACTTGCAGGAGCTGATATATCGAAGATGGATTTGATGGTAGCTGATTGTGCTGTCGTTAACTACTGTCAGGTATCAACACGTGGAAATATGCACAATCTCTCAGCGAAATACAACAACGAAATATTTTCCGTGTGGATAAAACGTTCGAATTTCATTCCGATGCAAGCGACGTTTAGAAATTTTGGCTACGAATGGCGTGGTTCCGAATTGTATCGATACGGTAAAAAAAAGCCGACAGTATCGTTGAATACAGCTTTAAGAATGTTCCATGAATTTCTCAAAAAACCAGCGAGAAAAGTAATACTCGTTGGTCATTCTTCGGACGTCGATCTTATGAGCCTGCTTCGAGCCATTCGAAGTACCAACACATCTCACATGTTTCGTGATACAATAGCCGGTTTCGCGGATACTGTTCTGATATTGAGAAATAAATACCGCGATCGAAAGCAGGCATTACAATTCTCTTTACCGAATCTGTCGAGAGATTTACTCGGTAAAGTATTGATAACAGAAATTGGACAAGAGTCAACCATTTTAGATGCTATGCAAGATCTCACGAGTAAATTGACGATTGAAAGTGACTACGAAGGGTACATTGTACCTTACGATGAAGCTGTGGAAACCGAAGATGTACAAGAATTGTACTGATTATAAAACTCATCAACATTCCAAATAGCAAAATATGCTTGTATCATTGATTTATATAAATAAAATGTTGATTGATCTGCCAAATTTATGACTTAATAATTAATTAATTAATCATTAAATTAAATAATAATAGATAAATAATTTATCAATAAATACTAATTAATTAATTAAAGTTTCAAAAATCAATTATTTATTGATCAATTACTCGCTTGCAGTGCGAAGCGATGCTCGTGTGTTCAGGCACTCGACACATTTTATGATCTCATCGACAACAATAATTGAAATTCAGTGGAAAAAAAATGAGAGCTATTCAAAAACTATCTTTGTTTAGAACATTTCTCAGGAACGTATTTATGCGATAACGTATCTTTGATTCTGCGAACTTTTAATACCATGCTGAAACTAAGGTAAGCGATGAAAAGAATATTTTTTCCAAGTTTCTTGAAACATTCGACGGACACGTGTGACGACCAAAATCGAAAAAAAAAACGACTCAGCTAACGAATAAACTGTTTGTGTGTTTATTTATTTATTTATTTTTTTATTTATGATTTTTCTTTTTTATGATTTTTTTATTTTTATTTTTTTATTTTTATGATTTATAATTTTTTTTTATGATTATTTTTTATGATTAATTTATTTTATGATAATTTTAATAATAATAATAATGAATTTATAAATTTATGAAATTATGAATTTATGAATTTATGAAATTATGAATAACGATGATAAATATAAATTTATCATTTGTTTTTAGTATCGAGTAGTTTCGACTCATTCTGATTCCATTGATAACATGGATATTTTTATTTATACATATATAAAAATAGATTACATAATTGTGACTCTCTTCGAGGTCTATCGCTCTCTTCTCTTTACACTGTTTTTCCTATTTTTTTTTTTTAGACATATATTTTGCGTATAAATAATATTAAAAGTATTAATCTATAATAGTCTCTCGACAGACGAAGCATATTTTCGAACGGAATGTTATATCTTCTTCGACAGCAAAATCACATTCAAGATATCAGTGTAAACTATCTACCAAGTTTACCGATAATGATGCAGTGAAGAAAAAAAGTGAAATTAGAGCTCGTCTCTCATTTATTTTTTGGACCGAATCGTCTACTGCATTCTGGACTCGTTTCGTCTTTATTTTGTAACTGTTTACTGTTTTTTGTACAACATAATTTGTCAGTATCGGCATCGTTAAATGCCACTTAAGTCTCGATGGGTTTGACCGGTCGATAAGTACATAAAAGGTCCTTGATGACCTTGGGAAAAAAAATTGGCTGGATTTTCGGGGTTGAAAATAGTTCGGACTTCCTGACGCGATGCCCCATAAGAATCTTGAGATTTCAATTTTTTGCCTGGTTTCCAGCCATCGAATGGTGGAAAAGTGTAGGACTGAAGATCCTCTATCGGTAGAAACGTGGAGGTCAAGGGTGTTTGGGTGGTAGAGAAAAAACGTAAAGTGTCCTGGGAGTGACCTTGAGCTTTGTTAATCGTTTGCTCGGTCCGTTCATCCTCCTTAGTTGTTGGCTTTTCTTGTTTCTTCGTGAACTTTGCAGTTCCTCGATCTCGTGGAATCTTATTTCCATAAGTATTCTTCATTTGCGAATCTTTTGCTTTGGTGCTCTTGTAAGAGGTCCTTGTCCCATGACCTTCGTTATCTAGGTAACTGCTCTCCGGACTATCGTACTCGTCAGTCTTTCTAGTCTCGTACTCTTTGGGTTTAGCATAATTGCCTCGTGCAGTGAAACGAGTCTTTTGTTTCGAACCAGCTCGCGAAACCCTCGTGCTTGGACGTTTCGTCGATTGCTTCTTCGATTCCGAACGAGGCTCATCTATTTCTGGCACTTGTTTAACGTGCACGTAATCTGAAATGAAAAAAAAAAAATAAAAAAATCAGTAAGGTTGTACAAATATTTGATGTTTTAATGATTTCACGAAAAATTGTATCTCTGACTCACCATCTTTGGGGAGATCCTGTCTGTAAGACTCTTCGAATTCTTTCTCGAAATCCTCTCCGTAGTTCGTGTAAGAAGAACTCTCCTTCTCATCGTCATCGTCATCGTCATCGCCATCATCCCTCGCCTCTTTTTCATCGAAATTTCCGTGTCGCTCGCTCCTTCGACTCTCCTCCTCATCCTCGTCCTCGTCACTACCATCCGAGTCATTACCTTCCGTATAACTCGAACGATACTCACCCGAAGACTTGTCTCCGTCGGCGCTCTCGTCTTCCTCGATACTCTGGTACACAGGCTTCGATGTATTATCTTCGACCTTCGGAGACACACGCTTTTCTGGAATGCTCTGCTCCAATGATGCGAGCTTCGAATATTTTCCAAATGCCTCGTCATAAGAACTGAAGAGATTCGAACTTGGCAGCTCGAAACTGTTACCACCTGGCGAACTTTTCGAGGGAAATTGACTACTGCTGTCCGTGCCAGCCGACGAGTAACTGAACTCATCTCCGTTTGCCTTGAACCCTGAAAAATCAAAAGTCCACTGAATGATCGTCGATGACCTGATTCAAATCAAATTCATACGTAGCGAGCAATAACAGAAATCCAAATTCAAATCAGCTCCGGATATGTATTCTAAAAACTGTAGAACAATATCAGTTCCGTTGAGTTGTTTCTAAAGCTTCAAAATCAAAAATACTTTGACGATTGATGATAATCTGAATTGGAGTCACCCTGTTCCAGGTGTTTAAAAAACAATAAATAAAAATGATTCTGTGCTGGATGGGAAACTGAAATTTAAAGTGGGCCAGTCAATTTACCTGAGAAATCTGAAATAAAATACGTTAACTATGATGGAAATACAAATGAAAAATGATCTTTACGTTACCTTCATCAAAGTCATTCTCGTCGCTTTCGAAAGGGTTGGGTGTAGTCGTTTTTTTCTTATTGATGAGTTCAACGTCAGTTCGGATCTGTTCGAAGGGATTGGAGTGGTAGATAATCGGTTGAGTATTTTCAACGGATAAACCAGGAGGAGTTCCAGTCGTGAAATGTAGTTGTGGTTGATTGATGAACTGCTCGTATTCATTCAGAGGCTTGTTACGTTGATTGGTTGGATATTTATTAACACTGGCTGCTTGGTATTGGGGAATTTGAGGAGTGCTACGGGGTGAATGAATTGGTAGAATGCGAGGTTGATAGTTGCCAGGATTAGAGTTAAAAGAGTTGCCACCAGTGGAAGACGGACTGGAATGAGATTTAGAATGATCGTAACTGAATCCCGATGAGGATGGATGAGCTTGGTAATCCAGCCCTGGATGAAGGAGAACTGGCTCATTCTCGAATTCCCTTACAAACCCAGCGACCTCTGGACTGGTGTGCAAGGTCACGGGATGAGCATCGGTGTTTTCGGAAACAGAGTGAGAGCCATGCTTGTGGATAAGAGAATGAGGACGCTTGGAAGAGTGGTGAGATGAATGAGGATGAAAAGAGGAACCGGAATCCGAGCGATATTTGCCTGGAAGGCCGGAAGAATGATCTCCTGAGTTGGACCCTGATGTGGTGGAAGGTGATTTGAAGTTGGGAAACGATGGGAGATTGCCATTGGCGACAGGAAACAGTCCGGATCTAAGTTGAGCCTTGCTGGGCTCAGAACTCAGCCGGTAAGTACTTGGAGTTTGAAAATATTGTGATTTTCCATTGCCTTTGTTAGGAGCTTTGTTTTGGAAGTGATTGTTGGCTTGTGGCAAGTATGGAGAATGATTGTTTCTGTAATTATTGTTGGGTACTCGGTTTGGAGGTGTTTGGTGCTGACTGGCCTGGAAACCACTCTGAAGATTGGGAGTTGGAAATTTTTTTCGATGTCGGTATTCACCCCCGGGACCGGTGGATCCCTGCCGCTGATATGGACTGTAAGTTGGGCCGGGGGTTGCATCAAGAGCTGGTACTGTATGAACCGTGGTTCCAGCCTGGAGCAGCTCACCAGGAGATACCAGCGCACTGCTGTATGGAACCGTTAGCAAGTTACCTTCGGAACCAGCGGTTTGTGCTGACCAAATGATCGAGCCAGCAGGCGTTATTAAATCACGCTTTGATCTTGATCTGACGATGAAATTTGCACTTGTTGATGCATAACTGGCTACTCCTAAAAGCAGCACAGCCTCGAAGATCTGCAACAAATTTGTGACAACACCGTTAATCTGAACTCCCGAGACACTTGGATCATCCAAACTTGAAAAAAATCAAAAATCAAAAAGAAATAAAAACTTTTCACTAAGAATCTATGATGATGATGAAAAATATCGATATTCACCGTACCAGCATGGCAAGAATTATGCTGGACCTGTCGTCGTCGAAGTTGAATTTAACTGAGAACGCGTCAGTCCCTTAGCCTCTTTTATATTCTCAATGATCAATGATGCGAATCAATCCGGGACCAATAGTTATTTTCTAAAAGTAACAAAAAATCACTTGCCACCAAGATTCCCGATGGCAGTAGAGCGTTACCCATTTTCCTCGACGTCCTGCTTTTTTTTTATTATTTTTTTTTATTGCTGAACTACTGAGAATTCAACGGCTGTAATGATAAACCAGGAAGATGTTGGACGATGAGCAAAGCGGAAAGAAAACAGTTAGAAAGATTGTCATTTTATGAGCCCTCTTAATAAGGTTCATTAGAGAGATTTGAGTGTGTCATCGCGTGACAGTCTCTTGTTTCTTCTTGTCACAGTCACTTTTTACGTCTTCTAGTCCAATTGCGAGAAAGGTGTGAAAAAGTATAAATTCCAAGCAAGCACACGAGACAGGGCTGCGCTTCGTTGGAGAAAGGTGAGAACGGATTAAGGACTTTTGTAGGGAAAAAAAAAAATGACGCCTTACTTGTTACGATAGGATCAGTTGCCATAAGCATTAAATATAACATTTCTCTCGTCAACTACTCGACATTTAATCAACTTTTAAATCGGTAACGATTCGAGCTAATTCTGAAAAAAATAAAATAAAAAAAATATTTCTCGCTCTTTCTAACTCGATCCCATTGATCCATTTCCGCTAGATCTACGGGTATAATGTTTTCTCTCACAACAAACGAGAATTACGTTGCATTACCTCTGCTTCGTCCACCGCATCGATCATAGCTGAAGAGCTTCCTATCAGTAGATTTTTCACAATCGCTAGTCAATATCATTTATAAATCATCGAACTCAATAAGCGTGTCCATTGAGTCGATGCTCCTTCGAAAGAAATTCAACACTTTCTTGCGGCATGTAATAATCTCTCTAAACCGTGAATACAAAAGTGAAAATATCCAGCAAGGTGTCACCTTAGTGGTTGGAACCAAATAGATTCGGAGGCATTGTCACCGGTCAACACTTTCACTGTTCAGTGATCTCCCATGTTACGAAGAGAACGAACACCTTTACCGTTATCTTCGCTATCCTGAAGACCATTACATTTCCTTGATCCTCCAAAGCGCCAATATTGATCTTATAAGTGACCAGTGATTGAAGCAAGAAAAAGTGGGAAGGATTTAAATAAAAAAAACGACTTTCGAACAGCTTTTCATAAATTACAACAATTTTATACTTATATTTATCTATTTACATTATTATTTACTTAAACACAGATTACAGAATAAAAAATGTTGATGAGTAATTGAAAGAGACAATGACATGTTCTTTGGCTTAGAACCAATTCGTTATTTTTTTTCGGATCATCTGCCCCGCTTGAGGGTCAACCATGATCATCGAATTTCTTTGGATATATCTTGGAACAAAAGAAAAACAAAAAAAAACAACTAATGCAAATTTACGCTATTTGAGTGGGGTAAGGTCGGATTTGTGCAAAATGAGGCGGAGCTGGTGGTCCCATATTGATTGGAAAATCTGATTTCTTCTGCATGCGCATATTGTTCTCGTTGAAAAAATCCGTGTGAACCCGTCGTCTCTCATTCTCGAAATATTGTCTGAGCTCATCCTCATCCCGGAAGAAACTTTGGGCACTTCCCTTTGGTAGCTGCTTGTTTTTCATCAGGAGACCAAGAAGATTATGCATTCTCGGATGATTGATGTCGTAGTAATCGGTCTTGGAGAATTGTTCGCTGCTGTCCGGAGTGGTGGTGGTCGTGAAGGTTGGGTAACTTCGATATTTCTCGTAGCGATGATGACCGTCGGCCTTGACCCCGGACTCCACGTGATTACTCGCCGATGCATCGGGATTTGATGATGGCCTTGAAACGAGAGAGCTCGGTCGAGGAAGATGCCTGCTGTTTCCATTGTTCGAGTTGAACCTGGGAGAGTGTGATCCGGGTCGTTTTTTTCCTGATTTTGGTGGATCGATGAAGGGGCTTTTCGATAAGAAAGAATTGACCTTGGGCGGGGTCAAAAAGTCTGATAAATGTTTTATGTTCCTGAAGTCATTGGAATGCTCGTTGGGAGATGCTGGCCTTGATGATCCATGACTCTGATTCTGACGATTCTTGGAATGGGAACCACGCAGGGATGACTCTCCGGATGGGGGCAAATTCAGCTTAAAATCGGACTTGAATAGCTGCTCGATGTCAGCCATCGACAATTCTGGTTTTTTCGTAGGTCTGCCAGATGAATCTGTTGTTCTTACATTAGTTTCGGAATGATGAGCCTCCAGTATGTCCTTTGGCCCGTATTTCGAATCCGACATGGACGCCTTGTAACGTTGCAACTCACTCTTCAGCTTAGCGAGCTCGTTCAGCTCCGCTGCACTATAATTACCACGAAATCTTCTATCGTTGTTCCACTTGTGAGTACTGTAAATCGTTCTCAACGATTCTTTGAACATTTCCTCAGCGTATTTCTCGAGATCGCTGCTCAAGCGTGGCTTCTGAACGAGTTCAGTCTGCGCCCCGGGGGAATTCTTGTAAAAATTACCACCCGGAATAAGAGGCACCAGGTTCAATTGGTTCGGTAGAGGCTCGGTATTCTTGCTGTTGAGCATTGACTGGCTCTTCATTAGATCGCTGTTTGGCACAAAATTTATTGGATTGTAGACCGGACGTTGATTATCCTGATGATTGAATCCTGGTCTGGCTTCTACTTTGTTTACTTGATTGCTCTGAGCACCTAAGTGCGTTAATTGATCAACGTAATTGTGAAGATTAATGGGCATGGGTGTCGTGCTCGCGACGATAGGTCTTGGAACTAAGAAACTAGCTGTCGTGCTGAAAATTGGTATTGGGGTTGTAAGAACCGCTGCAGGATAATGATTGAAAGCTTCATAATGATTGATCACTGACGTATCGACTGGACTCGGTTTGATGTTGGGATTGATGATCTCTACATTTTGATTTGCCATTATGGGCAGATGCGCGTTGGCAGAATTGACATTGACACCTGGCAGACCGTTGACGGTATTGCCATTGACATTGCTGGTGCTGCCAAGATTATCATTGACCCTGTAAACATGCTGGAAGGGTAATCGTCTGGCAGCATCTTCGTTGGTCCGCAATTGCTGAAGCTGCTTCCATGTATTCTCAAATATGTCATTAGCAGCATTAAGAATTTGTTGATTCTGATTTCGTGGTGAGTGGAGAACAACGTTTGGTGTCAGTATGCTATGTTGCCCTTGCAATTGGCCACCAAAGTTGGTGTGATGCTCGTTATTCAAATTGGCTGAAACGGCGTTGGGCTGATGAATAATAGCTGGAAGAACTTGAGCAGTCTGTACGTAAGTCTTGACCTTTCCATTGACGTTTTGATCGTCACGGTATATCTGATAATAGTTTTCCTGCTGTTGAGGTCTTACTACTTGCTGATTATTTTGATTCCCATTGTAGAAATTATTATTATTGTTGTTGTTTGTCGGTAAATAATACTTGTTTTCATTCCCGGTACTCGATGGTCCCTGATTGCCTACGGAAAAGCTGGCAGTCGTGACATATTGTCCGTTGGAATTGGTCCCGATGTTTTTCCTGACCTGCGTCTCTGCCGGGTTGTAATCGATGTTGGAAATTGTATTCGGTTGAGGCGTTGTCGTCGAGGATGGAGAATTTTGTCCTGTTCCACTTGGGCCGTTGGCGTTGCCATTCTGAATTACATTTTGACCGTGAAGTCCATTTGGGTTGACGAAAATGTTGTAATTCGAGTGTCCGTTGTAGGGACCGTGGAGAAGAGGGATGGACTGAAGGGTCGGTTGAGGCAATAACAATTGAGGTGCAGCCGAGGGATTTACCGTTAAATGATGCATGTTTTGGTGAAACTGATTCGCTGGACGTGGGGTAACTGTACTTTGGTAGTTTTGTAGTGGTATACTAGCCATAGTAGGACCAATGTTTTGAAGATTGTTATTCAGCGTATGGGTAACAGTGAACATGGGCGCAACCGTACTTGGTGAATAGTGAGTACGTATATTAGGCGAGAATTTATTGTTGACATTCATCTGTGGTAAAAGGACAGCTTGAACGGGGTTGTGATAAGAATTTTGTCCGACAATGATTTCAGGAGCAGGAGTCGATAGTCCGTAGTTATTGTTGTTAACTGAGTTCTGATGATGTTTTGACGGATTGGCTGAGTTTCCATGAGCATTGTTGGCGAGCGAGTGACCGGTGCTGAGGATTGGAGGTTGGCTGCTGACGATTGGTGTAGCAGTGACCAAATTCGGTACATTAGTAAAGTCGAAGCCTTGACTGTTACCGATGGCAGCAGAATGATCAAAATTGCTCAGTGGTAGAAGATTCAGATTGACCGGAACGAGAAGCTTCGGTTTATCGATCTGAGCAATCTCGAAACCGTTCGAATGGGAGACTTCGATATTCGGAGCAACTTGACTCCAAGTCGGTACTCCTTTCTGCTTGGAACCTTGTTTGGGTTTCTTGTCTTCTGATTTTGAAACAACGCTCGGTTTGTCAATGACCTCTTCAGAGTTTTCATCGGAACTTGATCCCTGATCATCCTCGATCCAGTAACTGGGCTTAGCTCTGGGTCTGTGCAATTTTGAACGGGTAGGCGAAGTGTTCTTTCGGGGATCTTCCGAATGTTGATCATCGTGAGAGTGGCTACGATGCTCCTTGGGCAATCTTCTGGAATTTTCTGTACTGTGAGGACGTCTTCTGTTCTTATGAATCCTTTTTGGTTTCTCAGTGATTTCCATGTACTCATCCTCTCCGGAATAATCTCCTACGTCCTCGCTTCTTTCGTAACTTGGTCCATAACGATCTTCACGATTGACTCTTGATCCATCATCGTATTGACTCGAAGATTCCATTTCCGGCGATGCTTTTCGATGCTTCTGAGTTCTGTGATGATCGGTGCTCGAGGATTTAGCTGAAACTTGCTGCGTGCCGTACTTCATATCGAGTTTGTAGTCACCTGGCTCAACGACAATGACAGGTTTTGCATAACGATGCTGCTTCGGTGTAATCGTTGGATAATTTGGCCTCGAACTCGTCATACTGCTATCGTGGCTACTGGATTTTGGCAACCCTGAAGTTTTGTGCTGTTGTGAAGATTCATTGTAAACATCATAATTCGATACAGCTGATTGTTCTGCAAAACTCTGTACTTTTGATGGTTCAAAAATGTCCTTCTGTCTGTTCGATGCTCCTGGTTTACCAGATCGATAGTTATTATAAAATTGATCGTAGGGTTCAACATTTTTTTGATCCTCGCTGACCTGGTAGTTAGTAAAATATTTCTCGATGTGTTTGATCCTGTCCTTAGTCCTTTTGTTCTGCGTAGTCGTTCTTCCATCACCAGATCCGTCCTCGTATTCAACTGGAATCCCACCTCTATTGCGACCCAAATTATTTTCCACGTTCTCGTAAAACTCGTGATAATTCGCGACAGCTGGAGTCTCTTTATTGACCTTGAGAATCTCGAATTCACTTTGAGTGTCCTGAGTATCGAATGACCTTCGATCAGCGCCTGGTCCTGCGAGGTTCAAAAACATTCTTGCTTCCGTCGAGTAAGCTGGATCATCCTCGATCTTTTCTGACGTTCGAGATACTTCTTCGATCGCTTCAGTCTCGCTGTCCTCATTCCCTGTGTTCATCTCCAGAGCATCCGGCGAATTTGATTCCTCATAGTCGATCGACGTCATCGGTACGAAACCGTTTGAATTCTCGTAATGTACCGTCCCCACATTTATAGGCTCCAGGGTCGTCGAACCTTTCGACGATTCCACTGTCATCTGAGGACTCTTCGATTGGTCATGCGACACTCGCTGGTTCTCCGATGCTGTCGCAAGCTGATCAATCATCCCTTCGGGTGGTGGCTTCTCGTCTTTGATCGCTCGCACACATCCCCAGCTCAGCAGTAAAAGAATTATCTGAAAAACATAACTCAATTATTTTATTGTCCATTGACATTGCAATCGACATGGCAAAGAACATTTTTTATTTCTATTCTGATTCACTGGTCGATCGAAAATCATGTTTCAATTTCATTATTTGATTAATTGATCCTCAAATATCAGCCATCGATGTTATACAATTTGTAAAAAACAAACACGAAATTTTTGTTTCATTCAGAACTAAGAAAATTAGTAGGAAAAATTTAATAGTAAAAAGTGACAGATTCATGATTAAAAATGCTTTTTAAAAAAAAAGTGTCTTAATGTACACTTTGGATGAACAAGATTACGAGATCAACTAGAGATCTGGTATAGAGATATCCTGAATTAAAGTTATGCTCACGGACGAGAATTTCAAGGGGATGACCTAGAAAAGAAAAGCAGACTGGAAAAAGTAAAAATATGAAATAGTGGAACACGTACGCTTTACAATGCGAATGGGGATCTGGATGTGCACGGGACCAAAACTACGTTGGACTTTCTCAGCGTAGGAAATCTCTTAATACACACACACATAGCGACACGCGTATATATTCTGAGGAGCATAATACGTATGTACTCTCAGCGCGGAACGGACGATTGAGTGAAATAAAAAAGCTGCATTAACCAAGTTATGTTCATAAAGAAAACATTTCCAATGAGTTTTAGAGATTTCGCGAAATCTTTTGCCAGCTATGCGTGGATTTATGATGAGAAAGTTGGCAGGCTCTGTGAGAGCTTTTTCCCAAATAATTCGAGCGTATCCTCGAGCGATTTCCGGAACGATCGATCATCACGAAAATATCGTTGATCAATGAAAGTGTCTTTGAAAAAGAGGCCCGAATCAAAAAATATTTTTGATTTACCTAAAAACTTTTCATTTTGTTTTCTAATCAACGGTTACTCGTTGAAAAATGATTTTTTTTTTCACTTTAACCCGCTTCTATCAGTCAAATCCAATTTTTGGTGAACTTTTCTTGATTTCAAACATCCTTGAACAGCTTTTCAGACCCGAAAATAATATTTTTTTTTTCAAATTCAGAATAACTTACGTGATGAATCAGCATGTTTTCTCCACCTGCGGGCCCGGAGATATTTCGACGCTTTTCTCGTAAGGTCCTGGGTCAAAATATATATATATTTTTTTTCACACACCCGTGATACACATCGGTCCCCGATCGATCGTCGAAATAACTATGATAAATAAAATTAAAAAAAATAATAAAAAAATAAAAACCAAACGAACCGATGAATGTCTACGAACTAAACTGATTTCAGTGGTGATTCGTGCACTAAAAAATGATTTTATCCTCGGTACCTTCGAGGTGAACATCCACGCGAGAACTGAGCCACATAGTAGATACGCGATTTTCTTTATACACTCTGGTAACCAAGTGAAAAATATATATCGTTCTAAATATTATTCTATAGTCCGGTACAAACGGTTCGTTTTAAACCAACGGATACTTTCATTCGTGACACGCGACCGCAACTGTAAAAGTCTTGTCTTAAAACACTGAGAAAAGAGGGATTAGGATACTTTGAACGTTACTACTCTTACAACGCGAGCTTAGGATGTACAGGGCAGCATACCTATTATTATGAAAATCATTCACCAGAACACTTCCATCGTCCTCCATATGACTATATATACAACGTATAATCATTTATACACGCGTATACCAGAGAAATGCACACATTCGTAGCTAAACGAGAGAGCATTCCCTGCACTTTACTCCTACTTCTGCGTTTATTCTGCTTTTTTTTTTCTTTCTTTTTTTTTTCTCTTTATTTTATTACAATATTTTATAGCAACAGATTTCACTCGATTTATCTTGTTGCAACTGTGAACCGCAACTAGAACGGATGTCCCAATCGATCGACCGGAATTGGCCATCCTCAATTGGACTCGAGTACTATTTTTTTGGTGCTTCTTTTCTGTTCGTGTGAGTTTTTTTGCTCGTTTTACTGAGTTTTGCATTTTCAATGGTCGAAGGAGAGAAAGCTTTTTTTCTTGGGTGATGACTCAATTGCTGAATTGCGGATTTTTTGTGATTGAGCATTCTTAGGTTGGGGAAAAAAATAACAAAGAATAATCGATCGAGATTTTACTTGGAATTGATTATGAGAAATATATGACTGCTGCTTCATCGAATACTTTCGATATAACTCGACTGGTAATTATAGACTTTTGTACTCGCTCGCATATGATTAGGATTCCTTGATTCTTGGACTTGGGCTAACGCTTATTTTTTCACTTAAGAAATATGCAATTTTTGTTTTTTTCTTTTTTTCTTTTCAACTTTCACGTGCGAAAATAATTGTCTTCAACGTTGATTCGCTTGTCCCAATAACTGGTTGGAGTTTAATCAAATTTATATTCTATAATATTTCATGTCTCTGATCACCCGGTTCCTCTCAATTGAAAATTCGCAAAAATCTCCTCGAAATATTGAATCGTTGTGAAAAAAATCTAATCGTAAAAGTCAAATTCACTTTTTTTCAAGTCAAATGACCAGGACAATCGTCAAATTATTATTTCGAAGTAGACGATTCAACTGATGTTGGAAAATCGTTGCTGATGCTCCTTCGATTCGATAAACCAAATTGGACTTTTATTGGGAAGATGAAAATACTCGATTGAAATTCGATCGAAAGAAATAAGAAAAAAAAAATTAAAATTTCTGTTTTTTTTTTAGAGTTTATTCGTGGCTAAAAGTTCTTTTATTTTTTATAGAAACCAAGAATTTTCATTCAAAAATTAAAATTGAATCGTTTTTCAAATCGGTTCCGATTGTTTTTCATTTTTTATTACTTTTTTTTTTCACTTTTGACTGAACTTTCGTGGCATAAAAAAAAAGTTTGTTTTCGCTGATTTTTTAAACTCCCCCCCCCCCCTTCCCCTGTGGATAATCATAAAATTACTATTTCTACAAAATTTCGATTCAATGACCTTCGATCTGATAAATGAAAAGTTGTTTAGTTCAAGCTCAATTTGATTGATTAACGTACCGAAGATATATCGAGCTTTATAATGAGCTAAATGAAAACGTTTTCAAAAGAATGATCCATCACGAGTTTCGAAGATCAAACAAATAATTTAAGAAAAACGATCATCCTGGTCATTACTTTTTCAACGTTGGAATCTCCTACGCGCTCTAGAACACACGCCTTACGCTTTGCTCGTGGTCTTCACCGTCCTTATCTATCATAAGGACTGGTGAATCTCGAGGAAACGTGATAAAAAGAGAAAGATACAAAGACAGGCTGCGATTAAGAGTTGAGAGAGGTGAGCACACGTGGTAGTAGAAATTAATCAAAGAGTCGGTTTTAAAACCGAGTAGGAATCGTCTCCACTTCCACTCGCCTGCAAACGCCTGTTAAACGCTGCTTTTGTCTTGTTAATTGCTCGAAAGCACTCGAGTCTCTTGAGCGATATAATCGTGTAAAACGAAATCTAACGCGGCTTACTTTTGTGAAAATACGAAATCATAAATCCCTCAAACATTATCATATTTATTATTTCTATTAAAATTTTTTTTTTCATTTTTATTAATATCATTATTTTGTGATTATTTTTTATTTTTTTTTTTTTTTCTTCGAGTTGTAATATTTATTTAAAGATTTATTACCGGACTGTTTGTTCGATGAAAACTCGACGATTTGTTAATCAATAATGAATTTTTGATGCTGCTACTTTTTGTTATTATTATAATTTCATTTTACTGGAAAGTTTGTTCCTATTTTTTTGATTATTTTTTATCAAAAAATTTACTTGTTGAATTAAAAAAAATTTTTAATCATTATTTATTTGTGTTTATCAATAAATTCGTTTTGTTGAATGTCTTCGCTGTTGTTATTGTTGGAATTTACGGTTCGCTAATATTCGTTCACATACTGTTAATTCCTTAATTGAATATAATTTTAAAAAACGCTTATCTCCGATTAATCGATCCGTGATTAAATGCACGAGGCATTCTCCCTCAGCTCAGCTTCTTCGATCTCCAGTCACTTGGAATTTTCGCATTATTTTTTTCCTTCATTTTTCTTTGTTTTGATACTCGGTTTCAGTTGAAATCGAATTCGAATATTGTAGGAACATTGTTGGAAACTTGGAGAAATGTGAACGAAAAAACTGAGAATAGAAAGACCTTAATTGAAGGTTTGTTTTTTTTTTTTTTTTTTTTAAATAATTCTAATGCACTTGGCATTCGTAGAAAGCTATTGTTACTCGGAATGAGCTACATATATTTATTTCCTAATTGGATAGAAAAAAAAAAGGTATTATTAGAAGAAATATTGCAAACTCTAACGACACTTTTATTTGGAGAACTTCATTTTTATCCATTTTTTAACACAGAGTACAATATTTTTTTATTAGAAATATTGAAAAATAAATTTTTCAACATTTTCATTAAACAAATCATGACGAATACGATGTAACGATGATGATTTTATAATGATAAATAATATGACCAAATATAATAAAAATAAATAATGATGAGCACTTTGAAAATACAGTTTCATACCAATCGAAAAAAAAAACTAAACTTTTTCCATATTTTCATTAAAAAAAAACATTTCGAGAATGTTGTTCCAGAATTGAATGTTAAAATTCTTAAATTTTGGACAGGCAAGTATTTCGTGGGAGCCGAAAGTTCAATTATCTTGTTCTCGCCACTATTCGACTGTGTTGAGTTGTTTTTTTTTCTAATTTCAAAATTTTTATGATTTTGAAACTTTTTACTGATCAATTTCTCCAAAAATGAAATTACAAAAGTTGAGAACTGAAAAACCGTGACAAGACACTTGAAGAATAAAGTTAATTGAACAAATTAATTTCTAGGCATTTTATCATCGTCACGATTTTGTTGTTATTGATTATAATCAATTTAATAATTTATTAAATAATTTATTTATTATTCAATTAATTATTAAATAATAATAATTATAGAATTATATAAAATATATAATTATATAAAATATATAATTATATAAAATATATAATTATTATTTAATTAATTATTAAATTATTATTATTAAATAATAATAATAATAACCAACACCATTCGATATATCGAATGGTGTTGGTGAACACGATGATTTTAATAAACGAAAAAATCAATAAACGAATAAAAAAAAAAAAAAAAAAGTTCAATTTACATGGAGCGCCCCATACAGTTGAGTGTGCATACGAGATATAATAATGAGTTCACACGCCGATGGATTGTAGGCGAGAGTTTTCATTACAAGATTTAAACTGCCACGGTTTGATAGTATTATCAAACTTCCGTCGAAACGATGAGCGAGAGTTAATCGACGATGAAGTATTGAAGCGAGGTTTAGTTCGTTGATCTCGGAACGTTTTCTCGCTTTTCAGTATCAACATTATTGTTTTGCTAACTTGTACGCAAATTAGTTAAATTTTTTTTAATATTAAAAGAGGAAAATGAATTTCAAAGAGGTGAGAAAGTTTTCATTTCTCTCCTTCGAGACTCTTTAACAGAGTGATCATTTATTGGCATCTGTACAAAGTCATCGTATACAATGTTGTAAAAAAATTCATTTTTGTTTTTATTTTTTTTTTTTTTTCAATACTTAAAATTACATTTTAAGAATACTCGCACGTTTTTCTTGATCGTTAAACGTTTCTTATAGCCTAGTTGTGACAAGGTACCTTTCTGAAGTGTGAAACATTATTTGGCTATTCTAAGGATGCTTCTTCCAAATAAATAACTGAACAATTGTTATTTTTTTTTTTTTTTTTTTTTTTTTTTCCACCCAGAAGAAATTATTAAACATACTTTCGTGCGTGAACGAAGTGTCAGTAACTGTGCCCAAAATGTATTCGAGTTTCTGGAAGATCCAGTCACGTTCTTTCGTTTTCAATCGATTTTTTTTTTTTCCTCCAATCAACATTTATTTATTTCATTCGTTCAATTTTTTTTCGTTTTTTCAAAATGAATCATTGTTTTCGTATTTTCTCTACTATTTGTTGGAAAAAATTAAGAAAAATCCATTTTCAAGAATAATTGACATCGATGATCAGGTTTTTTTAAATAAAAGATTGTTGTAAAAGAACTTAAATTGCCTTCCGATCAAAATCAATGATATTTCAGTAAATTTACTCGTTGAACGAGTATCTGAGAAATGCAACGGTTCAACACTGAATGAAATCAATCTTAATATCTCAGGAGCTAAGTATAAACGTAGTTATTGGATAACGAAAGAAGAGCAAGGATTTCGAAATTCTAACGTTATTGCACATTTCCCAAAATTAAATACTATTGCTCGTTAAGCATCTTGGCAATAAAACAAAAAGTCGTAAAAAAAAAGAGGATTATAAAGATCACTCTCTCGATAAACCGCGTCACTTCATTATACACTTTCATGGCACTGAGAAAAAAAAATAAAATAAAAAGTAAGCTTTTCTCAATAGTAAACTATTCCATCTATCTTGCGTTATCGTAAATCAAAACTTCGCGATATAAGTTCCAGCTGAGTCGAGCTGAGCGTGAAAAAAAAAAAGAAAAAAAAAAAAAAAAACACTTGGAAGTCATCATGATGGAACGTTGGTTGATCGTCAAGCGCTGTTGAAGTCGATGAGAATCTTAGCTGTTTACCTTGTAACTGGTGAATCTTGGATCCTCTATAATCTGTACGCTTTTTACTTTTTGTTTGCTCGTTTTTCTCAGGTAACTTTCAGATCCATCATTTTTCGGGGACTGTTGATTGGCATCGTAGTTGAGATTTGATCCGCTTTGATTATCATAGGAATTGTGATCGAGGCTGCCCAATTGTTTGGCAAGTTGATCGGCGACCGATGGATTCTGGGAATATTGGCTGAGGCTTTGGGCAAGTTGGCTCAATTCGTAAACCGGATTTCTTGGTCCATTTGAAGCTGTTTGAAAGTCAGAATTTTTGTCGTAATTGTTGCTCTCGTAATTGGTATTCTGAGCAACGCTGCCAGCATATTGGGTCAGATACTGTTGCAGAAGAGCTCTGAGATTGATGTTGGGCGTTGGTCTTTGTTGGATCGGTGATACCCCATCGACTCGGAGAATTATAACAGGAATCAACGAATTACCAGCTTGGATGAAGGTCGGTTGGGCCTTGAGAATCGATGATGGATCTCTGATGTATTGATTTATCGAAGGATTGTAATTCAAAAGATTTTCGTAGTTTATCGAAGGTCTTGGATCTTCGCTGATAGGTGGCGACCTTTCGGTCGTCGTTGTAGTACCACTGGCAAAAACTTTGGTAAGATACTTTTGAGCTTCGAAGGAATATTTGGAGAGAACTTTTGGTGATAGTTGGCCACTGGGTGTGAAGAGACTCGAAGTGCTTGATGGGCTGGTGCTCTTTATCGTGGGCTCCGTCGAGTAAGTATATTCAGGATTTGGGCTGTTGATGGCGTATTTTGAAACTGGACGATGATCCGTGGAGGTAGTGGCACCGTAAGAGTCCTTTAGGACTTGTTGCTCGTCATTGATCAAACCTGGATAAGTGGAAGGTGGAATCGGGCCTTGATTGTAGCGCGACAAAGTCTTCTGGCCGTATTGACCTTGGAAGGTGGGCTCGTAGGATTGAGCTTGTGGAGCTTGCTGAGCTGCGTTTACTTGGTTCGAGAGACTGGCTTGACTGGCCAGTGAGGCGGAAGAGACGAAGTGGCTGGGTCTTGAAGGCCTTGGTTGGTCGTTGGGGAACTGGGCTGGACTCTTCGAATGGATGTTGCTTAGAGATTCACTGGGATAACGATTCTCCTGGGAAGTGAACCTGGTCTGGGGGGGCTGGTACTGGAAACTCTGTCCAGAAGTTCCACTCTGTTGGGACGGAGGACCTCCAGCAGGAATCTGATAACTGTTTCTGATCTCGTAATTATGGGAAGGTGGCACTCCGGGATTCTGTTTGGTCAGGAACTCGTTGTAGGCGTTTATGTAGGATGATGGTGGTGTTTGGGAGACTTTGCCATCCGGATATTTCCAGACTATTTTGTTCTCGTAGCGGACCCCATTCTCGATGGTGAATCTTGGAAGATTGGCGTATTGGGCTAAGGGAGATTCTGGATGATAAACTGGATTCGATGACCTCTGGGTGGTCGATCCATCGAAACCTGGTCTGGGTGTGACATTGCCGTTGGCAGAGTTGGAACTGTAAATAGTTTGATAGGCAGAGGCAGTTGGGGTGACGAAAGAGGGGGGCGCTGGGGTCGAGTAAGCGTTGTAAGGCCTCTGGGATGTTTGGGCAATTTCGTAATAGCCATTTGAGTACGGATTCGATTGGTAGCTGGGCTTAGGTGTGGCGTAACTATTCTGGCTCGAATCTTGTGTATTCTGTCGATAATCGGTCCTCGAAGTTGTGTAAGATTCTACCGGTGTCCTGGGGGTCGTTACGAACGTCTGATAATTGTAGTCGATCTGGGACGGCTTGTACAGCTTTGTACGTTGCCCAAAAACTGGTTGGGTGCCCAAAGGTCTATTGGGTGATACTCTGACGACTTGGCCATTGGCACGATTCGCTTGTGCCGTTTGATAAGCGTTATTTTGTCCTTGATTCTGTAAGTTGTAATTGCTGCTGGTATCGCTGGCGTGTGTTTTATCTGGAACTGATTTGATCGACTCGATTATTGTCTTCGGTGAAAACGGACTTATCGACTCCTCGATGCTGACACTCGTCCCGGTTTTTCCAGCTGGAAAATAATAATTGTACTTTCCGGTGAACAAATTGTTGCGCCCGAAACCATGGCCCAGGTGACTCTCGATCGTTCGCTTCGACTTTTCTTCTCCTGACAATGATGCATTTTCAAGGTCATTCGCGAAATCCAGAAGAACTATCGGTGGCAATATTGACAACTGTCCGTCTTTCAAACCTCGAGGATTTCCCTCTACGATTTTCAACGTCTCACCAGTCTCATCGCTCTCCAATATTTTTTCGATGTCTTCGATCTCCTCCGCTTGCTTCTCCGAGCTCAATACCGGCTCGATCTCTTCTCTGCTCGTTGACGACTCTTCGCAGGAGACCAGGATCACCAGGACCAAATTAAACTGGAAAAAAAATACAAAATTCGTTGCTTACTCATTCGGACGAATCAGGATTTCGAAAAATTCTGGATACATTGAAACTTCATTATTTACAAATCATCCGAAAATTATTCTTCTGAATACAAAAATTAAGTTTTTGCCTCTGGAACTGTCAAACCAAACGGTTCTTCCTCATTGTCAATTCAGACTCATCTAATTTAAAAAAAAAACTCAATTCTTCTGAAGCCTCAAAAATTAAAGCAGGCCTGAGCCTTGAAGACTTCGTTTCAGATCGAGTGGCTTGAAGCGGACCAAAAAACCATCGGATTTAACGTTCATTGACAAAAATCCCTTAAATCTTGAGCAGAGAGGCTTTTGCTCGAGATACTCGGTATTATTTTCCGCCTGACAAAGTGAGCATTTAAAAAAAAAAAAAAAGCGAGTTATGATCTCATGGAGAAAAGGTATTTTGCATAAAGTGCGATTTCCCATTGGATGGTCAGCTGCTGTCTGTGCTCGATCTTCCAGTAAAAGACGGCATCATCGCTTATGACGTTTTCTCTCTCTCTCTCTCTCTCTCTCTCTCAGCAACCGATAATGGCATTCTTACTTTCACCCGATATATTCCTTCCTGACTCGAACGTCTTTACTCAGACATGGAATGGACATTCAAACCTCTCTCTCTCTCTCTCCCTCGCTCTCCCTGGATCTTTCACTCCGTGCACCTGTCTGGTACATCAGGTTCAACGATCCTGCTATTAATCGCGCGATCGCGCGCTTCGCGGAAGACCAGAAGAAAAACCAGAATAAAGAGAAACCTCAATTCCAGAGGAGGCATCGCCGATGTCAACGTTCATGATCGATCGATCGATTTTATTAATTGTCATTTCAATCATAGTTGATATCAAGCTGACCTCGAATCCTACTGCACCTGACCCCATGCGGTGGTGTCAAAGATCATTTCGAGCAATCAATTATATTCCATAAATCATTAAGGAGGTTGGCTACACACAACAATGTTGCCATGTTAAAAGCATAAGAAAATTCGAAATGATTAGAATTTAATGAAATTTGGTGAGCATATTCTTTTGGATTAAATATGAATATACAAATTTTTTAAGATTTTTCTTCAACATAGTTTTCGAGTAATTTAACACTAGAGTTTACATCCTTAAGCATAGGATTCTGATATATATAGGTATATATTTTGCATATTGTAAACATAAGAAATTTGCTTTAATCCAATTATTCGACAACTATGTAGACGAAAAATTTGAAAAAATTTGTGTCATTGCATTTGATGCTAAAGAATGTTATCACTAAATTTTATTAAATTCTTATCATATTGTCGTATGTAGCCAACCTCCTTAAGGAGTTTCGGTACAGGCGATACAATGTTGCCATGCTAAACCATGTTAAAAACACAAAAAATTGTCAAAAAGTTAAGAATTTTATAAAATTTCGTCAACGTATTCTTCAGTGCCAAATTTGACGATACAAATTTTTTCAGATTTTTCTTCTACACAGTTATCGAGTAATTGAAGACTCAAGTTCACGTGTATAAGCATAGCGTTTCCATATATATAGGTATACATTCCGGCATAAGAAATTTGCTTTAATGCGTAATTCCTCGATAACTAAGTAGGAGAAAATTTTGAAAAAATTTGTGTTTTCGTACTTGATATTGAAGACCATTATCACCAAATTTCATTAATTTCTTAACATTTTGCTTTTTGTACAGAAACTCCTCAAGCTCGTCATAGAAATAAGGATAAAATGAAAAATTATTTTTCAAAGAAATCCATTTTCACCGATAATTAGAACATCGAAGTCATTTTTCGTCCTAAAAATTGACCGATTATGATATTTTTTTTTTTCACTGAGAATGCTAGTGATTGATACAATTTTCATAATTTTTTCTGAATCATTATGCATAAGAGAAATAATTATCATTTATTTGAATATAAAATTTTAATATTCTGAGAAATAAAAACGAAAAAAAAAAAAAAAAATTCTTTTTATTCAGTTTTTACTGGATCGAAAGGATGGTAGAATGAAAAATATTGAAATTCGAGCTTATATTTATGTCGTTATTATTTTCATGCAACTTTTCGTATCTTCGTGTGTCTTTTCCATGATAAAACGAGTTTATTTAATCGTCTCATTGCTCCCGGTGTTTTTCCTCGTATTTTCACCGCTTTCTTAAAATGGCACGTTCTTGTTTTTTTTTTCTTTTCTTTTCTTTTTTTTTTTCTCTTCAACGTCACAATCCCATGGACTCGTTCCAACGAGGCTCATTGATATTTCAAAAGCGCAGCTACTCCTCGTTATGAGGCGCGAAATAAATATGACTGACGAGCTACTCCGAAGTCGAGAGACCATAGAGAAACCGTGAAAAGGTAAATGTTTGCAGAACACATGATTTTCATATTTTTCTACAAAATTCTCAGCTCCTTACTCACTCGAGAATAAAAATTATGAAATAAAAATAATTTTTAAAAACTGTCAAAGATGAAAAATATAAATACGAGACTCGAAAGCTGCCGAATTATACGATCGAAATATCAAACTTTAAAATTTCGAGTGACGAAGGCTCCTCAAAAATGTCTAAAAAGTTATAAATTAATATCTCTCAAGAAATCTTTAATTTTTTTTAGCAATTAACGCTAACGAATGACATTTTTAATGCACTAAATTTCATAAGCCAAATTTTATAGGCTTTTTTTATTTCTTAGAATTTGGTGGCAAAAAAAAAAAAAAAAAGTTTTGCAATTTTTCGAATTTTTTAATCATCGTTCTCATAATCGCGTTTCTCAAACGACTTTAACGATCGTCGAGGATCAAAAAATGTAAGCAAAATTTTCGAACGGACCGAACACACTTCGGGAAATATTTCGCTTCGACTTTCACTGATGCGAGCGAGAGCAGCATCTTCTTTCGTTTCTTCATACGCGCGTCTCTCCATACATATGTATATATAGATAAATGCTCGCAAAACCAGGCATCGACCGACACTTCGAACACGATCAGCTCGAAGCAAAAAAAAAACGTACATAATTGAAAAAAAACTTTCACCACAATTACGAACATGAATTTCCGGAATTTATACGTCCGAGAATCATCAGCCAAAATGATTGTCAACGACTTTATCATTTTATAAAATTTCACAGAAATTCGTTTTTCTAATTGGAGAAAAAAAAAAAAAAAAAAAAAAAATAACAACGATTTTTGACAATTTGAGAATAAAATTTTTCAAAACTTGAAACAAGTGTTTTCTGTTTACTCAGTTAAAACCACCATAGAACGAGAGTTTTATCCGAAAAATGGTTCAACGTTGAAATAAGATTTTTGAAAAATATACGAAAAAAAAAAAAAAAAAAAGATTCGTTGCTCAAAAAAATTGCTGACTACCATTCGATAGAGAGAATTTCAAAAAAAAATTTTACGAGTTACCAAAAAAAAAATTTCATTGAATCAACCACGAAAATCTAGCACCTCGACTCGCTCGAATTGAGTCGACGTTAAGGTTCATCGAGTGTAGCACAGCTTTTCTAAAAAGAAAAATTAATCGAACCGACCCAAGCAAATCGAATCGTAATAATAATTACAACGAACGACAAATAAAAAATAAAAATGAATTTTTCTTAAAAAAAAAAACCGAATTAAACAAAAAATAAATAAATGAACAAGAAAACAAAAAACCCAGTAATTTTGACAAAACGATAAATTAAAAATAATCAAAAACCGACTGATATTACATTCTAATGATAAAAAAAAAGAAATAATTAAAAAAATAATTAAATATAAAAGCAATGAATTATAAGCTTACGTCAGATAATAAAAAAAACAATAAATTTCGTCTAATTGCAGGAAAGAAGAAAAAAAGACGTTATATGCACTTCCCTCTTTGACTACCATAATTCAATATAATTACAGAGCAAAAAAACAAAAACGATAAAAAAAATAAAAAAAAAAAAAAAAAATATTCGAACTTACGTATAATCCAAGGAGTCTCATCGTCGATATCGAGGATCCTTAATGTGGCTTGCACGGTTGACTGTTCGCGTGCGTTTGGTACTGATGAAGCTGAGGCCACAGCATCCCACCTTATATGCCCTCGCTCCTCGTTTGAGAAGGACACAGCATAATAGTTTCACTTCGTATGGACCATACGGATATATGGGTCTCGGGCAACTCAACTGTCTCTTCCCTGTGTGCACTCTCGTACGAGTTTTCGAATATTAAATACACGATCGAAAGGAACTTTGCCACTTCTCTTACCTTCCAGACGAGAGAGAAAGAAAGAGAGAGAGAGAGAGAGACTCAGACGAAATCTCGACGTCATGCGATTCGCCAAATTTTGCTCTTCCTCAACAAGTGTTTTTTTTTTTTTTCCAGTAATACCAGGCTTCCAGTCGTCACATTACACTCGAATATATATCTATATAGAGATGGATCGGTATCGAGTTTTCTACCTGGCAACAAAAAATCGTCCAAATCGCTTTTTTTTTTGTTTTTATCTTCGTTGTTTTTTTTTTGTTTTTTTTTTTTCATTCTGCGAAGGTGAAAGTCTGGAACCCTTTTTTTGCGAATACCATTTTTAGAAACCCCTTAATTTTATCGCTATTTTAAGATCACCGGACCTGTTCGCTTCCTGCCAAAAATGTTGAACGATCGAAGATTCCGGAAGAATCGAAAAATATTTTTGAATAGTTTTTGAAATATGTGAAAATTAATTTTTTTATTGTGAAAATTTTAATTTTTGAAATTTTTTGAATTATCAATAAAAATGAAAAAAAAAAAAAACTTTGAATTTCGCGAAAAATTCTTGAAAATTTGAGTTTATTTTTTTAAATATCTTCCCAATGAAAATATGAAGAAAAAAAAACTACGATAATATTTAACGTAGATGGTGGGCTGTAAACACTCGTGTCGACGTATCGAACAAAACTGCTACCAATTCTTTCGATTCGAATAATACGTTTTTCGATCGTGAATAATCTTGTTATGCAAATCGTGTCTCTTTGACGAGAAAACCATCGAATCCTGTTGCAAAAACTACAAAGTTTTTTTTTTTTTTTTTTTCTTCATTTTCGAATAATCTAGAATATTTCGTAACGAATTTTGATACACCGATGCTGTAAGACGAGTTCTTGAAAAATTCGTTCCATAAGAAGAAGGAATTTTGATGGATTTGAAAATTTTGCAAAATTCAAAAAATCAGTTTTCAAATACAAATTTTTTTTTTTTTTTTTTTTTTTCTTCATTCGTCGAATGTTATGGCTTTTTCGTACAGAAAGAAATATGAGAAAACGATCGATTTTTTAATTTATTTAAAACAAAAACAAAAAACAAATTCATTATTTTGGGTTTTTTGATTTTTATTATTTCAGAAAATAAACTGCAAATAAAATCTACCATCATGCGTATATTTTTTGAACGAGCTTTCGCCAAATCAGACTGACAAACTCGTACAGCCAGGGGCTCATTTTCTTCGTACAGTTCGATGTCATCGCAGAGGCGAGCTTTCTCGTTCGACCAGTCACGTTTTCTCGTTTAAAAAGTAATATGCCCACGTGCAATATTTCTTGACAAATATATATGTGAAAATCCTGTGGCAAAAGATGAATTTACGAGAGAGAGAGAGAGTGAGAGGGAGAGAGAATTGGGTGAAAATCAGAAAATTATCTCGATATAAAAACTTCGATGTATCAATTATGAAAATTCATTGATAATTATTAACCTTATTTCCTTGATGATAAAAATCGAATTCACGAATATATTCATTCGTATAATTCCTTGCCATTGATAATCTCAAAAATTCGATTTGTTTAATCTCTAAATTGAGCAGCAACTAATAAATATGAATAACGACAATGAAAAATCTGTTTTCGAATCCACCAGAGAGAGAACCAGTTTAAAAAAATGATTCATTCGCGAATTAATCGGAGCAATTTTTTTTTTTTTTTTTTTTTTTTTTTTTTTAAATATTAAAATAAAAAAAAAAGCGTTTAATGAAAATAAAAAATTATTGAAACTGATCCGATTCTTTTGCGTTTCTGTCGTTGAGCGTTGACTGTTTTTTTATTGCTTTCTAAGAATTCAATAAAAAAAAAAAAAAAAAAAAAAAGAAGAAAAAAAATGGATTAGATGTTGACGTGGAACGGAGAACGGAGCAGCTAATAGAGCTTAGCTAAACGATAACTCTCGGACAAATGAGAAGCGCCTATCCATCGTGTCATATGAATCTCGAACATGAAGAATAATTGTTGATTACAGCGTGTCGCTTTTTTTTTTTCCTCATGCGCTAGCATCATCTCGGGTGCTCTGAAATAGAGGGAGAGAGTTATAGACATCAGTTACGGTGCGGCGACGGCGTAGAAAAGTAAAAGCGTCCTCAATGGTCGAGTCGTAACTCATATTATTACGCGGAGCGTCGCGGTAAAAAGAAAGAAAGAAAAAAAATAAAAGAAAAGAAAAATCTAGCTGGCGAGAAAGGAAAAAAAGAATTTTTCAAAACTCGAAGGAATTTGAGAGGAAAAAATTTCGAAAAACACAAACCATTTTTATTTTTGTCAAAAATTATGAATTGCACTGGGCATTGCAAAAAAAGATAAGAAAAATCTAGCTGGAAAAAAGAAAAAAAGAATTTTTCAAAAATCAAAGGAATTTGAGAAGAAAAAATTTCGAAAAACACAAAACTTTTTTTTTTTTTTCGAAAATTATGGGCATTTATTGCTGGTATCGATCTGTAGTTTTTTTGCTGAAATTATTTTCCAGGGTGGATCGATGTATGAAAAGTCAAAATACAACTTCTGGCCCCCCTTTTTTTATGCCATTTGGGAAGCGATAAAAAAATTGGTGAAAAAAAAATTCTCGGATAGCAACAGTCAAGAAATCACTGTATAAAATGATCACGACGCTTTGGGGATCAGTATCGTAGCATTAAAAAAAAATGACTTGGAATGAAACGTTTTATTTAAATAAATCTACAGATGAGACTATTCATTTTCATTTTATTGGCTAAATAGTCAATAACGCTTTAAACTATTTTGTTGAAATAAAAAAAAAAAAAAAAGAAATCTGCAATAATGATCCTCCGTTTGTGGAATCATTCAAATCTTTCCTCTTCTCTGTCTCTAAGATTTTTTTTTTATTTAAAAATTTTTTTTCATAAAAATAATTGAAAAAATAAACATTTTTTGGTTTATTTATTTTTTAAATTTTAATTTAAAAAAAAAATTTATTTATTTTTTAAATTTTTTTATGAAAAAAAATTTTTAAATGAAAAAAAAAAAAACAAATTTATTTTTTTATACATGATTCACACATTGATAAAGTGACGCCAAAAATGTTAATGAGAGACTCTTAGAGATCCATTTCGCTTTCTTCGTCCGACTGATTGTCCGCGACACACCGGTTCAGGAAACAAATCTATGAACGAAAAAAAAAAATGTACATTTTTCGAAACACTTGAGATTCGATAATTGAGCTTTTGGAGGAGTTTCACGACTAAAGCGGTAATAATAAGGAATTTTTCTGACCCCAAGTTCTTCGTCGTTTACGGTGTCACAGGAAGTACCTGGTGCTGCGGCAAAGAGTGATTCGCAGTTCTCAATACGCCAGTTGGGACCCTCCGTATAATCCAGGTGACAGCTCAGTCTCCGGCAAAAGTTCTCCTGAAAATCAGGGAAGCGTTAACCGAATAATTGATAAATTTTTATCAGTTTTCGTGCCAAAATTGGTGCGAAAAACTTCACCAATTAGATACTCATTGGTAAAGTTTTCAGGGGTTTTCAAGGTCGCTGATTCCAGCGACCAAACTTAGCTTTCACTTTGCAAGCCAAAAAGCATTTGATCCAAGTTTCGGGTCCAATCGAAACGCCATCTTCGATTTTATCTCGATCTCGGAGCACAACTCAATCGATTCGAGTTCGTGGAACACGGTTTTTAATATTTTTTTGGTATTTTTATTTATTTTTTTTGACTGTCAATTCGGCTGAATGAAAAGTCATCTCCGTACCTCGAGTCATTGCTCACCGAATTGGTATCGATGAGATAATCTCGTTTATTAACGTTTAATTGAAATTGAAATCATTTAATCAATTTAATTTTATAAAATTCAAATGAAATAATTAATTTTTCAAATTTTTTTTTCAAGTTTCTAATTAACTAATTAATTTGAATAAAAAGAAAAATAGTTTTTGTCGTGTTTTTCGGTTTCATGTTTCCTATTTCTATGAAACTGCGATGTTGATAAACATTGGCTCATCTCGAGCACGTTTTCGAGTTAGAATAAGAGCGATTTAGAAAAATTGGAAAAAAAAAAAAAAAAAAAAAAAAAAATTTATCGTGGATATTGGTCATAACGAGTGACCTGGATTTCGTTGGTTTTTTTTTTTTTTTTGTTTTTCGATTAGTTTCACTTCGACATTGAATTTTGATTATTGTCATCTTTACCGTATGATAGCCACAGGCTTTTGTGTAGTTCAGAGCTTGACACTGTTGATCCATATTAAAAATTTTACCAGCCGCCAGTAATGGCAAACTTTTGCCTCTTAGAGTCGGTCGGTTATACAAACACATGAATTTTTCCTCTCTGAAAGATAAAAATCGGGCCAGCAGACGACAGGCTGTCAATGTACTTGTCCCGAGACTCTACCGAGTCTCTTGATATTAATTATAAAATGGGCAAAGTTTTTTAGTACATAATTTTTCTACTATCAGCCGATAATAATCGAAAGTATTTTTTTTTTTTTTTTTTTTTTTTTTTTTTATACAGAGATACGCACCTCAAAGCTTTTCTTAATTGCGACAAAGAACATGGCGAGAACAACGATGATTTATCCATGCCGAAGTCCAAAGCAGCCATAATGAAGCCTTTTCTTCCGTGACAAGAGGGATCGCCGTAACCATCATGATGCAAGCCGAGTCTATCGATCGAACGATATGAAAAAAATAAAATCGATGGAAAACGATTATTTACGAGCTCCACTGACAAAATACTGCACCGAAATGGAAGAATATGTGATTAAATTCGAAAAATGAATAAAAGAAAAGTTGATGGAGTAAGGAAATCATAAAATGATATAAATTCAATTATCGCGTTTAATGTGGCAAACAAAATATTGTTATAATCGAGGCTACATTTAAAGGGTTTTAGTAAATTTTCTTGAGAATCATTCGAACTTTTCAACAAACCTATTTTTTTTCTCAGCGCAGTGCTGAAGCTTCGAAATCGTTTGCAAGAAAAAAAAAATCGTTTGTGAAATTATAATATTTTATTTCTTTTAGTTAGACTCTGTTCGATGGACTTACGCGTGTCCAACTTCGTGCATCGCAGCGTGAATACCGTTGAATCCATAACTGTCTTGAATCACAGCGACTGCTTCTTGTTTTTTCACTCTGTCAGGATCCGAACAAATGGAGTCACTTATCGCAGCCCCTAAAAATTATTAAATCCGTCACCGTGTTACGAACTTGTGGAATTTTGAACTTTAGAAAATCAACGAAACACGCAATTCCTCACCAGCCACAGTGCCGGACATTCGCAGTCTGTGAAATTTTTAAAACAATTTTTCGTTAGTAATGTTTCATGCAAAATATTTTCTCTTCAGGGTTGAACTGTCGCAGCAGACAGTTCAAGGACAGCCAATTATTTCAAATGAAAATTGATAGAAGAAAAACAAATAAAAAAAAATAGTTAAAAAAAAAAAAAAATTAAAAAGTTCAATTAAATAAAAAATTCGAAATAATGATCCATCGATAATCGATCGAGATGCTATTTTGATCAAATTTCTTCCTAATTCTAATTCTGTTCTAATTCATCCAATTCATATAAAATTACTAGAAATAAAATTATCGAGTAACTGTCCGAGTTTTCATAATCCATCAATTGAATTTCTAAATTTCATCAGTTTTTTTATTGATTGTTAGAGGGTGATGTGCTTTCGAAATTTGCAAACGTTTCCCTGTACCCTTCAACTGTCGAATTCATAAATATCAGATTTGTCTCTAACAATCAGGTTTGCGGTATGGTGACCTTGAGTACCCTCATGCTTTCGAAATATCACGGCTTATCCGAACGAAATGAGTCAACGATTATAATCAGAAGAGAGAGAAAAGAATTTTGTCATACGTACTTGGTCATCGTGATAACAAGGTCGTAGCCTTTCAATGATATTTGGTCTCTCACTTTGTAATAAAAATGTTCTGCACTTCTGAGTGCAGCGTGATGATCAATTCGTCCAGTAGTTGAATTTTTGGACTTCGTGATGTACGGTGTCGCTTCTACTGACTAAAAATTTTTCAAGTCCACGAAGGTATTTATCGGATAAAGTCTCGTTCGATTTGTAAAAAGAAAATGTGCCAGCTATATATTTACATTTGAAAAAATATACATTTTGAAACTCACCGGTGCCATAACAATTGTGCCGATGTTAAATTGAATCGTCGGATTTTCAAGATTACGATAGGGAAGTTCGACGCTGTTCCAGAAGGCGAAAACATATTCCATCAAACTTATCAATTCCCTCCGCTTTCGTAATAACAATATACCCAAGTCCCTGAAACGTTTCGTCTTCATTGTACCAAATAGTTTGAGCAGATATTTCGTTTCTACTGTTGTTATTACACCTACTGGTAAGTGGAATAATTTCTATCGAAATAAGTTGAATCGAGGTGTATCAATAGTCTCAGGTAAAGAGTACGCTTTAAACCGGTCTCTAAATCACGCTTCATGTAGCGATGAACTTTTGATGGTGCCTGATGCACTGTAAAAAACAATAATTTTGATTGTTTGTTTTTTTTCTCATTTTTTTCTAAATTTTCAAGATTTTTTTCATTTTCTATTAGAAAATTTTCAAAAATTCGAATTCGACATTTTCACTATAAATATAATTGGCAGGCAGACTGACCTTCGTGAAGTTTCTCGAACGCTGTACCGTCTTTGATCTTCAGGATTACGTGATTTGTATGATGCTGGCTCTGAGAAAGATCTTCATCGACAGAAGCGTTGGTCGAGCGTCGTTTTCTCAAATGTTCCTGAACAACGCTGTCTGGCAAAGATCTGATAACCAGGAACGCATCGTGTCTTTTTGATCTGATAACACCGTTCTGTTGGAATTTTTTTGTTGTTTTACGGTATGGAAGATCAAATGAAATATTGAATGATTTGGATAGAGATTAATTGAAATGTAACATAACTGTAAATTTAAACTTACAACTGTGCTTCGACCGTCTTCATCTTTGTTGATTATCAGCGAAGCCAGATGTACAGGATTGTTGAGCAATAATCGACTCACCGATCTCATTATCAGTCCGAAAGAAGATTCATCAACGATAATCGCACTTTTGTCGTCGTTCTTTTCATTCTTTTTATTAAAAATTTTCCAACAAACTTACATCCTTATTCAGGTAGTATTGTATTCCACCACGCTTTGTGATATTCTTCTTCGCAAAGTATAAGGGCATTCTGGATGCGGCCAGGGTCGAATTTCGAGGGTAAAGCAGCAGATCAATGCTTTCATCCTTGGTGTAAATCTTCACGCGTGTCCTACCATGGAGATCTCTCTTTTCTAATTGATGAAGAAAGTCCTTTCCCAAAAACTCGTACTCTGTAATCATGGAGCACGAGGATTCAACATTATTTTTTGAGCTAAGGACAATTCAATTTGCGAGAGTGATTTTTCAAAATTGTTCAGGCGAAAAAACAACTTTTTTCTAAACAAATGACACGTTGATGTTCACCATGAAATATTTACCAGTTTCAGGCTCCATTTGCAAGTGCTTCAAAATGGGATCATCGGCCATGGCAAACTGCGAATAAAAGGCAACGAAAAGTTCAAACTTTCTGCTGTTTCATTCGAAATAAAAAAAGACGAAAAATGATGGGTTAAGCAGACTTTTTTTAAGCGGCCAAATTAATGAATATTTTCTTTACCTTTCCATAGCAGAAGAGAGGCTCGTGCACGACGACCAGGCAGAATATCAAAATGCCCTTCAGGTACATAGTTTCAATTCGTAAAAACAAAAATGACGAGAATAAAAATTAAAAATAGACGCCTGTGAAACTGCGAGGCTGTCGAACAATATTTATCGTTAAACCAAAAGACTTGGCAGCGGATCGACACCAAGGCATTAAATGAAAAGAATGCTTCAGCACGAGCGCTGCAGCATTCTTATATTCGCCAATATGCCGTTCTTATCACGTCACACACTAAGAAAAAATCTGGTATTCCTGACTATAATTCAACTGTACGGTATGTTTTAACTAAACTACAACAGTTAATACTACCGAAAAAGTATAGTCCGTTATCATTCAAAACATAGGCAATATCCTATAATCGATATTTCTCCGATGATGTTCATCATCATCGTCAAAATCGTAGGATAAAAAAAATTCGAAAAAAAATCTGAAAAAATTCTAAAACGTTTAAAATAAAGAAATAAAACTTTTTTGTTCCTGGACTTTTGGTGAAAAAACCCATAGTTTTCAAATTACGGAAATTGATAGACCTGGAGTTCGACTAAAGTTGATGAAAAAAAAAAAAAAAAAAAAAAATTTCGGAAAAAAATCTGGAAAAAATCGAGTGACTACAACAATCTCAGAGGCAACTTTTCACTCTACTAAGATTTTTTCCTAAATGTGATAGTTTTCGTGTTACGCAGGAATTTCTGAATTTCGTCTTTTTTCGCCAAAAACATAACTTTTTTTAAAAAAATCGTGACGGATTTTATAAAAAACGAAATTGAAGCTTGAGTTTTGCCTTTTCAAGATCCGGTCAAAGAAATTTTAAAAAAAAATTTCTAATGAAAACGCGGTCGCTCTGTAAAAAGGAAAAAAAAAGACGAAAAATGGTCGTTTTCAAAATGACGTCCTAGTCGTAAAAAAAATTGCAAAAATTTTTCAAAAAAAGCCAAATGGAATGGGATTTCTCTCCTTCAAAATGCCGTTTATTAAATTAATTTATCTACGTTATCGATGGAATAACATGAAAAAGAGTGTGGCAACTTTTTCCGACTTTTGTCCGGAAACTTTCCGACGGTAGTGTATTTTTTATTACGGATATCGGGAATCATCTAATATTGAGATTGTTTCAATTGAATTAATTTAATTAACCCTTAATCTATTAATTAAAACAATTATATCGTTCTTTTTTTGGACCCAGTACACAGTTTTGAACGTGGACATTTTTCGCCTCTTTTTTAGCCGTTTAAAATTGGACAAATCGCTCGTGGATTTTTTTGTTAAATCTTTATTTTTCATTGAAAATTTGAAACGAGGAGCAAAAGCTCCAATTTCGTTTTTTATAAAATTCAATGCGACTTTTTTTTCTCAAAAATATGCCACTTTTTTTGTAAAAATCCACGAGCACGAGCCAGAATTCCAGTTTACTCGTAGGATTAGTCTGTAAGATTTCGCGATTTAAATTGGCGCCAGGCGCCGCCTGGACAAATTCCGAGTTATCGATTGCGATCAGGTGTCGCTAGTTGAATTAATTAAGAGTGGGGAAGTCGACGCCCCTCTCTTCCCAAAATCATCGATCAACGAGTGATCTCGCCCTCTTTCGCTCCGGGACCGTCATCGGGATCACTCCAGCCAGCAAGAAGAAACGGATCGTCTGACGAAAGGGAAATTATTGCACGAGGCCAAGACGCAATCAGGATTTCGAGGGTGGCCATCTCGAAATCCATCAGCAATCATCGCCTTCTGAGATCCCAGTTTCAAAAATATCATCGCAGTCATCCCGAGTCCCGGAGTGCAAGGAGCCATCGATCCGAGCGCATCCTTCGCAAAAGATAAGTCGCCTGTTTTCTGACATGGTTTATCCGTAAATTTGGTCGATACGAGAACTCGATCGCAATAACGCCGAATACATTACGTGTCGACCAATCAAACTGACCCGGTCAACCCTTCATACGGAACGGAATTATATGGATGTGTATATATATATGCGTGTGCGTGTGCGTGTGTGAATCGGAGTGCTGAGCGTGACGTAAAATCGAATGAATAAATAAGTCAATGGTTCAGATTCATGTTTTCTGTAATTTTCCATTTCTTTTTTTTTTAATTAAATTTGTGAACATAATAAAAAAGAAAAAAGGAAGAAATAAAATAATCTCGCTACAGCAATAGTACACATTAAAATATTACAAGTCAAAGACAATACAAAATTGATGAGAATTCGAATCGTGTCTCCGCGTTCGCTGTACTTTAACAACATTTTTCGAAAGATTCATTCCGCCCAAATTTTTATTATGCTCTCCACCAAAAAATAAACCAAACTCGGGAGAAAAACGAAGAAGAGTTTCTATCACGAAATAGACCAAGAGATACGTGAAAGAAACGTTTGTCGCTGTGATGTCAAAAGAGAAATATGCGGAAAATCGTGATGCTGCGGGCGACGAACTGGAATTTTCATAATCGTCACGTACGCTGATAATAGTTCTGTTTCGTTATCGCATTTTCTACTTTTTAACAACTTTTGAAATTTTTGAATTCAACAATCATCACGTATTGTTGAAATCATAGATTTTCATAGCTGCACTGAAAAAAAGGCATAGCGTTGAGAACGGAGGCGTAGTTGACTCAACTACGCCTTGAGGTTGGATACGGCGAAACCAATGGCGTAGTTGACGTAACCTCCGCACGTAGTTGAAGGGATTTCGTTGGGTCAATCTACGCCCGCAATTTCGAGTAAAATATTGAACACTTGGCAGAATTAAAGGTATTATTTGAATACAATTAAATAAAGATTTGAAATAGTATCATCGCATTGCTCGGGTAATTGGCGAAAGTATTTTGGTCAATTGTTACAATCATACTTGAATTAAGCAAATTGCATTGCTTATGCAAAGCGTACAATTATTGCAATTTTGTGATTGATTTTCATTCATATATATTTTATTTGATATTCTTAAGAGTCATCGAGCGATGGCATACGCAGCGCCAGGTGCCAAAAAAGCAAAATAAAATTCTATTTTACCGGATTTCGTCGCCAATTTTAAGATTACGCGAATATAAAAAATATCAAAAAAATTCGGTTTAATTAGCCGGTTCCGGCTGTGCTCCCTTTTCGGAGATCAGTGATCTCTTATCAACACAATAAATTAACAAAAATACAAGGCGCTTTACTCGCGCCATGACAGCTCTTTCGCCAGACACAATAATTGTTTTATTACAAATTGAACACCCATTTGCCACAACTGAAGAGACCAGAGCCGGATTCACGCCACTTCCTTGCACATTACGAAATTTATTTATCGCAATTTCAATAAAAACTCACGGAATAATCCGGTAGAATACACACGAGGCGTCTGAGGTATGTCAACGACTATATTTGTACTATATATAGATATATTTTACTATGAGAGGCGCCACCGTCGATTTAGAGTTGGTCACGTGAGCTCGTTGACTCTTAACGGTATTTTGTTTGTAACATTTTATGATGAATAAGAAAACTGCTCATGTTGATATAATTTTGTATGAAAATCATTTTTTATCAGCCGTCTTGAATTATACGATGAAGTCTTACTTCTTCTAGTACCTCAACAATCATGGTTGAGAGTGATTATTTAGTTACGATTCAACTTCGCAGTCTTATAAGCTCACGGGAGATGCAACGCTTACGCGAGAGCGCTCCGCTCGTTGCCCTCTAGCGGATTTCCGGCGCACCAGAAATCCAGCTAGGATATAAGACTGTCTCGCTACAATGTATATAAATCGTTTCAAACAAAACTTATTGTTTGCCCAAACGTCGATTCGATTATTCCAAATCCAATCGATTCTGTGTCTCAAGTTTTGTTACTTTTTCAATGAAACCATTTTGTGCGGTTGCATATCATATGAATTAAGCTCAAATTGAATAAATAAAAATTTAATGGCAAATTCGTCCCGTAGTTGTCTCAACGACATGACTTTTCATGGATCAACTAACGGGTGATTAATTGAACAAAATATGACTGTTCATCAAACGAAAATCGCTCAACCTCATCGCGTAGTTGGCAACACTTTTATTTATTTTTTTTTTTTTTTCAGTGTGCGCAACTTTTCTCATTCGAATATTTCTATAATCTTCAAAACGATGGGAGATCTTTAAAATTTTTATTCAAATGAAACAATATTTTTTTCATACATGATTTACACATTGTTGAAGTGAAGGATAAAATGTTAATTTATAACCGAAGCAGTGACTGCTCGACTTCGATTATCACCGCGCGCGGAGCTGCATTTTGTTCACCGGGAGGTCCGGGAGTGAAGAAACTTTTAGCGATCCGTTTCGTTTTCATCGTCCGGCTGATTGGCTGCGACGCACCGGTTCATGAAACAAATCTATGAACAAAAAAAAAAAATTGTACATTTTTCGAAACACTTGAGATTCGATCATTGAGCTTTTGGAGGAGTTTTACTAAAGCGGTAATAAAAGCGAATCATACTGACCCCAAGTTCTCCGCCATTTCCAGCGTTACAGGATGTACCCGGTGCTGCGACAGACTCTGTTCCGCAGATCTCTGTAGGCCTGTTATGAACCTCCGTATAGCCCATGTGACAGCTCAGTCTCCGGCAAAAGTTCTCCTGAAAATCAGGGAAGCGTTAACCGAATAATTGATAAATTTTTATCAGTTTTCGTGCCAAAATTGGTGCGAAAAACTTCACCAATTAGATACTCATTGGTGAAGTTTTCCGGGGTTTTCAAGGTCGTTAATTACAGTTCCAAACTTAGTTTTCACTTTGCAAGCCAAAAAGCATTTGATCCAAGTTTCGCGTCCAATTGAAACGCTTTATTCGATTTTATCTCGATCTCGGGCACAACTTGACCGATTCGAGTTCACGCGAAACACAATTTTTGATATTTTTTTTTTCTTTCTCTGGCTGTTAATCAATGGAATTCAAATTAATTTGTTGATTTTTTCAAAGTATTTGATTATTTGATTAATTTGAAGAAGAAAAAAAACAAGGAGTTTTTCTCATGTTTTTCGTTTTCGAGGTTTTATAATTTTATAAAACTGCGAAGTTGAAAAAAATTGGCTCATCTCGAGTACGCTTTGGAGTGATAATAAACGCGATTAAAAAAAGTTGAAAAAAAAATTCATCGTCAATATTGCTCGTAACGAATGACCTGGGTTTCGTTGGTTTTTTTTTTTTTTTGTGTTCCACTTCGACATTGAATTTTGATTGTTGTAACCTTTACCGTATCAAAGCCACAGGCTTTTGTGTAGTTCAGAGCTTGACACTGTTGATCCATATTAAAAATTTTACCAGCCGCCAGTAATGGCAAACTTGTCTCTTTTGGGGAGAAATACGGTGGGTCATACAAACACTTTAATTTTCCCGCTCTGAAAGATAAAAATATTAATTATAAAATGGACAAAGTTTTTTAGTACATTCTGCAATAAGCCGATAACAATCGAATGTATTTTTTTGTTTGTTTTTTTGCATGCAGAGATACGCACATCAAAGCTTTTCGTAATTGCGCCAAAGAACATGGCGAGAACAACGATGATTTATCGGTGCCGCGATTCGAAGGAGCCATAATAAAGCCTTCTTCTCTACTGCAAGAGCGATCGCTGTAATCATCGTGATCCAAGCCGAGTCTATTGATCGAACGATATGAAAAAATAAAATCGATAGAAAACGATTATTTACGAGCTCCACTGACAAAATACTGCACCGAGATGGAAGAATATGTGATTAAATTCGAAAAATGAATAAAAGAGAAGTTGATGGAGTAAGGAAATCCTAAAATGATAGAAATTCAATTATCGCGTTTAATGTGGCAAACAAAATATTATTACAATCGAGGCTACATTTTAAGGGTTTCAGTAAATTTTGTTGAGAATCATTCGAAACTTTTCAACGAACTTTTTTTTTCTCAGCGCAGTGCTGAAACTCCGAAATGGTTTGCAAGAAAAAAAAATCGTTTGTGAAATTATAATATTTTATTTTTCTAGTTAGACTCTGTTCGATGGACTTACGCGTGTCCAATTTCGTGTATCGCAGCGCGAATACCGCTGAATCCATAACTGTCGTGAACCATAGCGACTGCATCTTGTGTTTTGCTTCCCCAAGGGAACGAGCAAATGGATCCCTTTATCGCGGCCCCTAAAAATTATTAAATTAGCCACCGTGTTACCCACTTGTGGAATTTCAAACTTCAGAAAATCAACGAAATACGCAATTTCTTACCAATCACAGTGCCGGAAAATTTCAGTCTGTGACATTTTCAAAAGAATTTCTCGTTAGTAATGTTTCATGCGAAATATTTTCTCTCCAGGGTTGAACTGTCGCAGCAGACAGTTCAAGGATAGCCAATTATTTCAAATGGGAATAGATAGAAGAAAAACAAATCAAAAAATATAGTTTGAAAAAAAAATTAAAAAGTTCAATTAAATAAAAAATTTGAAATAATGATCCATCGATAATCGATCGAGATGCTATTTTGATAAAATTTCTTCCTAATTCTAATTCTGTTCTAATTCATCCAATTCATATAAAATTACTAGAAATAAAATTATCGAATAACTGTCGGAGTTTTCATAATCCATCAATTGAATTTCTAAATTTCATCAGTTTTTTTATTGCTCGTTAGAGGATAATCTGCTTTCGAAATTTGCAAACGTTTCCCTGTACCCTTCAACTGTCAAATTCACAAATATCAGATTTGTCTCTAACAATCAGGTTTGCGGTATGGTGACCTTAAGTATCCTCATGCTTTCGAATTATCACGGCTTATCCGAACGAAATGAGTCAACGATTATAATCAGAAGAGAGAGAAAAGAATTTTGTCATACGTACTTGGTCATCGTGATAACAAGGTTGTAGGTATGAAATGGTAATGGTCCGTTCACTGTGTAATAAAAACTTGCCGCCCTATCGATTGCATCGAGATAATTAACTCGTCCAGTAGTTGAATTTATGGACTTCCTGATGTACGGTGTCGCTTCTACTGACTAAAAATTTTTCAAGTCCACGAAGGTATTTATCGGATAAAGTCTCGTTCGATTTGTAAAAAGAAAATGTGCCAGCTATATATTTACATTTGAAAAAATATACATTTTGAAACTCACCGGTGCCATAACAATTGTGCCGATGTTAAGTTGAATCGTCGGATTTTCAAGATTACGATAGGCAAGTTCGACGCTGTTCCAGAAGGCGAAAACATATTCCATCAAACTTATCAATTCCCTCCGCTTTTCGAATAACATTACACGCAAGTCCCTGAAACGTTTCGTCATCATTGTACCAAATAGCTTGAGCAAATATTTCGTTTCTACCGTCATAACACCTACCAGAAACTGGTATAATTTTTATCGAAATAAGTTGAATCGAGGTGTATCAGTAGTTTCAGGTAAAGAGTACGGTTTAAACCGGTCTGTATATCACGCTTCGTGTATCGATGAGCTTCCGATACTGCTTGATGCACTGTAAAAAACAATAATTTTGATTGTTTGTTTTTTTTGTTCTTCTAAATTTTCAAGATCTTTCTTGTTCTATTAGAAAATTTTCAAAAATTCGAATTCGACATTTCCACTATAAATATAATTGGCAAGCAGAAATAATCTTTGCAGAATGTTGCTTATCGATATTTTCTGAAAACTCCAAAATGTGTTTGACGATCAATAACGGACAGTGGTACATTCTGCCAAGAGGCAACACTATTTTTTTCTCTTCTTCTTCAATTTCAATTGAATAATAATAATAATAATAATATTGTCAATAATAGGCTGATGCCTAGCAAATAAATATTGATTATCAGTGGCCTCATTATCATCGTTCGTTATAGACTGACCGTCTTTCTCCAACGCTTCACCGTCTTTGATCTTCAGGATTACGTGATTTGTATGATGCTGGCTCTGAGAAAGATCTTCATCGACAGAAGCGTTGGTCGAGCGTCGTTTTCTCAAATGTTCCTGAACAACGCTGTCCGGCAAAGATCTGATAACCAGGTTTGCATCGTGCCTTTTTGATCTGATAACACCGTTCTGTTGGAATTTTTTTGTTGTTTTACGGTATGGAAGATCAAATGAAATATTGAATGATTTGGATAGAGATTAAGAGTCATCGAGCTCACGTGACCAACTCAAAATCGACGGTGGCGCCTCTCATAGTAAAATATATCTATATATAGTAAAAATATAGTCGCTGACACACGTCAGACGCCTCGTGTGTATTCTACCGGATTTTTCCGTGAGTTTTCATTGAAATCGCGATAAATAAATTTCGTAATGTGCAAGGAAGTGGCGTGAATCCGGCTCTGGTCTCTTCAGTTGTGGCGAATGTGTTTACAATTTGTAATAAAATAATTATTGTGACTGGCGAAAGAGCTGTCATGGCGCGAGCAAAGCGCCTTGTATTTTTCTTAATTTATTGTGTTGATAAGAGATCACTGATCTCCGAAAAGGGAGCACAGCCGGAACCGGCTAATTAAACCGAATTTTTTTGATATTTTTTATATTCGCGTAATGATAAAATTAGCGACGAAATCCGGTAGAATAGAATTTTAGTTTGGTTTTTTGGCACCTGGCGCTGCGTACGCCATCGCTCGATGACTCTTAACGCTTTGAGATTTAACATAACGGTAAATTAAGACTTACAACTGTGCTTCGATTATTTTCGTCTTTGTTGATAATCAGCGAAGCCAAATGCGCAGGATCTTCCAGCAATAATTGACTAACATTTGGCATTAACTGCCCGAAAAAAAAATTCATCAACGAAAATCATTTTCGCGTCGTTCAGTTATACTTGAAATTTTTGAACAAACTCACCTCATCATTTGGAAAGAACATGACTCCACCCTGGTTAACGAGTTCCTTGTACGCACATACAAGGTAAACGTATGCTTTGCTTCCCACCAGGTTCGAATTTCGAGGATGAAGCAGTAGATCAATGCTTTCATCCTTAGTGTAAACTTTCACGCGTGTCTCATTATAGATATCTCTTTTTTCTAATTGATGGAGAAAGTCCTTTCCCAAAAACTCGTACTCTGTAATCATGGAGCACGAGGATTCAACATTATTTTTTGAGCTAAGGGCAATTCAATTTGCGAGAGTGATTTTTCAAAATTGTTCAGGCGAAAAAAAACAATTTTTTTCTAAACAAATGACACGTTGATGTTCACCATGAAATATTTACCAGTTTCAGGCTCCATTTTCAAGTGCTCTAAAATGGGATCATCGGCCATGGAAAACTGCGAATAAAAGGCAACGAAAAGTTCAAACTTTCTGCTGTTTCATTCGAAATAAAAAAAGACGAAAAATGATGGGTTAACCAGACTTTTTTTAAGCGACCAAATTAATGAATATTTTCTTTACCTTTCCATAGCAGAAGAGAGGCTCGTGCACGACGACCAGGCAGAATATTATAATACCCTTCAGGTACATTGTTTCAATTCGTAAAAACAAAAATGAATTAATATCGAGACTCGCTTTCGCGCAAAGCTATCGTTCAATTGAACGAGGGTCGATCAAAATTCCGGCCTAATATACGATATTCGACTGCGGCCGAAACACATTTGTTGCGTCAGATCGATCTTTTATCTACGCATGTCTAACTGCTTAGTTGAACGAGAAAATATTATCATAAAATAAAGTCAAACTTATAAGATAAGTGAAACAATTGAGTTGAAATGGAATTCGTCGAAGGTTTAAAATACCTTGAAATAACAATGGATTTAAATTAATTCTTCAAATCGACACGTGTGTAGCTGCTAGGCTGTCGAGCAATATTTGTCATTCGATAATGTTTAATTGATAAGACATGTGAGTTTATAAAATTGGAATTGAGCTCTTCGAATGTCAAAAAGCGCCTCTCCAATGAAATAATATCTTTAAGCTTCCTGGTAGAATCGAAAGCAGAAAGAATATGAGTTTTTGCAGCGAGTTACTAGCCACGGAGTACGCAAAAAATGGAAATTTTCTTCTATATATTTTTTCTATTTTTATTTTACAATAAATACATTCAGAAGATTTTTGTGCCTTATAAAAGAATTATTTAGATATTCGTGAAACAATCGTTTTCTAACGCGAATCAATACAATTTTAAAAATAACACTCCTTTCGTTAATTTTCGCCAAATTAATGTAAACGCAACCATTTTCCACACGGGATCACTCATATTTATTTAAATATTCGAAAAAACAAACATATTACAGTTTATAAAAAAGCGAGAGCACTCGAGCATGTGCTGATTATTGCGAGTCCCTTCTTATATTTTTCAAATATTCTTCGTCGAGACCCTGCCGCGACTTCTTCAATATATCTTTGTTTGTTTCGCTGGTACAGAATTTACGCAGATGGTTTTTTTTTTTTTTTTTTTTTTTCCATTCTCATGAGAATATCATGATATTGAGCCATATTTTAATCGTACCTCGTGTCAACGTTTTCACATAATATTTCGTTGTTCTTTGTGCAATTTCGAGCATAAAATTGACGACATATTCAACAATAATATATTTTTTGGGTATATCCATATATTGTAGATGTTTGAGATTTCGCTTGAGAGGAACTTCTATAGAAAAATTCATCAATATATCATGGTTAGACGAAGAAATATTTTTTTTGTAATTTTTTTTTAAATTTATTGAATTGATTATTTATTATTATTTTTATTATTATATATATTATTTAAAAAAATAAAAATAAACATAATGATAAAAATTAAAAAAAAATTGTTCAATTTTTTTTTTTTCTTTTTTAATTAAATTAATTTATTAAATTTATTATTTATATTATTATATAATATAATTGAATAAAAAAAAAAGTTTAATAAAATAAATAAAAGTAAATAAACAAATTTAAATAAACATAAAAAATATAAAATAAAAAAATATTGAAAAAATAAATTATGTCATAATTTTTGAATTAACTTTCACCGTAACAGAATAATTTTTGTATGTTATTCGGCGTAAGGAAAATGTAGAGAGAGAGAGATAAAGAGAGGATGGATTAATTATTTCAAAATGTTCTTCGTTAGTGAATATTCCGTCAATAAATTCATCGCTGCGATTCAATCTTAAGATCCTTTATGAAGCTTTTCTTTGAAGATTTTTAGGCAAAAAAAAATTGCCTAAGCGAGGCGACGTACTTTGGATTTTTTATACGCTGTTATACGATGGACGATGATTTCGCCGATAAATATAATAATAGATAGGGAGAAACCACAGATTCCAATGCCAATCAATTGTTTTCGTAAAATTATCACATTTTCTTTTAAATTTTCTATCAGGAGTAAATATCTGTTCTCATGGTCCACAGGCGTCGAACTGTCCTGTGTTATCATGAGCTGAGTAGCTTGAATTTTCGCGATATACTTATCGAGCCTTTGACGAATTGGTAACCGTTTTCGGATGGGAAAACCGAAGGATTTGAAGGGAGATGACAGCTTCGACGTCCTGAAGTTTAAAGCAAGAACATAACGAGACAATCTTTCGTAGTATTTTGCCCGTATTTCAGGTATCCAACAAACTGAATTCCTATGTCTAGACATATGGATGCAACAGTCAGAATGTGTGGGAAATGCAAAAGTTCTGTTCCTCAGAATCTCCAGGGGACCATCGTAGAGCTTCAAAAGATCTTCTAGTAAAAATTCATGGGTGCCGATCGTCAAGTTCTCACGAATAAAATCCTCAAAAGTTTCAAGCTCGATTATACTTTCCTCTTGCAACGTAAAGTCGGTGATTGAGCCATAAATTGTACACGAATTTATGGCAAAAGTAGCGAGTAGGCATGCGAATAAAATACGCTCGACATTTCCGCGAGGTTGTTGGTTCACCGAAATACCGAACAATACCTGGCCAATGTTGAAAATACGCCAAATAGGCGTATTATAACCAAATATTCGTGCGCAAATCCATGATACGAATACCAGAAAGAGACTTATGGATAAAGCCACGATCGAGGTCGTCGGAAAACAATTTTTAGATTTTCTCATATTCGACACGAGAAAAAGCTTTATCTTCGTTTCTATTGGCTTTGATTGCACCACTGGAATGTTCCATATTTGGAGGCGAGTAGATAACATCTTAGCATAGATGTCTACCGCACGTGATTCCATTTCAGTTACGAAATTTTTATTTTTATTAAAAACTAATGGAGGAACAATGTTGACAGAAAAATTGAGCTCTTCTTTGAAATATTCAATCCATCTCGGGTCAACGGTGCTCTCAGGATCTTCGGAGTTTAATACATTCAGAGGATAGCCCCACATATTATTGAGTTTGTCCGGAAATAAGTTAGTCGATTCAGCAGACCAATTTAGCCTGCTAAATTGTTTCATGTACGGATTGAATCGATGAGTTATCGGCAAAGCGACCGAACTTTTTATCAGTATCGAAGTTCTTGGAACTTTAGGTTCCGTTAATTCGACAATGGTCAAATCGAGCATTTCATTCTTGGTCCAAGCATACTCCAGCAATTCCTCAAGATTTTTACTTTCCTTACGAACGAAAGATACGACGAGATATTTCGGAGTATACTGATAGGCTGCCATCTCCGCTACGGTATCGAGAAATTTTTTCATCATAGGAATGTCCAAGCCTTCGCGAGATTCGATCACGAGAAGAAAAAGAGTTGCGGAATTGTCGCGCAGCATTATCGATGTCGACGCGTCATTACTGACCGCATCCACCGGAAGTTTGAAATCTTCCTCGAAATTAATTTTCACCAAGGGCAGATTCTGCCCCAACTTCATGAACAGTTCATCGATCAATGGATTCTCAAAACTTTCGTTGACGTCGAGTCGCGTCATTATTTTAACTCGTTTCAATTCCGAAATTCCAACCACCGATCGCGTCAGATCGTCCACCCAGTCGGTGCAAGTTACTTGACTCAGGGCAAATACAAAATACAAAATTATCCCGAACTTGTACATTTTTCGACCGTCAGTTCAGTACCGATTCTTTCGCTCGACTGGCCTCTTCGATGAAAGTCCCTCCGTTCGTAGCAGGAGTCGATTTTTTTTTTCTTCTTTAATCTATTCATTAAAGTTCTTTATGATATTGTTTCGTATCCTTTATACATTTTTTATGTCGATTGTTTTAACGATCGATATAGGTGACCTCAGCGTCAGGCACCGATGGATTTTCATACGGTTTTTCTAAATATCCGTATAAAATGCAAACTCATCTGGGAAATATTTTTTTTATATATTTCATAATCATGCACTACCGTCGGAAAGTTTCCGGACAAAAGTCGAAAAAAGTTGCCACACTCTTTTTCATGTTATTCCGTCGATAACGTAAATAAATTAATTTAATAAACGGCATTTTAAAAGGAAAAAATCCCGTTTCATTTTGCTTTTTTTGAAAAATTTTTGCAATTTTTTTTACGACTAGAACGTCATTTTGAAAACGACCATTTTTCGTCTTTTTTTTTTTCCTTTTTACAGAGCGACCGCGTTTTCATTAGAAATTTTATTTTTTTCGAATTTCTTCGACCGGATCTTGAAGAGGCAAAACTCAAGCTTCAATTTCGTTTTTTATAAAATCCGTTACGATTTTTTTTTGAAAAAGTTATCATGTTTTTGGCGAAAAAAGAGGGAATTCAGAAATTCCTGCGTAACACGAAAACTATCACATTTAGAAAAAAATCTTAGAGGAGTGAAAAGTTGCCTCTGAGAATGTTCTAGTCATTCGATTTTTTTCAGATTTTTTTTTTACGAAATTTTTTTTTTTTTTTTTTCATCGATTTTAGTCGAACTCCAGGTCTATCAATTTCCGTAATTTAAAAACTATGGATTTTTTCACCAAAAGTCCAAGGACAAAAAAGTTTTATTTCTTTATTTTAAACGTTTTGGAATTTTTTCAGATTTTTTTTCGAATTTTTTTATCCGACGATGTTGACGATGATGATGAAACATCATCGGAGAAAAAAAATGTAAAAAAATTCTAAAATGTTCAAAATGAAGAAATAAAACTTTTTTGTATTTGGACTTTTGGTGAAAAAACCCATAGTTTTTAAATTCACGTAGTCATAAAATTCGCGACGAAATCCGGTAGAATAGAATTTTAGTTTGCTTTTTTGGCACCTAGCGCTGCGTACGCCATCGCTCGATGACTCTTAAGCACCAATTATTTCGCTCATCTTATTACTCGATGAGAGTGTCTTCGATAATATCATGAGTAGATTTTTTCAATCGAAGCATTTAAATTCGTAATGCGATAGTTTCGTGTCCTTTAAAATTTTATCGTGTCGAGTGCTTCGACGATCAATATAAGTGACCTCCACGTCAGCTACGATGTGGAGGGATTCCCTCTTAGTCTTATTACATGCCTGTAAAATGCGAACTCGTTCTTCCATATTTTAAATCATAAAATGCCCTCCGAAATCGATATCGTCGAAAGGACACGTGTAATTTTTTTTCTTTTCTACCAGCGATAAAAAAAAAAAAATAAAAAATAAAAAAAAAAAAAAACAATTGTAATTCTTCGCAACACTCAACTTCCGAACAATGTTCTTCATGGTAAAACGCTTTTGTCATTACTTTTGCTGTTTTTTTTATTTTTTTTTTTTATAGTTTAACTTTTTGCAATTATTTATTTTCGGTCCTTTTTTCAATGGCTTGAGTCTAAATGAACAGAACAGAAGTGACCGATGTGGTTTGTGTGTAGAAAATCCAAAAAATATTCAGAGATCTCGAAAGAAAAAAATTATCCAATTAATTTTTTTAATCGACCCAAAAATGTTGGAGCTCTCGCAAAAAAAAAGAAATTAAATATTAACAATACAATCGTCGCATAAAATTGATTATTCAATTTTACAAAAAGTGACTAAATGTATAAAAGATATATTGAAGCATACGTGGCCAAGTGGACCGAGCTTATGAATATTTTGTAAAATACCCAAGAATCGGTGAACCTGTCAGTTGATAGAAATTCAACATCGTATGTTGAGCGGATACGCGCAGCCCAAGAAATTTTTTATTTTTTAATTTTTTATTTTTATTAATTTGATGACATTGGAGATAAAAAAAAAGTCGAATTTATTTCGAATAATATAAGTGACTAGCTGTGCCCGCGGGCTTCGCCCGCTGCATAGGGCAGGCGCATCTAGCCATTTCTAGCTGATTATTTTTCCAATTTCAAATATTTTTTTTTAACGAATTGCGGAATATTTTACATGAGACAAAGGGTAGCGTCCGCACTACACCGGTGTGTGGAATTCATCCTCACTGTAAACCACACATTAGAGAATATTTGGATACATGACCGATTCTGTTCAGAGTTTCATCAGTTTTATATAATTATGAAGTATGAGGAATTCATTTTTCTCGTATTTTTTTCGTTTTCCCGTAAAAATTGAGATAACAAAATTTCGTACAACCCCAAATTCAGTTTGAATCATGATCTTAAATCCCGTGAAAGATTCATTGAAATCCGTTCAGTGATTTTCGATTGAAAAAAAATCATATATATATATATGTCATATATATAACATATATATATGACATATATATACCATATATATGTGACATATATATATGACATATATATAACATATATATAACACATATATATAACATCTTTCCTATATATATATATATGGTGATTGAGTGAGAAAATGATGAGGGTGAAAAATAAACTTTGGATACGATTTGGATAAAACCCGTTCTTAGTGAGCGTGTACAAAGCGAAAGAAGTATGTATGCCAAATTTCAAGTCAATCGGGCTTATAGTTTCGGTGATCTGGTGATAAGTCAGTCAGTCAGACAGTCAGTGAGTGAGTGGTATTTCGCTTATATATATATATATAGATAAACAAACAGATTGATTTTCAATGATTTTTATTACAATAAAAATTATACAAAATTACAAAAATCTCACCATAAGTTTTATTTATTTATTTAATTTTTTTTCTTACGAAGCCTCCGTCAGGCTTTTAGAGTAATGGCCTTTTTCCTCGGTCACAAATCCACCCTTAAATTAATATTCTAAGCTCTTCGTGTCCCGTATAAAAATGAAATATCTTTCGTTCAAAAAAACAAGTGTATTATTTAACTCCATTAAATTTAACACAAAGTGCATACGGACAAGCTTGAAATCATAATAATCTCGTGATAAATCTTGCCTTTGTTGATCTTCGATAAAAGACTAGATACAACTTGCTCTCGGCGCGCTTTCCCCGTTTCTTTAAAAGAAACAAAAAAAAGTTACGATAAAGAAACAAAATAATAAATCGTTAACGTTAATTCGCTATATTTCGACCATTTTTTTCTTTTTTTTTTTTTTTTACAGTCGTTTCATTTATTTATTTGATTATTTGTGCTTTTCTCGAAAATTTATCGAAAAATTTTATTTACTGCAAAAATAATCCGCGTTCGATGCAAATGTTGCAAAAGATTTGAAAATTCTGAAAAAAATTGAAATTTACACGATTTTTTCAGCAACAATTATTTTGTTTTTTTTTTTTTTTTTTCCTCAAAATCGTGAGTGTCGAATTCGAAAAAAAAAAAAAAAAAAATGTGAATATTCATACAAATTTTTGTGCAATAAATTATTAATTTTATCGAATAAAATTACTGCCACTGAAAACGGTTACAAAGGCTCCGAAATTTTAATATTCGATGTGAAATCTCGTTGCAACTGTTGATGAAAAAAAAAAAAATATATATATAAAATTCTCCAGGATAAAAATAATTTGCTGCTTTTTATTTCTCTCGCGTTCGAATCCTCGAATTTATTCGATCTTACGTTTCTTGTAGGACTGAACGTAATTCACTTTGGAGGGTAGAAATCCACGCTCGAGTCTGATCGGTCGCTCTCGATATCTGCAATTTTATGGAGTGAAAAATCAAATTGAAAAAAAAAAAAAAAAAAAAAAAAATCGAACAAAAAAAAATTCATTTAATTAGCGAAAAAGAAAAATGGGAAATTACCTTTCAGAATTTTGAGCCGCGAGGATATTGCTCGGTATGTAAGAATCGAGAAGCGATCTTGGCTGTTCGGAATGCACCGGTTGATTTTGTGTGTAATGAGAATTCGACGACTTGAAATTTTTGGCAGGCAATCTTGGCAGGTCGAGTCCACTGTCCGGAGTTTCGGGAATCTGCAAATTTATTAGTTCAATTTTGAATTAAAAATTGACAAGAAAATTTTTCACTTCAATTTCAATTGCATCGGTATATTCATCGTCGTTCAATAAAATGACATCAAACACGAAGCTTTCATAGCAAATTTGATTAAATTTTTTTTTGTTTTAATAGAATTAATTTTTTTTGTTAATATTTTTTGGATATTTTTTTTGAAAAATTCGAATAAAAATTAATTCGATATAAATTCAACACTCTTTTCTACAATTTAATTAATTTTACCATCGATATGAATGTATCAGTTACACGGAATGGAGTTATAAAATTTTTATTGCAAATTCGATTCAACAAGAGTGGATTGAATTGGATTGAAAAATTCAATAATTCAGAAAAAAAAAAAAAAAACACATTGAGATAATTTAGATATAAAAAGTCTTAAACTGTTTATGGTAATTTATTTGAATAAATGAAAAAAAAAAAAAAAAAAAACAGAAAGAAAATTCCATTCGATTGATTGAATCGAGCAAATAGAAATAAATGAATTTTCAAAAATTTTATTTCCTTAAAAGCTTTTTATGGTCGATTGAATTTATAAAATTGAAAGATTGATAATATCTGAAAAAAATTGATCGATTCTATGATTTCCAAGGAATAACGTTTATTCAAATAAGAATCGATTTGAGAAACTCACATTTTCGTAATCTTGGTGAGAGTTTTCGGTGCTATGCTGCTGATAAATTTGATTGGTTGAATGAGGAGCGTAATGTCCATTCGATATTTCGTATTTATTGACTGACTGATGCTCGTAAGGAGAATAAGTCTGAGTCTGTCTGGTCTGACTCTCGTAATTCTGGTTGAGCGTATTCGAATCGAGGTGAACGGTTGATGGACGATCGTACAGACTCGAATCGTGACTCGATCCTATCGGGACGTAAGTCAATGCACCTGGCTGCTGCGTATAAACGATTTCTTGAAGATAATGCTGAACGTAAAAATCAAAAATGTTTGAAAACACAACAAATTTTTATTGTTATTAATTATCTTGGGTATTCATTAATAAATTTGTAAAAATAATAAAAATAATTTTCTCATTATTAATCGATTATTTATCGATTCATCTGTTTCATTTGGAAATAAAAAAAAAAAAAAAATTAATTAATGAATACCAAAAATCGAGAATAAAATCGATTTTTTTTTTGATACTCTTATTCACACGATTAATTCGTTGAATTTTAATAATCGATAATGACACAAATTTTCATTTTTCATTGATAAACAAACAAAAACGATTTTTAACTTTAATTTAATTAAAAATCGATTATCGTGGGAATAAATTGAATAATTAATCATTTTTTTTTTTTTTTTTTTTTTTTTAATGAAAAGTTATAAAATTTGGCTGATTATTTTTATTTACCGATTGTGGTTGAAGCTGACGCTGGTTAAGGAGGGTTTGAGAATAAATGAATTTGCTCGGTGGCCTCGTGGGCAATATCGCCTCGGTCAGCAGCGGATACTTCGACGAGTGGGAAGCATACTGTGGTTGAATTTGATAAGTTATTTTGGAATTTGAATAAATTGGATCGCGGGTCAACGGGGCCATGTAAAACGGTATCGCGACCTGTTGATTCGGTTGATTCAGTAAACGATGAAAATCCGGGTTTCCGTGAGCCTTGGAAATCAGGGGTTGAGCACCTGCGATGTGGGGATAGTAGGACAACAGCTGTGCCATTGGGATATTCACGTACAGCGTGTCTGAAAATGGGTTTTTTTTTTTTTTTTTTTTTTTATAAAATACAAATAAAAAGTGAAGAAATAGGGAGAGAAATTTTTATAATTTTCCGAATTTACGATTCATTCATTAAATTTTATGAGAATATTTTTGAATTCGAACGAATTAATCGAAAATGAAAGAAAATAAATTTTGTAATTTTTTTTATCAAAATTTACTGCTCACCTTTGTTTGAATTTTTGGAAAATTTCTGAGTGGCTGTTTTTTGTTGCACCGATTGATAATGATTTCCGACGCTCACTTCCGGTTGATAATATAACTGTTGCTGTGGCATGGCGTAGGCCGAGGCCTGCGAGAGACTCTTCGGAACGGTCGTATCTACTTGTTGAGGATATTCGACGTACTGAATCGGTTGAGATGATGGCTGATAATCGTCGTTATTATTCAAATATTTAATATTTTGTTGATAGTCTTCCGGTGGCACCTGAAAACACAAAATTCACTGAATTTTATTGATTCCCAAACTATTCCCAAATTATTCCCAAAAAGTAACAAAAACTTCCAGACAAAATAAATGATGATAATTCAGATCATAAAAAGGAAGAAAAAATGATGAAATGATGTAAATTCATAAAGTTAAGTTTGACAGAAAAATATTTTTTTATGATCGGGCCCAAAAATAATTTGTCTGTAATAAAACCGTTCATTTCCGTAAACGAAAGTTACAGCGTCGGTTATATTCGATTTTAAAGATCGTAATAAAATCACTTACAGCATATTTGTCCTGCAACTGTTGGGGAGTTGCATAACTGGAAATACCGTCATTATTTTCATACTGACGAGTTCCCTGCTGATATTTCGATTCGACTTTTTCCGTTTTCGGAGTAGCACTGTAAGCAGACTCTTGCGGATTTACATTTTCCGTATCCGATTTGCTCTCCGCTCGCAAATTATCACGCTCGATGTCCTCGAGATCGATCTTTTTATCGGCGAAGGCGATCGCGAAAAAAAGGCCCAATATTACTGCTATCTTCTGCAAATGTCAAAGTCACATTTTTTCATCGGGAAAGGAAAATAATTTGACCCGATGAGGCCCAAAAAATTTTATCTATAAGGCCCAAAAATTGTGGGACCGTGAGGCCCAATTTTTTTTCTTTTAAAAAAGGGCCCAAAATTTCTGGTACTTTGGGCAATTTCAGGCAAAGTGATTCTTCGATCTAAATGAAAAATTCATTCGAACGTCTAGGGCCCAATACACTGGGACTCGAGAACCGAAGTATAGTGAGACGGTAAGGCCCATTATAAAAAATCGCGTGGGCACATATCTCAAGTGAAAAATTACTGTGACCTCATTGTCAGAAGATGCTGCTCTCCCTTTGAAGCGGAAATTCATCCGATTGCATGAGGCCCAGAATTCTGGGACTCAAGGCCCAATATGATAAAAAAATAAAAAACAGGAGACCCAAAATAATGAAAGTAAGAGCAACCGCGAGAGACTCTCGGTGCCACGTCGACTTCTCGTAAGGCCCAAAATTCAGGAAACGTAAGGCCCAAAAAATAATTTATCAAACGGGATTGTTCGATGTCCTTTTGATGATAAATTGGTGAGAGGATCGACAATGAATCGATCGTAAAAACGAATTAATTATTTGTAGCTTTACCGCATAATGATTCATTGCTGTTCAATCGATTTGTTTTAGCATCGAAAGAATGAAAAAAAAAAAAAAAAACAAAAAAAACAAAAAAAATGCGGTACAGCAAGGGGAACTTGTAAGGCCCTCCTCGAGTACACTTTCACTGTCCGCGATGCTCTGGGTCATGTATCCGGTATGGACCAGTCTTATATAGTCCTCGGAGTGGCTTCCCGATCTGACCACTCCCAGGGAGCGCGCGGGGTATTCGCGAGTGTGCACGGAATCTTACTTATCTCGCACAAGAAGTAAAAGTCTTCAAGTTTTTTTTTTCTTTTTTGTGCTCCTAATTGAATTTCAATGTTTGCGGAAGCGTTGTCAGACGCGATACTGCTTCATTTTTTTTTTGCATTTGAACAAAGGCCCAAAAAAATTGAGTCACAGGAAAACAGGCCCCGATTTCAAAATTCGAGGACAAAAAACTTCTCGATCTTCATTCTATTTGATTTTTTCACCTTCCCCCTGCGTGGGACTGAAATTTCTTATTACGTTACGACATCAAGCCTCGGATGCTTTCAACTACTTTTTTTCTGACCAACGACATCAATTATCCATCTGTTCGCTACGAAAAAAAAAACTTGCTCCAAAGTCCTTCGAAACAAAATTTCGAAACAACGCTCACGTCGACCCAAAAAAAACCCGCTGATTCGTGAATTTTTGAAAATAACAGATTAGCATCGAAATTATTTTTTTACCCCGAAAAATATTCTTTCAAACAGTTGCCAAAATTTTTTTTTTATTCCCCAGCAATCCTTCGAGTGATCCCAAAATAATTAGTCGATTTTATTGACTCATCGAACAGCTAACAAACCCAAACAAACCCAAGATTTTCTATGACAGTTGATCAATTTCAATGAATATTTTCAATGATATTTTAGTACGCACCATTTTTTTTGTCCAATGATCAAATGAACCGTGGTAACGTAATCGATTAAGGTGGTGGGAAAAAAAAAAAAAAAAAACGTGATTCTGTACACTCGCCACAAAGGATCTAGCTCCACTATAAAACCAAATCGTGCGTTACTTGGATTATATAGCCTTTAACCCCACTCTTCATTTGCAAGATCGTACGCTCGAAGAAAAGAGAGCAAAACGAAAATTGTGTCTGGCACGACTAACACTCAGGGATTATATTGGGTGTAATAATCCAATCCCTTCTTCCCCCCCCCCTCCCCCTTCCCGCCCGAGCCCCCTCCCCTACTTTTTACCTGGTGAAGATTGTTCATCCGCCGAAGAACGGAAGACGCTGAATTATCTCCCGTCCGAAGGTACGAAAGGCACGAGGAAATATATCGCGAGTTAAGGAACACGGTCACATTCACTTTTGCGGACGAACCAGAAGTCAAGCGATGGGCCAATGAGCCACTACCTCACACAGCGATTCACCCAGCCATATACCGTCGTAGTGCAAGGCCACTTTCGTCCGCTTAAGGTTGAACGTACCTTCATTCACGCCCCTTAAGAAAAAAAAAAAAAAAAATTTTTTTTCTTTGCCAAAACACTTTGGCAACAGTGCTTCAAAATTTTGGAATAAAATTAAATTTTTGTTTAAGGATTCGTCGACGAAAAATTATGAAAAGTTTGGTTCTAGGAGGCCAAAAATGAGTTATTTGAAAATACGATTTTTCGGCGTTTGTAATTGTCGGATTCTTGGAAATTTGTTTCGAGCATTCAAATATTTGGCGGGATTTTGAAAATTCAGAAAAATATTAATTTTCAATGGTGATTGTAATGAAATATTTTTCAAAATTCAGAATAGTCGAATGCAATTTAATGGGTGAGAGGAAAACTCGTTTTTTTTTCGTGCTGCAAATCAAATTGGAGAATTTTTTTGAATAATAACATTTTTATTACAAAATTTTCTCTTTTTTTACATTATTTTTGAAAATTATTTTATTTTTGTTCGCAGCCATCAATTTTTTTGACAAAATTCAATCATTTTCCAACTCGATCAATCGATTAAAATTTCCAAATACAATTGTACGTCTCCGTTGCTCGAATAGTTGAAAATATTTTTCTATCCTTGTTGGGAGATTCTGTTGAAACGAAATTTCTGTTCGGGTACACGCGTGTAATACATCCTTAAGAGATTTTTTCCTGTCGAACATAAAAGTGCTGTAACGAGGAGTTACATGAACTAAATTTTTACGAGGTCACGAAAAAAGAAGCAGCACTACTCAATTAATAGCTCGAAACGTCAGCGAAAATAAAAGTAACAAGGGTTTCAGATGAATTGCTACAATTATGCTCCGGTAACTGGAGCGTTAGAAGATTTGTGTCATTTTCGAGATACGATCGATGGAACAAATGAAAAAAAAAGCGATAAAACATTTTTTTTCATCGGAGAAAAAGAGGCGATTAAATAATTTTCTTAACGTACAATTTGCCTTGGTTTTTTTTACTCGTCGATTTCGAAATTACACTTGGAATTTATCGTGAGAAAAATTGTTTGATGAAACAACGACTCAAAACGTCTGATTCACAAGCGTTAATGCTCGAATAAAATGTTAAAGATTTGTGCTAATAAAATATTTCGTAGACAATAAATTGTAGAAAATTTTTTCGCAAAGACCAATTTGAGAAAGTGATTAAATCGAAATTTCGTATTACGAAGTGAAAGGATTAAGTTTATTCGAGTTGATAGAGCTTCGCTTAACGATTTGGGAATTAAATCAACTGAACCATGAAAATTGAAACAAATTCAAGATTTTTTATCTCGAAAAAAGGGAATAGATATTACTCGATCAATTACCCAACGTTGCTTCTTTCTTAGCCAACCATTTTAATTAATATTTTCAATTATTTCGCTTCAATGTAATCACTTCTCCTGTATTCTGTTATTAAACATCCAAATTATTTATATTTTTATTAATATTATCATTATTATTATTTCTCGTAAAAATATTTGGAAAAAATTGAACACGAAACTTGCACAGTTGAAAATTTTAGTGAGCAAAATTTGTTCACCTTCATGAAAATCATTTTCTCAATGACCTTAACAGTGAGAAAAAAAATTGAATGTTGAAAAAGTGAATATGCATTCCGATGCTTTGCGAAAAACAGTTTCTTCCTGGATTCCATAATATCGGCTGATACAGAGAAATAATCAGAAGGCGTAGAAAAAGGAATCGTGTGTTTAATGAACGGTCCACTCCGACACGTAGCTTCGATACGTGGGAAAATTAACTCACCTGCATTCTCCTCCCTGAGTATTATACATCTTTCTAAACGTAAATTACATATGTATAAATATACAGAGTGTCCCAAAAGGGAAGTTTGAAAATTGGCAGACGAGTAGGTTTCGACATTCTGAAGAGAAAAGTCCTTGGGCATTTTCCTCTCGGAATAACGGTTGAGGAGTATTCGATGAATTAACGACAGCGAATCGGGAGCATCGAGACAGGAGGACGCGGCGTGGGGGAAGAAGACTGGGCGTGGCGCGAGAGCGCCGCGCATGCGCTGCGCTCTCGCCACGCCCATTTCTCCGTAGCTGCATTGGCTCACGCTAACGAATTAATAACGGGCGAGGAAATAGTCGTAGAAAAAAATGGCCAAGAACTTTTTTTTTCCAAATGACACGATCTAATCACCCGAACAATTTTCGAGCTCGAATTTTTGACCACGCTGTATATACGGCACCGTTTGAGGCGGTATACCGTCCAAATCATTATTTCTCTCTCGCCCATGAATTCTCATTTCACTTTCGCGAACTTTGCCGCTTTAGCCGAACATCGAGCGATATTCACACCATAATTAACACTCTTCGTCTGTATACTTTCGAGATTACCAGTGAGTTTCACGTCCGTCCTGTCTCTTCGATACCCGCCGCATCATAAGTCTACCAAAGGATAAAAGGAAGGCACTTTGGACAAAATGAAAACTAGATTACGATGCATTGGGGAAAAAAAAAATGTTCGACCGGCGTTCGAATCAATAATTAGCTTCTTCTCTCGATGCTCATCAAAATAAAGAGCCAATACTCCAATAATAAAAATATTGATGGTCTCGGAATTTAGCCTCGAGCTTTGCACTTCTCAATATAATTATACTCCTTGGAGCACAGAAAACTTTGAGAAATAAAAAATGTCTCGTACGCTCATTCGATGATAGGACTTCGAAATGCTTTTCACCGTTGGTCAAACAGCCAATTTCGTGAATAATTCTTGAATCTCATTCTCTGAAAAATCTCTGAAAAATTGATCAAGTTTGGTGCACTTTTTTGGAATCGTTTGACTGGATTCAATCATTTATAATTCGTCATGCGATATAAAAGTATAAATTAATTAAAAATATTTTTCCAGATCCTTTGTTTTTATGCAAGAAAAACAAAAACATTCGAAAAAATAGGGTTTTCGAAAATGAATAAAAATTTGATGACCAAAGTTGGTGAATTTTTCAGTATCAAGTGGCTTCATCTGGAACGTTATAAAAGTATTTTTTTTCTTTCGATTGTGTACACGATCAATGGGACTCGAACAACTCGAACATTACGTAATCAGCTGATAATCGTAGTCCGATGAATCGTCTGTAATTATAGATCTTTAAAAATCGCTGTAACTTTCTTTATTAGCAAAAAATGAGCGGGGAGGATAAAACGAGCATATCGTTTAATGAAAGATTGATCGGTGATCAGAGCTCGATCGATTAATCGTCGTTACTTTTGATTACTCATTGCTTGTCTCAAGAACAAACCAGACAAGAAGAAATATTTTTTTACGAAACATGAATGCGGAATTGTTTCAACAATGTTAATATTTAATAAACATTTATTTAATAAATAATTTCCCTAATATCATTGTCTTTTTCAATATTAATATTATTAATATTATTATTCGATACTTTTTAGTGCTATTTCATGTCAGAAAAGTAGTAAAAGTTCAACAGCTACCATTTATTATGGTAATAATTCTCTAAAGAAGGATATCGAGGAGCATTAAAAAATTTTCTTCTCGATTCACGTCGATATAATAAAGTTTGCATCGCCATAAATCATTTTTATACAGGTCAAATATTTTCATACGTTAACAGGAAATTATTGCTATAAATGTTATTGGATATTCCACTGTTTTACAATACTAACTCAAACCGATCGTATTTCATTATTAATTAAACTTTTTTTTTCATTTTATTATCAATCTTATTTAGAATTTTATATTTGATTAATTATTTTATTAATTTATCATTCGTTCATTTATTTATGAAAGTAATTTTTTAATTAAATTCGACAATAGTCATTCGACAATAGTCCCAGAAATTTAATTGTGCTACGCTCTACGACGTCATACGATTCATCACAATGAATAGTGTTTGATGAAAAAAAAATCAATTTGGTTGGGAATAAAAAAAAAAAAATTAAAAAAAAAAAAATTAAATTTTCATTCTTCTCTTATATTCATTTGACATTTAATTCAATTTTCAAGTTTGACATTCGAATCAAATTTTTCATTTATATTCATTCGACATTTAATTTTCGTGATGATTTAAAAAAATTCTATTTTATACCCAAATTCCTGTGATTCGAACCATAATTTTTAAGGGCTTCGTACACGTCGATAGAAATAGAGAAAAATCTTTTGATCAAAGGCTAATTAAGGTCGTTAAAGATAAAAAAAAAAAAAAAAAAAAGTACGTGGATACTGAAAAATAATTGATTAAAAGAATCCGGCAAACTTTCTATCGATATAGTAAAACGTAAGGAGGGTAAACGTTTGTTGATAGAATAGAACGAAAGTATGAGGAGCTTGACTAGAGGGAGGGGGAGGGGGGGGATTACCGGACAAGGATGAATCTGCGACGATCACGGGGCGGCTTAACAGTTGCATTTAATCTTGAGCAATGACCATTTCGTATCTTTTCACCTTGTCTATGAAGTGTTGCCGCGATCCTCTCGTAACGCATTGACTCCAATTAAGCGTGGCAACAACTTTCCCGATGCCCATTATCCATCGTTATTTATTTATTTATTTTTATTTTTTTTCGTATCTTTTTTTTTCTCTCTCTCTTTTCCAACAAAGTATCGAGCGAAGAAAATATAATTTGTTGTCTGAAAAAAAAAAAAGGTGCCGGAAAAATAAAAAAAGAACACGCGGCGCACATAGCTCGGTCGTCATTAATCGAGATTTATTCTCATTCGAATTTCGTGATCACGCTTGAGTAAACAACGTTTCGAGAGACTTCTATTCCGCCTGAGCTTTCTTTTATTTTTTGACTCCACATGGATTTTATTATTTGAAAAAATTAAAAAAATTTTTTAAAAAAATAAAAAACTATACACATGTGAAAAAAAATGGGAGGGAAAAGTGAAGAATTTGTAGCCTATAAAACCGATCTCGTTTCAGGCAATATTCTTTCGCCTCACCATCTCGTAATGCAACAGACATACATGTATACACGTGACTCTCTCGCTGCCTCACTTTGGGAATGGGCCCGTTAGCCGCGTCGTTCTTCGTCGTGAAAGTATAACGCACATAACGTACTCTTCCTTCAAACTCACCTTAGCCACAAACTTATATATCTGTCTTAACGGATCTATTTTATATATTTATTTTAATACGTCTCATGTCCAGTCGTTAAATAAAACGTGAAAAAAATTTTTCATGTACGATGCGATATAATTACGCGTCGGGTAAAGTAAACTCTGAGAAAGAGAGAGAGAGAGAGAGAGAGAGAGAGAGAGAGAGAGAGAATGAAGGAATTTCCTGGATGTTTTACATTTTTATCGAATTTTCGTTTCAAAGATAAACGAGATCCGAGACGAATTGTTCGACGAAATAACTGCTGGAAAACGGCACTAAAATGTTTGCCATATTTTTCATTATTTTTTTTTCCCCTTTTATTCTGAAGAAACAAAAAATTAATAACCCATCAAAAACAAACTAGGATCTTGGTTAATTTGACAAGAAAAAAAATTAGTTAACGACTGGAGTTCGTTGGTTCAGCTTTGACAGTGGTACAGAATTAAAAAAAAAAAAAAAAATTGATTATCGGGTCCATTTTTTTAATTAACGTTTACAGAATCAATGACGAAAAGAATATGAAAAGATTGATAACAAAAAAAATTGAAGGTCGTTTTTTAAATTCCCATGAGAATCCACGAAGTGAAGATAATTTACAGAAATTTTTGTCCAAGAATCAATTAAAATTAAATTCCCAGAGTCCTGCTTCTCGTTTTACGTTGAAATTTTTTTTTTTTTTTTTTTTTTTTTTTTTTTTTTCGTTTCTTTCTCAGTGGCGCCTGACGTTATACGGCACAACGTTCTCCGGCGAGAAGAATTTTGCATCGGCGATACGTTCTCTGGCGCGAATACAAACAGTGAACATCCTGGGCAGGAGATCTCCGTGTACGATCAACGAGAAATAACTTCGCAATTACTGAATATTAAATCTCGCCATAGATGACTCTGGTACGGATAGAAAGTAGTAATGAAGAATTTCAAGCGACCATGAAGAATGAATGAAAAAAAAAAAATTTTAATTAAAAAAAAAAACGTTTTTTTAAATTAAAATAGAGAAAAAGCTATTTATTTTGATGTCATCGAGAGCTTATTTCAATTTTGCCACAATTTACATCAGAATTGCCGAATAATTAGAGCACGAATAGTAAAATTATGTAAAACCATAAGAAAATTGTGTAATCACCATGAAAAATAATAATTTGAATTCATGGTTTTGTTCCTTAGCAGAAAAGAAGAAGAAAAAGAAAAAAAAAAACAAAATAACGAGTGAATTCTCGCATGTTTAGACTCGGTTGATGGCGTGTCACGCGATTCCTACGGAACTTGAGTCACCGTCTCGAGAGCCCGGAGCAAAATAGTTGCGTGTTTGGCCGCACAAAGAGAGCTATGGACAAAACTTTGAGGGAGTGAAAAGAAGGAAACGTGACAAGAGTTCTCGGGTGAAACATAAAAAAAGAGAAGAAAGATCAAAGATCTCCGGGTAAAAAGTTTATTCGCCCGATTTATTTTGTTAGGATCGTGACGGAAACGAGCTTCACGAATGACTAACAAGATGTCAACAGCGACAATTAAGGACTTAAAAGTAAAAGAAAACGAAAATAACAACTTGTGAACAAAAAAAAAAGCGTGTTAAATATATCAGCCTCTCGTCTGGTTTACATCACTAAAAAGCTAAACGACTGTACATTGTGGAGCACCAGATCGAATCTTCCTTTATTCCAAGAAGAAACGATCACTTGTTTTCACTTTTGTTTTTGTTTTTGTTTTTTTTTTTTTCATCGATGGACATCCTCGGGGAAGCTTGGAGGAGTTATACCTTGGTGTTTCTCTTGGTACTGAAGTTGACATCATCCAGACTAGTCTTGTAGTCTCTCGGCTGTTGCTGTTGGCTCGATTGGGTAGAGAGATAACTGGAGTACTGATAATTTTGTGGTTGAGGAGTTTGAACAGTAACTAAATTGGAATTGTGATAAGAAGCTCCCTGTCCAGCTTGATCGATCGAGTAATTTTGTTCGTTTTTCTTATAGGCAGAATTAGTGTTGTCATAATTTTGTCCAGAGTTAGAATCGTAGTCGGCGTACTCGGTGGATTGAGAATTGTCGTCCTTGAGATCTTTAGCTTCCGGTGGAATGTAGACGCCGGGTGCTTGTTGAAGGGAAACTGTCGATATTGATTTTTGGGGAAAATGTCCATCGGCGTACTTGGCAGCGGCTTTGGACAGGATCGTAGAACTTGGTTGCAAGTTTGGATCTTGGACCTTGATGATCACGGGATTCTGGGCGTTGTAGTTGCTGACGAACTGCCCTTGGCCGTTGTTGCTCTTCTGTAAATTGGCTGGATTGACGACGTAAGCTAAGCCAGTTTTGGCAATTACGGACTGCGGAGACTTGTTGACCAAATGAGGATTGTTGATGAAGCCAGAATTATCGGATTGTTCATGGGTTTGATACTGGAACTGGTTCTGTCCAGCCTGGTTGGCGTTGTTCTGGGCAAGCAACTTTGCCAGGGTTTGGCTCATTATCTGCTCGAGTTGTTGAACTTTGGCGTAACTCTGGGGCAAAGGATAATCCGGACCGACGGGTTGTCCACCAACGCTGATGACCCTGTAGGTGGTTCTGGGTAATCCTGGAATGGGAACACTCCTGAGATGGACATCTGACAGTTGGGCAAGTTGGTTGTAGGGACTGGGTGCCTTGTAAGTGGTGGGTTGACCGTCCAGGTCTTTGCTCCCGGATGACAGGAAGTTGGCACCATCAACGAATTGTCCGTCTCTAGCCTCGCTGCTGTTCTCGGATTCGTTGTCTTTCGATCGATTCTTTTTGCCTTCGGATTTCTTAGTACCAGCGTTGGATTTACCGGTGTTTTCGACTTCGTCGGATTCCTCGGAGCTTGATGATTCCGAATAGTCGTGAGCCGGTGGCGGTGGGGGAGGTGGTGGCAGAGCTGGGTAAGGTTGGTTGTAGTAATTCGGATAAAAGTATGGAGCCTGGTAGTTGTAATTCGGATATGAGCCGGAGTTGTAGGGGCTGCTTGAGTATGGACTCGGCGGTTGGCTGTATTGGGGGGAATAAGAATTGTACACTCCGTAATGGGCCGGTGAATAGGGATACGGAGTCGAGTATCCAGCTGGGTATGGGGAATAAGAAGTGCCACCGAATGCTGGGGTGTTTTGATTTGAGTAGCCTGCGTTTGGGGCAGTGAAAACACTCGGGGAAGCGAATGACGTAGAAGATGGATAGGAACTGGTCGGGGTGAAGCCTGCGCTGGATAGTGAGCTGGAAACTGGATAACTGCTGCTTCCAGTGGCCTTTGGGTATGGATTGTAGCTAGGATAATAAGGATCCCTCTGGTAATTGCCGCTGAAACTTGCGGTGTAGGAGTCTCTGGCGTCGAGTTTAGGAGCATACAGTTCTGCTGTCAATGGTGCAACCAAATCACGTTCTGTCCCTCTTTTTATTAGTTTTGGGCTGTAGGGATAGACTGGATAAATTGGGAGAAAAGGCTCGTCGTTTGTACTCGAGGCTGATGGGGAATTGGACCTGTATCTGTGGGCTGGTATCAGGGATGGGGTCAGCAGTAAGAGAATCTGAAAAATCATTGGAACAAAATGGTCAGTAAGACAGTTGAATGGTTTGTTCAATAAATAATGTCAATAAACTATGGTCATCATTGATGATGAGTTTTTTCATCGTTTGTCCACTAACCAGCAACTCCATCGTTGATTTCTCCCCACCAACGATCCTATGAAAATGAACTTAATCTTCTGATCTTGATTCCTATTCGTGGGTTAATTGTTCCACCTCGATGATATCCAAACAGATCCGAAACAATTGGTACTTGGACAACACTATTCTACAACCGTTCGATCCAACGGTTCGACTGTTAATGACGAATAGTCCAGCATCCAATATCACATTTATACCCGGATCGCTTGAAAAATCTTTTAAACTAGTTTAACTTTTCTCTCCGTTAGCGTTCCCGGTTATTTTACGATCGAGACTACACCGGTCTTCCGATCTCACAAGAAACCACCGTAAGTAAAACGACGACCGGTATCCGCCCCGCCAATTCGCCCCTGCTCAGCCATTTATTCCTGATGTGCAGCGACGCGGTCTCTTTCAGTGGAAACTGAGAACAGGCCTCGCTCTCGAGACATCACGGAAACTTGTTCGACCCTCCAGTATCCGATGTAAAAGTTTCTTGCTATCGAGATCAACAATGAATGAAAGTAGCTAAAGAATTTTAATAAATTTAAAATACTCCAGAATTTCACAGCTCTCAACCAATGAAAGTGAACAATAAAAAAAAAAAGCTAAGTGATGTGAAAAATAAGGCCTCTAAAATCAATGAAGAGATCATTGAGAAAGAAAAGTTATTACTCATGAATCCTACGAGATAGCCAGAGACACGATTATCATTTTACATTTTATTGTCGTTCTATCACTTTCATTAGAATAACCGCTTTTGTTACGATTGCTGTCATCATTTATTGTAACTGTAATTGGTATTAATTAGTTGTTTATTTTCAAAGTTTAAAAAAAAATTTTTAAATGTACTTTTATCATTTGAGATAGTTCAGGATGAATGGTAGGCCTCAAAATTGACGTTTCATTCTACGATTACTTCCTCATGTACGACGAGTTATTGCAATTGTTGAGAGAACTATCACTTTCCAAACTCGTCACTTGCGGACTGCCAACAAACCTTTTACACCAGTTACCATTTTCTTTTCTTTTTTTTTCTTTCTTTCTTTATTCTCCCACTCGAAAGAATCAAAGGAAATGGCAATGATGCAGAGCTGATGCGAAGCTGGATTAGATTTAAGCTGCATGAGTATAAATTTCGCACAATCTACAAAATTTCTTTGTTCTTTTTTCCCCCCTCATTGTTCGATGCTCTTTCTACGATCGACTACGTGTGTGACTTTTTTTTTCAGCCCACATCTGACCATTTTCTATTTCATCTTCGCAACTTTTTACCTGCTATTCTTACATTCTGGCCTTTCTCACTTCCGAACAACAGGTATACGGACGATCTCCCTTCCCGAGAGAAGGTCGATCGCTTCACTTTCTCCCAGTGACGATCTTGCGGAATCTCTTCGACCACGCCTCTTCCCCTCTTCCGTCTGCGTTATTCCTGTACACGTGAATGTATATTAGAGCGATGCATTATTATTCTTTTTTTTTTCTTTTTTCACACGCGGCGCCTCTTTTTTTTTTCTTGTACATTCGGATGGAACGAGTAGACCGTTGAAAAATGAGGCCCATCGATCAATCTTGAGAGCCTGCTCTCTGCCTCTACTTTATTTTTCATTCTTCTACGATTGTCAAGCACATCGAATCAGCGCTGGATCGAGCCTCGAATGTGAACAACGAATCGAGTAGAAATTTTTTTTTCATCAGATCTCATGAAAAATCCAATTTTTAAAAAGCTACATCCGGAATAAAAAAGCCTGAAAATTGGCAAAAAACTGAAAATTTTTTTTCGAAAAATTTGTAAAATCGAGCAAATAATGAGAAAAAAAAAAAAAAATTTGCTGCACTGAGGAAAATCTTGATAATCCGGAAACCCAGGAGCAGTTCTGAAGAAGACTCGAATACGGTTCCAAAGAGCCTTTGAATCATTCCAAATGACAGGAATTTGCCTGAAAAAGCTGAATATCTGTAAATCGTTTTTTTTTTTTTTTTTCATCCCCTCATTTCGACATAAAAATAAGAAGTTCTCTGCTTGTTTTTTTTTTTTTTTCTACTGAATATCGAAAAAATTACTATTTTATCAGATTTTTGTCTCGATCGTAAATTTTCACAAGGATTTTTGATTATCTGTAAAGTTTCTTTGAAAGCTTCTAAGAAATCGACTGACTCAAAGCTAAGCGAAACTTACTTTGACAGAATGAAGTGCCCACGTACGACGTAGACAAAATAATATTCGAATTTATTATTTTTATAGCCACACCTGACGTCCCCTTTATTCCCAAGAATTGCTTTCACTCTCCTGATATTATTTCGAATAATATTTCACGAGTGATATAAATACGAGAGTAAATTGATCTCGATCAATCCGATGTTATATCAAGACACTCTTTTACTCGGTTGCTTGTGAATTAGTGCATCGCGAGTGTGTGATTGTCGTGACAATCGAATCATGCCAACCCTCGTGAACTGGGTCATGCTTGACGCGGACTGATGTCAATATGTTTTTTTTTTTTTTTTCTTTTTTTTTTTTCATTCATTCGTTTTTTCTTTCATTCGTATAATTAGAAAATCAACGAAAGGAATAACTTTCGTTCGAGTGGGCTGTAAACTCTCGATATCATTGGTGAACACTAATGACACGTTCGATCTTAATCGAGGGCCCATAATAAAACGTGATTCACGTTATCCTGCTGCATTAGAAACGTCAACAGACTCGAAGTCTTCTAATTATGGCTATTCGCGATTAATATCTAAGCTAATTCAATTCGTTTCGTTTATTTCGATGTTTAGTTATTTCTCGAGTTACTTTTCCCAACGATTCCATTCCTCCGGGTTATTATTTATCGACGTATTTTTATCATCATTTTTTTATCACATGCAATGACAAAATCAAATAAATCATTCAATCCGTAATCATCCAACGATTCAAAACTAATTCGATAAATTGTTGAAAGACTGGAAAAAAAAGAAAAAAAAAAAAATCATTTTGGGCATCAAAACTTGGAGCAAAAGTAGTAAAAAACATTTGATTCGAGAACAAAAGATTAAGAGAGAAATGCTAGCACATTTTATGACGTATGCTGTTGGTTTAGTCCGGTGCGTATCAAATGACATTCGAGAGCAGATTTAAACCGCATACAAGTTCGAGTGTCACACGAATCCGGATGAAAACTAGGTCAGATGCATAGAACCACACAGACGCAGCATCAAAGAAAAAAAAACATGGAATCAAACGGAAGATCTAGAAAAAGATTGGAAGAAATAAGTGGATCGAATGTGACCGATAGAAAACAAATAGTTTGGATAAAAAAAAAAACGTTTTCTGGCGGCTTTTTGTTCGGCGTGGCTCTATATTCGTCTTAGAAATGCGATCATATATGGTGGGTTTGACTCCCGTTGATATAGGATGGTCAATTCTTCAAGAGAGTAAACTGGTCAGTCGAGGTCGACATTCACTTATCCATGGAGCGAGCTACACATACGAGCTCTCTGGTCGCGAAGTAGCCTTTACTTTCCCAAATAAAATAAACATTTAGAAAGGGGACTCTTTCGCTGACCGCCCATCCCACCAAGAGTAACTTACAATATATATATTTATATATAAGCACATATACGGAATTCTGCACATGGCTCAGCTCCCATTGCCGGCCTTGAAGTAAAAGTGATCTCTTTTTTGTACTCATTAAAATTCTCGCTTTTTTTTCCTCCAATCTCTCTTTCGTTTATTATTATTATTTTTTTTCTTATTCTTTTTCGTCGACGATTACTTTCCATCGTAAATTTCGCATCGAGGGATGATTATTTGGATCAACGGATTTGCTTTCGGTTTCATTATTCGAAGAAAATTTTTCAGAAATTCAATGAATACTCGGGGCTGAGGTTGAAACTTATGCGAATTGTCATTTTATTACACAAAGGTATATGGTGAACTATACACAACGAGGAATTGCATTCTTATCATTTTATCGATTCGCCGTAAATATAAAATATAGTATAAAAAGACATAAATAAGCAATGGCTAAACTTATAGTTAAGAGCTACAGACAAGACATAAATATATCCGAGTGATCGTTCTCCAAACGCTCCAAGTTATATTCCCGAGGATTTCAGGATCTTTTCTTTTCCTTTGTTTCTCGTGACACACGTTTCCCAAGTTGGAATTATGACGAGACAGTGGTAATCTCATTGAGGAATGAAATAGCGATGTTTAGTATTTTCCATCGGGGCTGGAGTACGAGATTGTGTCGTATTTAGGCTGATCGACAGATTCTATGCTGTCGAAAGATTTTGATACCGGAAAGCTCAGGAATCGTGGACTGAGATGGGAGTAAGAAGCCTGCTGCTCGGGTGGGCTGCTGTAAGAGCTCGATGGACCTGAATTACCGGATGATGAATATCCAGATGAACCGGGTGAGCTGTAACTCGGACTTGGTCCGGAATAAGATACAGACGGGCTCGAATAGCTGGAACTTGAACTGGAGTGGCTGGAACTTGGACTCGAGTAGCTGGAACTTGAGCTTGGATAGCTGGAGCTGAGGCTGGAGTAGCTGGAGCTGGGGCTGGAGTAGCCGGAGCTGGGGCTGGAGTAGCTGGAGCTGGGGCTGGAGTAGCCGGAGCTGGAACTGGAGTAGCCGGAGCTGGGACTGGAGTAGCCGGAGCTGGGGCTGGAGTAGCTGGAGCTGGGGCTGGAGTAGCTGGAACTTGAGGTAGAGTGAGAATTAGGAGGCGAATAGATAACGGTTGGGCTTGGGTGGCTCGAGCTGGGGGATCCGTAGCTGGAGCTTGGTGCAGAGTATGCGGAACTTGAGGCCGATGCGTAGGAGCTTCCTTCGGAGGAGGCTGGATGATAGCCTGAATAAGAGGCCGAGTCTCCGCTGGCATAAGATGAGGCTGAGACAGGGAGTGAGTAGGTTGAGCTGTCGGATGAGCCAGTCGAGAGGCCGCTATGGGATGACGGTACGCCGTACGAAGCCGAGGGAATCTGAACCGAGTAGCCGCCGGATGAAGCTCCGGAGCTGGATGAGTATCCTGATGAAGAGCTGCCGTGGGAAGAAGCTGAGGAAGCAGCTGGAGCTCCGTAGCTTCCGGAAATGCCATGGGATCCACCGGACACGATGATACTGTTGCCCAGAGAATGTGAAGATCCTGATAAAGCTGGAAGTGCATATCCACCGTGGGAGCCTCCGGAAGTCAGAGCACTTAGAGAGATTCCCTGACCCGATCCATGGGAGGATGACAGCATGAGAGGAAGGCTGTAACCGCTTGAAGAGCCGGATCCGTGACCTCCAGATCCATAAGCAGAGAGTCCTTGAACCGGGGAAGAATAAACTGGCGTGGAGTAGCTAGCGGATGACGCTCCTGCGGAAGAGCCACCGTGAGCACCGAACGTCACAGGACCTGTTTTAGATGATGTGGCTTGGATCAGTCCTGGTGATCCGTAGGAGATGCTGGGTATGGAGTAAGAAGCTTGTCCTCCACCCTGACCTCCGAGAGAATATGAACCCAGACTCAATCCATGACCTCCAGAGGATCCCAACGACAAGCCATGACCCGACAATGATCCCAGGCTCAGTAATCCATGGCCACCTGATGATGCCAACGATAAACCGTGGCCTCCGGAGGATCCCAGCGATAAACCATGACCACCCGATGAACCGAGGCTCACCGAGTGACCTCCCGGTGACCCGATCGAATATCCATGTCCTCCGGATGATCCACCGAATCCTCCAAGACCATAACCGAAGCTGAGACTTGGTGGTGACAGTGAAAATCCCCCGGACCCATGACCCAGGTTCAATGATTGAAGTCCTTGGATTCCTGATTGACCTAACGTCAATCCTCCTGCTCCTCCTCCACCCAGGGAATAACCACTTGACATAGCAGGTGCATTGACCGGTGTGAAAAACGCAGCTCCTCCGCCACCTCCGTGACTGGAATAGTCACCGACTCCTCTTTTATCCTTACTTGGACCATATCTCCGTATCCTTTTCTCACTGCCTCGCACATCTCGGCAAGATACCGATGAGAATATCAGAGCTGTCAGGCCCAACACCACCTTGAAGAAAATTAATGTTCAATCAATTAGAGGTTCTGTTAAATTGAAGTTGAAATAACTGAATCACTGAATTTAAGGACTCACGAGCGTTCGCATCCTGATTTTCTTGGCGTATATTAACGGCTATTAAACTCCTATTCCCTTTTTATTCACACGCTTATTTTTTTTTTGCTATATTTCAAATAAAACGAAATATTGAAAAAGGAATATTACTGTTAATTCAGAGACTACCGACTCTGATGGTTAAGTGAAGGTTTGTGTCGGTATCTGATGGCATTGCCATCGTTGTGGACACCTTTTATACATCCAGATCCCCTCTCGTACGCCACCGGGAGAGAGGTCTAGGTGAAGGTAAAGGCAACTTGTGAACGAGTTAACGCACATCCAGATTCACTCATACAATCTTATGGAAAACGCCTTCACCGGCAGCCCCAACATTGATGGAATTTTCGTGGCCTGGGACAGGGGCACATCCACCTGGACAGCACACACTAGCCTTTATTCCTTCATAATTGACTAACTAACTTTAATTTAAGTAACACTTTCGAATCTGTTAATTAGCGAGAACGTTATGGAACACCCGAAACATCAACTAATCGGTACGTCGCCACCGTCGATCGATCCTTTCTCTCTGCATCTTTTGTGAACGTCTTTCGACATGGGTCGACACTTGATTGGACACTTAAAATGTAATTTAGATCTTCATTCGTTACCGGCCACTTTTCATTAACAACTTCAATACCGAGAAGTTTTTTTTTTTTTTTTTTTTCTTTGGTTAATTAGAACTTGTTTCATTACTGGGCCACTTTTTATTGGGAATAATTTTTTTTAAGGGGTTCTTACAGGTGTTTAGATACCTTAGAATTTTTTTATGGCTGTCCATCCATTCCAGGGTCATAACTGTTATGGTTTTCATAATACCGACACGAAATTCTCGCATGTAATCACGTATGTACTTCAACACAGTTATGACACAAAAAAAAATCGAGAGGAATCTTTCGAGTTACCTGATGTTGAGCGAGAAAATTTTTTTTCCATCGTACTCAGACGTTTATTTGCACATTTTTTCGTTCTGTCGTGTACAAATTTTTCAAAATCTCAATGCCCCTCTAAGCGACTTAATTGGCCAATATTTATCAGCAAAAATAATTGGAACTCTTAATTCATAAAATTGGCAAATATTTTGAAAAAAAAAAATAAAAATAAAAATAAAAATAATTGAGGTATGATGAAAAGTGACGGTAAGGAAATCGATCGATTCGAGACGGTGAAAACGTCGCACAGTTTTCTGAGACAATGAACCCGAGTGCTACATTTGTATTTTTTTTTTTTTTTTTTTTTTTTTTCTTCATAGTAATCGGCGTTTGCATATCTAGGATCTCCGATCGAAATAAAAATCGTGCGAAACGTTTGTCGCGTTCGTTATTCACCCAGTTCCTATTGCCATTGTACTCTCTTTGCTAGTGTATTCCGAACATGTTGGAAAAAATTACTTTTCCCTTTTTTTCACCTACTTCAAACCGATGAATATACGATCCGTGAGATATTTCATGTGCAAAAAAAAAAAAAAAAAAATAAACGACTATTTAAAGAACGAACGCCTGGTAACGGTGGTCGAGAAATGTCGAGATTAATTGTTCATTATTCGCTTTGGCATAGTAATTAAAATTCTCACGAGGCTGTTGACTCACTGTCATTGACTAATCCGAGGTGAAGGGCAATATACTCGTCGGCTTCAATTGTTATTTATTTCTTTTTTTTTGATGATTAAATTTTGATGATTAAATTTTTCTGAATTTTTCATATTTCATCAGTGTTGTTTGCGATTGAATTTCGGCATTTTTAAATGGTTTATAAAAAATTTTTTTTTCGTTCTCAAACGTTCTGAATATTTCTGCAGGGAAGTTCTGTCAAAAAATGTTTCTTCGTAAGAAAAAAAACTTGTTAAGATACAACGGTATAAACATCAATTGACTCTTAAATTATGAATGAAAATGTAAAGAAAAATGTGACGGGGTTGAAGAAACAAATAACTTTCGAGAAGCTGCGGCCTCTCGAGCGATTTCGTTAAAAATTTATGCAATTTAAAAAAACTCCTTTCACTCTCATTCTTCAAGCATTGGGAAGCACAAACTATTCGACATGCGCTCTTTCCTTCCGGCTGTAATACGAGAGGAGCTGTAAAAAATTGTGAACGTTCCTTTTCTTATCTGGCTAACCGATAAATCTTGATACATTTTTATTTTTTTTCGAACGAATCGGTTTTTCTCCTTTTACTCGATGATGGTTCTCTCCAACTACGAGACACCGGAAATCGACGTTTCGCGTTACACGAGTCTGTCATTTTTATTCGTTGAACAATTATTCAAATATTATTTACTCATTTATCAGTCTCGAGAAAAAAATAAAATAAAAAATACTTTCCAAGATTAATGAGCCTGAATAAATAAATAATTTGTAACTTTATCATTCAATATTTCAATAATTTTTTCAACGATTCGATCATCACTTTTATTTTATCCAATTTACCGAAAAATTTTTATAAAAATTCTTCTTAATATTTCACAGAAACAATTTTCATTGTAACCGCAGCTCAAAACTCGATTTAAAGTTGTCACTAAATTGTTGAAACTTTTGAATCACGAGCATTTTTCACTCGAGCCAATCTTTTTGTTTTCCTGTCGTTAAATGTCAACTCCAACAGCGAAGTGAGTAATTTTTGCAGCCATTAAACTTCGAAAGTGAGGATTCATGGGACAAGAAATGACGGAAGTCAAAAACGATTGAAATTAATGTTTTTTTTTTGTGGTTGAACTTCGTTTGGAATAAGCAAAACAGCAATTGTTTGTACTGGAAATAGATTCGAACCTTTCACGATCGAGCAAACGTGCAAAATTTCCAAAATTTACTAAATTAGCAAAAAAAAATATATATATATATATATTTGTCGCACAGGATGTTCGTGGAAAGTGAGACCACATCGCACTTGATACAAATACGAAGTATAATTACAACGCTTCGGGAGACACTCGGCCTGGCGTAATAACGCTTTCAATCTCGGTGTTTCTTCTCACAAGCAAAACTCGGTCGATATTGTAGATAGAATATAACAGAAAGAGACGTGCAATGACTCGGCACGCAACAGCTAATTATTATTTTCCCCACGCTCCATCATAATCGAGAAATTCCAAGCCTTCCTTTACTTTGACTCTTTATTTGTACATGAAATATGTTGTATTATCTACCGGAGCGAAATTTCACTGTTGTCAGTGATCGTTTTGTGCTGAGAAGAAAAACAAAAGTCTCTTTGTTTTTATCATGAAAAATAATTGATCTACAACGTTATTTGTCATTATGAAAATACACGAGAAAAATCACGTTTCTCACGACGAATTGAACGACACTTGGATGAAAATCCATTCGGAATAACGAATTTTCATTTATTTATTTAATAAATTAATTATCGTTTTGTTCATACAGTTTTAACGACAAAAAAAAACAATTTCTTATTTGTTCAAATAAATAAAAAAATTTAATTTATTTATTTTTAATTAATTAATCAATTTTTTATTATTATTAATATAATATTTAATAATTAATTAATAAAACGTCCAATTTTGATAAGAACAAAGAAAAAGAAGGTCCCAGCACACTCGCCGTGGCCCTCTAGCGGATTTATGACACACCAGAAATCGCGCCCCGGAATAAGGCGTCGCAGTACTCGACCGTGGTATAAAAATGCATAAAAACCAGTTACTCATTAATCAGAATTTGATTTCCGACCATATTTTCCCAGATTCCTCTAACCGGAAATAAAATTTAAAAAATTCTCAAGGACGTCGTAGTCTCCGGGTAGCGTTCAGTAATTTTCGAGTAATGAGCTGATAGTTGTACCACAGAAACCGTTAATTTTTTCTGGATAAAAAGCATTCAATGTATTGATCCAAAGCCTTGAACATCTTCACACAAAAATCCATTCAATTTTCATTTTTTTTTTTTCATTTCATTTATTTCAAAAATTTTTTTTTCAAATTTCAAATTCAAATTTCATTCAATATTCGTCCAGAAATTTTCTGACGATGACATAATAGTTATCTCAAGGGGACTGTTAATTTTTTCGAGATGAAAAGTATTTTATATTTCGAACCAGTAACGCTCTGTCTGGGTGTCAATTTTACTTTGAAATCATTTGAAATATTCGTGCGTTACGGAGCAACAAAAATCTTCACAGATTTACAAATTTGTTTGAAAGTAAAAGTATGGAAATTATAGAAAGTAAAAAATGGTATTTTTGAATGAGAGTTATGTAAAGAAAAAAAAAAGGAGAAAAATACGAATGGATGGATTGTGGAGAAAGATGGCAATGAGATGATTTCAGACGATCCGGGACGTAATTTTCCGTTAATTTCTCCAAAAAAAAAAAAAGGAAAAAGAAAGACTTGAGAACATATCGAAGCACGTAAGTGGTCATTTTTTCGTGATACTGGACGATTCTGTTGCGGGGCAAGATCTGCTCGTGACGCCCTGGTAAAACTATTGATTTCGTTCAACTTTCACCGTCGTTTAAAATCTCCTTTATCCTGCTAAAGATGGACGGTCCAGGAAGGATGTAACGGAAAAGGCCCCTTAAGACGCCGGTTACAACTTTCGATTTCGACTCACGCCTCCCTCGACATTTCTCACGAGGATCCAATGCCGAATGGTCGAAAGAGGAAACTCTTCCGGTAACGAATTGTTAAACTTTGCGAAAGTCCTCTTGGGAGATTTTTTTTTTTTTTTTTTTTTTTTTTTTTTGAAAGGATGTTGGATCCTGGAGCTCTCCAATCCTTCAACTTTTTAACTCACCGGTAATCAGCCCAAACGACACTAATAACGATCCAGCAATATCGGATTTCGTTAGAAGAATGATACAACATCAAATTCCTAAGCATTGTTTTATGATTAATTTAATTTAAGTTAATAAAATTTATTTTTATTTGAATTGAAATAAATTTTAATTGAATTTCTCAATAAATTCAATTAAAATATGAAAATAAAATAAATTAAATTAAATGACATTGAATTTAATTTAATTCAAATACAATTTAATTCAATTTAATTAAGGTTAAGTGTAATTTAATTGAAAGTAAATTAATTAATGATCGAATCAACACCGAATTGACACGAATCTTTACCAGTAGAAAATCTATTTTTATAAATAATTTGTTTCATAAATGTTTTTTTTTTTTTTTCATTTTCATGATTTTTTTACAAAATATATTTTTTTAAATTTTTATAAATTTATTAATTTAAAAGAAATATTTTTTTACTTTTGTAAAACGAAGAAATTCGGTCTTGGCGAATGGGATTCGAGTAATTCGGTGTGATAATAATGAAAATAAAAAGCCTCCTATTCGTTATAGAACGTTGTAAAAAGTTTTTTAATTGATTATTGAGAGACGTTTAAAAAAGTGTGAGATGAATCATCGCTGTAATGAATCATACAGATTCTTCTGAACCGGATATCCCGAAGTATTGCGGACTCGTTCATTCCGAAAGAAGGTTCGAACGATTAGAAATTCTCGTACGTTGCTCGAGCACACACAGGAAATCGTATAATTTCGTACGAAATTACGAACTTTCGTACGAGACGAATAATTCGCTAAATCTGCGTAACGATTTTGGCTCGTTCAGCGAAAATGATATTTTCAAACATTTTGCAGAATAAATTGCCTGCAAACGGAAATAATAAACGAGGCATTTATTTCAAAATTCGAAAAAACAAATATTTTTTTTTCGATCTTTTGCCTTCTTTGCATCAATTTTAATTAATCAATATTTTTTTTTTTCAATTCAATTAATTTAAATAAAATTTAAAAGTTACTGGCAAGTCAGTTTTTCATCAAATTCATGAAATCAATTTTTTTTTTTTTTTCCAAGTAAATAATAAACACGAAGAGCTTCAGTGGCAAATTTTCGAAAATATTTCATCAAATCCATTCATTTTTCGTATTCGATGGTAAAATCCAAAAAAATACTTCGATTATTATTTTTTTTTTCACAAAATTAAAAAAAATTAACAAAATGAAAAATAAATTTGAAAAATTTTGCACAAAATTGATTTTCTCGCGCGTCATTCTCTTTGTAATCGAAAAAATATCCGAAAAAAACAAAAATCGTAGACTCCTCGGTGACGTTAGTGATGAGCGTTTGAAGATGAAAAAAAAAAATCCTTTTTTTTTTCGTTGTTTTCGAAAAAAAAAACGAATCGTGACCCATTGAAGTGGAACAGGAAAATTTTCACTTTTTCCGTCATTTTGCTCGTTCTCGTTGAATATTTAAGAATAAATATGGAGAAATTGCTATAACTGTCGACGTCACAGGAATATTGAGAGTATAATTCAGTGAATAAGATCCTGATTAGGATAAGGAGGAATTTGTTTTTTTTTTTGGATCTCAGACGACGACAACGACGACGTCTCGATCAAGAGAAGATTTCACAGAAATGGCTTAAAAAGGAAAAAAAAAAGAAAAAGAGGAAAAAAAAAAATCTGTTGACTGGATGAAAAATCTGATAAAGTACGAGAGTGTGAAGAAAGTGTTAGTGCGCAAGTGTCTCCAGTGTGAACGGTAAAAGTGCCGAGTGTACAAACTGGTTGGAGGAACGAAAAGCAGAACTGGATTTAGGTCAGTAGAGGAAAGTGAATGGCTGTGAGAGAAAGAAAGAAATAAAGAAAGATAAATAAAAATGTCTCAGGTGTGCGTTTGTTTTTCTCTCTCCGCGAGAATAAACAAGCTATATGGTGGGGATTATACACGTGACCACTCGGCTATGATTATTCCTTCGGAGGTGTGGAAAAACCTTGACTTTGTATGATACCCCACGAGAGAGAGAGAGAAATTCTTTCCTCATAACTTTTTACAATCTCGAGGTTATTCTGTAATTTATGCTCATCCGATTACCGAACAAACGTTACGGAATATATATCTGTTGCTCTTGACCTTCAGAATCCTCCCTTGTGAGAGCTTCCTTCTTTTTTTTTTTTTTATTTCTTCATTTTTTTATTGATTAATCTTCTAATATGATTTTTTTTCAAATCAGTCGACTGGTTCATCGATTTTTTATTTATTATTAAATTATCAATTTTTTTTTGCTGATTTCACGCTCGTTTCAATTCGTTCCTTCCAATTTTTTTATTGATTTTTTTGTTTGTTTATGAAATGTTTGATTTTTGAGACCATTCATCTACGACTCGTTTTAGTTTTCAATTGAATTGTCGATCGATGGATTTTGCTCCGTTCAAATTCCTCTTCGCGAGTCTCTTCGTATTGGAGTAATTATTCGATGATGTTGGGCTCGTCTAATTTTTTGTTTTTCATCAATTTTTTAAGAATGTATGAATTTTAAACACTTTTTTGAATTTTTTGAAAAATTGACGAATTTTAAACTCGTTTATTTTTGAATTTTTGAAAAATTGATGAATTTTTAAACTCCTCTTTTTTATCTCAATTTTAATGATTGATAAAAATTAATTTTCAATAAAATAAAAAACAAGAATAATAAAAATAAATTAATGTAAAAGTTCAAGTTGTATTGTGGCAGGAATTTATTGGTTCGAATTCAAGTTCGCCATTTCGAAATTAGCAATCGGAGCGTTGATTGGACTAAAATAATTCGGGAGAAATTTCAACGAATAAAAAAATCCAATCGTTGAAACTTTACCGAATTTGATAATTCTTCTGTTTTTTTTTCTCGTGAATTTCGTAAATTTTCGAAAAATTTTCATTTTTTAAAGAAAATTGGACAAGTTTTGGAATTTTTTAAAAAATTCTTCATTATAGCTGTGAGAGTGGATCGAAAACGAAAAGGGAGACTCGGATCTGTGTAAGAAAGTAAATCATCAAATAACATCGATCAAATGACGAAAATGAGTTTCGTGTTGCCGGAGCTAGTCTCGAAAACGACGTTTCGATTATGTATTCTCGGGATATCGTTCGAGTAACCCGAGCCTGGACGACCGTGGTTAGAATTATCGAACGACTTTCGAGGTCACGATCGTTTGCCTCCTGATCTGGCGATTCGATGTTACTGAACTATTCCTCGTCGCTCCGCATATATATTATATATATATATATATATATATATATAAACTTATAACCAAGTGTGTGAGGTGAGAGTTTTGTCTACGTACGACGAAAAGTGAGGTGAAGAGCACGTAGAAAATTTTCTCGCTCAGCCAACTTTCCAACACGAAAATGGAATGAATCCACGATCGCTGACACATCAATTTCAGGACACGTTCGTCTCAAATTATTTCACAAAAAACTATTAGAAAAAAGAATCACTCGCGTTCTACCGAATTAAAAAAAAAAATTTTCTCAAATTCCAAGTCATTTGTAGCCAACTTCAAAAAAAAAAAAAAAAAAAAAAAAAAAAAACGATCATTTTCCAGCTCTTCGATGACCACGAAAAAAAAAGTGGAATTTATCGATTTTTGACGTGTCGAAATTATGTTCAAAGTTCCAAAACAAGAAGACAAAAAAAAACCCCGAAAAAAGCACCTTAAAAACATCCGAACAAGAAAGAAAAACAAAAACGCCGAATAGCAATAAAAAAAAGCCGTATATTTGTAGCTATAAAAAATAAATAATCCTTAATCCTAAGCAATCTGGATTCGCATCGACGGTTTACAGGGACAGAACACACATGGCCATATCGTTCGTGAGCAATCATTCGAAAAACAAGTCAACAATTAGAAATCTAAGTGAAAAAAAAAACCTAAGAAATATAAATCGTTCGGAGAAGTGATCGGAGATTATTTCCAGGCTTGCTCAGGCCTGATCTGCGAATAAGCAGGAGCATAATTCCACGGTAGAGTAGCAACAGCGGGTTTCTGGATTTGATAAACATTCGGATAATAATAAACAGGAAATAGAGGTTTGATGGGTTTGAGTAGCAGCGGATTGGTCGTTTGCTGGATCCCATAAGTGGGATGGCCCAAGCTGGTAGCAGGAGTTTGAACTGATTGGATTGGATTGACAGGAGCAGCAGCAGCAGCAGGAACAGGATTTTGGCCTGGTTGGATGGGATTGACAGCAGGAACCAGAGGGAAGGTTGGATGGAGAGGTTGGATGGGGATGGGATGATGCTGTTGAGGATTCAGTGGAAGAGATTGAGGCTTGAAGGTCGTTGGATGATTGGAAGTGAAGGTAGTGCCTTGGGCAATTGGGAAGGTAGGAATTGGGATGCCGAATTGGGTCGGTGAGGCTGATTGGACTTGGTTGATGGTGGAAGTTCCAGAAGGAACAAAAGTGGTGGGATAAGCGGGATAGCTGGTGAGGTAATTGGTGTTGACGAAGCTAGGAACAAATCCACCCAATTGGGGAAACTGAAAAGTTGGAGGATTGCTGGATGGGGGAGAAATGGAGTTGCCTGATTGGATAGTGGCTTCACCGTTGATGCTCTGGGTCGGTTGGGACGTCGTAGCAACGCTTGCTGGAGTTGGGAGTGTAGTCGATGGCGATTGGCTGGGTTGCGGCGTCGATGGGGGTCCATAACTGTAGCCAGGAGTACTGGAACTCCCGATTGGATAGAAGGATCCAGCTGATGATGGTGGATACGGTCTTTGATGGAAGTTATTGCTGGGCCTGTCCAGCTGGGGACCTACCGATGGATTCATTTGACCTTGGAACCCGAAGAAATTCTGAGACTGTGTAAAGTCAGGATTTTCATGATTCTGGGCGTACCTTGTTGGGCCTGTGGAGCTTGATTTCGCTTGGTTGTCATTGAGGGCATGTTGCAATTGATTTATAAGACGATCCTTCTCCAATGATTTTATATTCTGGAGTGTGTCGTGGTCCAGGAAGCCCGAAGCGTATGATGGAACGGTGCCACGAAAGAGGGAAGAATCCTGGAGCCTTCCGGCTTCTGGGCTCGCTGGATCTGGCCTGAAATTCTGAAAGTTATCATTGAATCCTGGCTCCTCGTTGATCGGCTCTTGATTCTGGCTGCTCGCTGGTCTCTCGTAGAGCTGAGATATCGCCTGGGAGTTTTGGCTCAAGAAGAAAGCTGCGTCTGATATCTGGGGATTCAGAGGCTCTCGCAGAAGGCTTTGTGACTGGCTGATCCTGATGGGTTGATTACTGGGATGACGATTAAACTGATTGCGATTGTCGCTCGTTACTCGCTCTGATTCCGATGAGAATCCGAAGGGACCTGAGTTACTTGGCAACTTTTGATTTCTCGGTGGCAAGTAATTCGCCGAATTTGTATTAAACGGCACATTGTTTTGACCCGCTATCGGACTCGGCTCAATGAACTCGAAGTCCCTTATCGGACTCGGTACTCCCTGACGCATGGCTCCAACACCCTGGGAACTTGGAAATTCCTTCAATGAAATGTGCAACTCTGCCTGATTGCGATTCCCACCAGGAGGCTGACGCAAACGCGGTGGACCGTACTGACTGAATGGCCTTGATGTTTGACCTCCAGGATTCCTGCTCACTACTCTACCTCGGTACACCAGTGGCTCCAAACGCTGCGATCCCACAAATTTGCTTGGTCGAGAATACGCATAACCGGAATCTCTCTTTCTCTGGGCTTCCGGCACTCCTGTCTCTTCCGAATCTTTAGGCTCGAGATCGATATCCCCACGGTCGGTCAGGGTTACATTTTTTTTTGTCGATTCCCCGGATACGGTGAGCAGCAGAACCAGACTTGCTAGTGATATCTGTTGGCAAGCAATTGCAGACTCTTTTCCATAAATTCGGTTTCGAAGAACTTTCGTTTTCGGTACGATCTTTTGATTCATTTTTTTTTTTTTTTTTGACATTTCGATAATTTTTTCAAAAAATCATAATCTCTCTGTTGATCCTGATTAGATTTTGAGGCTATCGATTTTTATTTGATTCTTTAAATAACAGTTAATCGTTTCGGACTATCTGATCGAATTGCTTGATCACTCTTGATGAGATTCATCGACGCGATTCGATTCTCAAAAGTTGAAATAACATTGCAATGAAGAAACATATATTTCTATTGAATTCTGTTTAAATGATTGTAATTTAATGAAAAATCTTCGTTTTTGGATAAATTTTCGTATTAATGGGATCATGATCTCGATAATTGACAGCAATTGAATTCCTCGACAATTAAATTGCAATTAAATCCCTTATTTTAATAATGTCGAAAATTTTTGATTAAATTACGAAAAAAAAAAAATGAGAATTTCATTGAAAACTCAAGTTTTGTTTTTTAATTCCCAAATTATTGAAAGGATTCCTAAATTATCTTCATTAAGGGGTGAACCACTCTGGGATTTTGACAAAAGTCAATTTTTTTTTTTCTTTTGCTCAAACAATACTTCAGGGTCATAGAAACCTTGAAAAAAAAATCCGATCCCACTTCCAATACACTAAGAAAAAAAATTCTCTAATTAAGATAATTTTTTTGCTGATTCCCGAGTTATAGCGTTACCCCTTATATCCCAAATAAATGAAAAGATTTTTTTCATTTCACTCTGACAATTGGCGAAAAATGATGATCGAATCTCACCAAAAAAAATCTCATTTTGCTTCGAAGATGTATCTCTCCACTTCGGTGATATAATTTTCCTTTTTATTTCTCAAAAAATCACAACACTCCGATCACTTTTCGTTGAGTTTTTATGATCGACCCCGTACTATCCTGATATTTTTGGTAGTGAGCGACTGTTAATTTGTTGAAAGAAGGACTGGCCCGTGTCGACTAAAAGGAACGCCATAGCCGCACATCTATAAGTACAGTTGGGACGCGACAATTCACGAATTACAATTGACTTTCTTGTCGGCTTTCATCGATCGCTTATACTTAAGCAATACTGTTACGAATCCGTGATGTTACACATATCGATCCTATCGTTATTCGGCACGATGATATCGTTTTACGTAGACACATAACGACGACGATTCATCCTATTTCTTTTTTTTTTTCTTTTCTTTTCTTTTCATTCGACGTCTCGAGCGTGGACTTTGAATACTTAAAATGCCCAAATTAAGGCGGAAGCATTGTTCATCTTACGCAATCTATCAAAATCTAACGCCAATGAATTCTATCGTCGTACGTAAATACCCGAGAATTTCACATTTCTAATCCAATTTGTCGAAATACTTTTGTTTGTTTTTTTTTCCATTGCGAATAATAATGAAAAAAAAAAAAAACAAATTAAATTTTCTACATTTTCGTCATCTTTCTTCATCTCTTTGCTTCGATCATGGGCATAGAATTTTACAGAAAATAGAGAAAAAAAAAATGTGTTTCGTTAAAAAATCATTTTTACTGTTAAAATTTCACTTTATTTTTTGTTCAAATTTATCAAATTATTGTTTCATTTCGTTCACAATTTTTTTTTTTTACAAATTTATTAAAAAATGGTCAATCATTCGTTCAAAAAAATAAGACCTAACAAATTCTTTCATTCGAATTTCATTCGAAGCTTCGAGCAGAAACTTTTCATTACCAAATATTTTATTGACCGAATTAAAATGTGATTTTTTTTTTTTTTTTTTTTTTTTCCAATTTGGAACACGTGCTAGCGAGAACGAGCTACAAAGCACTCCACAAAAGCGATGTAGACCGGGGCGTAGAAAGTGCCGGAAAGCCTGTTTTGTTTTTTTTTTCGTTTTTTTTTTTTCACTAATTTTTATTTCGAAGCATTTTTTGATTTTCGTGTCAACGTTTTTCGTTTTTTTTTTCTTCTTCTTCTTCTTAACTCGTGCAGTTCTCGGTTGAGAATTTGATTTTTAACGAAAATTGAAAAAAAAAAAAAAAAATCGAGTGAAGAGCAAAAAAGAAAACAAAGAAAAGAAAGAAATTTGGAAAATAAAACAAAAAAGCCGTGACTTCCGCGCTACGAAACCTTCCGATATTGCGTCTCGGGCCAACGAACGTAAAAAATGATTTATCGAGGAATTCGCATCACGTTCTCGAAATGGACAAAAAAAAATACTCGCGTCACTCTCACGAGTCACACAGTGAAAGTTCCTTGAAGAAAATAAAAATAAAATAAAATAAAAAGGAAGAAAGAATAAAATAACGAAGAGAAAAAAGCGAAGTTTTCAGTCCACGAACCCACGCGAATGACTGCGATTCGTGAGGAATTGATTCTTCTTCGATTGTGTAATCCCGATCGATTATGCATCAATGAAAAATCGATTGCGCACGAACAGATTCTCTCACTGACACACGTGCTGCGATTCCGCAAAAGGATCTTTTGGCAAAAAAAAAAAAAAAAAGGAAGATCAGTCGTTAAAAGTGAAATCAAATTAATTTGGAGGAGAATTAAATTTTGAAAAAAACTTGATTGATGAAAAAAACCAAAGAAAAAAATGTTTTTTTTTCTCCAAATTCTGGTGTACGACGAATGAAGAAAAAAGTGGGGAAAAAAAAAAATATATATTTTTTATTTCTGATTTACGAGAGATTTTAAGATTCTTTTGAAGTTTTATAGATTCCGCATAATTATTCATAGATTCAGGGACAAGGATACGACGTTTTAGAAACCCGAAAAACTGACGATTGACGAGAAAAAAGTGTTTGTGTACAAATATTCGTTTTATTAGATACAGAGTGATAGAAATTCCAAGCACAAATGCATCCGGTTTCTCTGATTTTGCTGAAGAAATGAAATAAAAATGCTCCAGAGAAACAGAGTTCTGGAGAACTTGTTTTTCTCGTTACTTAAAAACACGAATAATGTAATATTTACGGAACAATAAAGAAGACGATTAATTTGAGAAAATTCACTCAAATTCTTATGAACCATCGATACTGAATTACAATTAAAGAACTAAAGCGCAATCATTTCATATGTACAGTCAATGGAAATTCGCATTTCGACAACTTTCGAATTAAGAGTCATCGAACGATGGCATACGCAGCGCCAGGTGCCAAAAAAGCAAACTAAAATTCTATTCTACCGGATTTCGTCGCCAATTTTATGATTACGGGAATATAAAAAATATCAAAAAATTCGGTTTAATTTCCCGGTTCCGGCTGTGCTCCATTTTCGGAGATCAGTGATCTCTTATCAACACAATAAATTAACAAAAATACAAGGCGCTTTGCTCGCGCCATGACAGCTCTTTCGCCAGACACAATAATTATTTTATTACAAATTGTACACACATTAGCCACAACTGAAGAGACCAGAGCCGGATTCACGCCACTTCCTTGCACATTACGAAATTTATTTATCGCGATTTCAATAAAAACTGACGGAAAAATCCGGTAGAATAGACACGAGGCGTCTGACGTGTGTCAGCGACTATATTTGTACTATATATAGATATATTTTACTATGAGAGGCGCCACCGTCGATTTTGAGTTGGTCACGTGAGCTCGATGACTCTTAAGAATTAAAATAAATAAAAAAAATTAAAATTAAGAAAGAAAAACTAGAAAAAAAAAATGAAGTTGTTAAAATGATAAAAACAGAGATAGGAAATTCGTATTTCATTTCTTTCGTGATCACAATAGCTATTTATATTTACGAAATAATGAAACTGTACAATTGAAATAAATTGATATATTTCGAGTCCCGAAACATTCGGGACTGCGATGAATACGATTTTTTATGACTTCTCGTTGCAGCATTTTGTTTGTCATTAAAAAAAAAGTGATTTTGTTCCTAAAGCACCATATTTTTTCGTCGCAAATCGGAGCTACGAGAAAAGAAAGAAAAAAAAAACCAGGATTTTCTCTCGATAAATATCGTTCGTATAAAAATTGATTATAAATAATATATATATATTTTTTTTTCTTAATAATAGGAAAGAATCTTTTTCATCGGATCAGAAGGATTTAAAGAGAGAAAGATTCGTCGTTGTTTTTTTTTATCTCATCATTCGCCTCCATTGTTATTTTCCATTTTTTTTTTCCAATTCATAGAAACTTATATACACGAAGGACTTCGCGTTGAAATGTTCACACAACGAAATCTCCATCATCATCAATCAATTTCATCGTAAAGAATTTGTCGGTGTTACAAAGAATTCGAAATTTATTAGAAAATTATTGAAACCGTTTTTGTCCGTCGTACTCGGTCGATTTGTTCACTGAAAATATCTGTAAAGCTGCATCAAATCGCAGTAAAGTATTTTCAAAAATTCAACGGACTTCGAAAATGATGAATTTCGAATTGTCTGTTGTCTCGCAGAGACAAAAAGCTTGGAAAATTCGAAACCACGAAAGGGAGATATCGGTGAAAAATTTCAGACGAAATTCCTCTCATATATATATAAATATACAAACCTTAGATTTATTTACACAATGAACTTCGTTTTTTTCTTTACGTTTACATTTTGTCATTCAAGCTGTCACTCCGTTCAGCTCCTGAACGTAATTTCTTAAATAACCCATAAACTCTGCTAGAACTGCGGTGAGCGATGTGTCGATTACTTTTCGTGGTATCCAACCCTTCAAATTTGTATTTAATATCCACGTGAAACGACATCTGCCGGGACAGCTATCATCGCTTTCGATGCTCTCCGTAGCCCAACAAACCAGCCCATTCTCGCCCCTGTGTTCAAACAGATTCATTCCTTATTTTGTTTTTCTTCAATATTATTTTTTCAATTTCCATCATTTTTAGGTATTGATAATTGTTTTCTTTTATTTTTACGAAATTTTATTATTTTCATTTTTATTTCTTCATTTCGTTTTTTTTTTCAATTTTCTTCGAATTGGCGCTTGACTTTTATGTTTAATTCAGTAATGCCGAATTAATCTGGCACGAATTGACTGACGTTGGGACAAAAGGATGATTGAAAAATTGTTGAAAATTTTTTTTTTTTTTTTCGATTTTCTCAATAATTGATTGTCGTTTCTTTTCACTTTTGTTGTGTCGGAAGAATGTATTTGAAATTTTTCTGTCCGATACTCAATGAAAATCCAATTGATAACGTCGAAAAAAAAAAAAAAAAAAAAAAAAAATTTTTTTTTAAATAAAAAAAATTAAGTGCAGAGAATTTGTACTGACCTGACGAAATTTTTTCGTGCTGGTATCTCATTGCAATGTATCCCAATACCGCTAATTATATTATAATTCTCGAATCTACCCCGATGTCGGAGCGTTATAAAATCACGTGGACCGATTATCCCACCACCGTGAGATTTCGTTGATTGGTAAACTATATCGGTGTCTTCATCGATCTGTAACAAAAACGAATGTTTATTATTTACTCAAATAATTGAAAACTAAATGTTTTTTTTTTTCGATTTGGGCTCGATTCAGCCAAAATATTTCGAATTGTTTTCAAACATTTTTCTTCCTGAATCTTTTTTTTTTATTTCTGTAAATATTTAAAAAAGAAAATAACAACAATGAAGCTTCAGATTTTTAATTATTTACGAATTATCATGTTCATTTTTAGAAAAACGTTTTTAAAATCCTGACAAAAAAATTGTCAGCTTCAGATTTTTTTTTCGTTTTGGCAACAATTTTGGAGTATTTCGAGTTTTTTCTTGCAAAATTTAATTCGATAATAGAAATATTGAAGTCTCAAGATTTTCTGGGGATTCCATGTTTAATGTTTTCCTCGTATTTACAGGATTTTTGGAAATTTTTGAAAAAAAAAAAAAAAAAAAAACAATGAAAAGTTTGATTATCGAGTCTTACCAATATTCTACTGCTTTCCATGACTTGCTTGTTCCACGTATGTGTCATCTCGACGTTCTCGTATAGGCAGTCGAGCAAACCGGAAGCTGGTGCATCGATCACACCCTGAAAAATTGGGACTTTAATTAGTTCAACTACTTAAAACCGAGAAATCGATGTAAAAAATTTCGAGGAACATTTTTCATAGGGATTGGGGCAGGAATCACGAAATTTTCTGTTCGCAGGAAAATTCAGATACAAATTTCGACATTCTTGAAAATTTATAAACATTTTTTTTTGTCAATAATAATAATAATCCAAAAAAGTCAGCAAAATATTGTTTGAACCGAATATTTTCCAACAATTGACCAAACTATTTGTCTTTTTCGCAACGAGAAACGAGTTTCATTTTTTTTTCTTCAATTTACATTTTTTTTCGAATTTTCATTCTTCGATGAAGAATGAAGAGTCTCAATACTGGCAGAATTTTTCCCGATTTTTTTTTGTTAAAAAAACATTGAAATTTCCAATTTTCGGTTCAATTTTCTTGCTGTTGATTCATAATTTTTACAATTTTTACCTCAATTTTCATAATTTTTCCATGTTTCCAGGGCATGAAGGAAATCCTGTCGCCTCGACTAGTCGTTTTTGATTCCGTCCACTCGTTCGAAGTGAGCAATTTAAAAGAGCGATCGATGAGATCGACTGCTTTATGTTTGTACTCTTCTCTCTGTAAAAAAAAAAAAAAATCCCAAAAACTATTACTTTGGCTTTATTTTCTGAAAATTTGAATTTTCGATAAGGCCCAAAATCCAAAATAATTCAAAATTAATCATTTTAAGATTAACAAAAATCAATAATTCAAAAAAAAAGCCTCAAAATTCGAAAAAATATTTGTGAAAACGTAAAAAAAGTTTATCATTCCTCTCGTTTGACGTCAAAAATCCAGAACTCACCCAATTTTCATTTTCTACGTCGTTATCGTCGTTGCAAAAAGCATTTTCATTGAGGGACCAATTATTTTCGACAGGATCACGAGTCATTTCGACTCGGCGGAATAAAAAATTTCGGAGAAAATTTATATCCTGTCCGAAGAGGATGTGCCTCGTCACGGTTGATGGCAACATTGCCAAAAATTTATTTTAACAAAAAAAACCCCAAAAAAATAGCCACAAACGATTTTTCGACAACAGACAAAAAAAAGATCAATTTCACATCAATTCGATTAATAATTTCTTTAATCAGGCCTCCGAACTTTGATTGGATTCGTCAAAATATTATTGAAGCAAAAAAAAACTCAAATTTTGATAAACGCTTCGATGAGCCAAGTTTTTCAACGATTCTAATAGATAAAAATTGTTCCTATCTCGTCGACGAATCACTGAAGAATGATTGAACAATGTGACACAAAAGTTTCGTGTCTCACTATCGACTCAACGAGCCTTAAAACAAAAAAAAAAAACAAAAAAAAAAACAATGAAAATATAAAAGAAACATTCAACTCGCACCATCGAGAAATCGAGTGATTCGAACTCACCCGTAATGGTTGCAACGACTCGACCAATTACCGGTGTGTAATCGTGTGTCGAAAGTTATTGTACAGAGCGATAGTCGTTTGCAACGAATTTCCAATGAGAAGGAACAAAAAAAAGTGCAAAAAATGCTTTTTAAATCGAAAAGAAACTATTTTCAAAGTTTTTGCTTGAAGCCAAAAAGCAGAGAATTTGAAAAAAAAAATAATAATAATAATAAATTTAAAAAATCAGAGAAACTGATGAACGTGTTAACGACATTGTGGCTGTTAGTTGGTTGAGAATAAGCCTGATCTCTTGGGCGATGAAAAAAAATGAAGAAAAAATAAAGTTAAAAGCTGAGAGGGAACAATGAAAATTCTAAATCAGCTGGAAAGTTCGATTCCACCTGTGCCCGTGAAAGGCTCCCGAGAAAAATGAATATAAATCTTTGTCTATGGAATGCCGGAGCATGATTAACGTGACTCGGTCCAGGGCTCAAGGTCGCACAGACACGGACAAAGACGCGTGTAATAATCCACGATCAATTGTCCTCGCAGAACGTTTTTTTTTTTTTTTTTTCCAGTTTTTATAAATCGATTAACAGCAACAACAATTTCGATGATTTGTCACGAAATCACGCTTCGGATTCGTTGGCCAATGATTCAATGAACGATTGAAAAAAAATTTAAATAAAAATAACCGAGAAAAGGGCTCCGAAAGAGCCCGAAAGAGTATTTAAAAATCAAAAATCAATTGAGCAGAATTTCGGTTTTGTAAAAAAAAAAAAAATGAAAATAAAATCAATTCGAAAGGGAACTCAAACAGTTTTAGACTCATTCTACCCTAAAAATCATCTCGGGAAACATCATTCGACGCATCAAGGAGGCCTTGACATTCATTCATGATTTTTTTTGTTTTCTTTTTTTGATGAAAAGTTACGGACCATTCTGGGTGTGAGCCTGGGCATAATGGGTAAATCGCTGCTCGGTTCTTCGATGCTCCCAGCGCTGATGCCAATTTCGTTAGGTTCGTCGTCATAATCCGAATGGTTCGGTGAATCCATGGGGGTGAAAAAATTGCCTGCATTTTCTACTCGTCCCATAGGATCCTCGAGGAGATGTCGTATCAGCGGAGCAGTCTCAGGATTCAACGAATTGGCTGTAAAAAAAAAAGCAATTTTCCGAATAATTTCATTACTCGATATTTTTAGTAAGAAAATATTCTCATTTTTTCGAGTTTAATTGATTTTTTTCTTCTTTTTTTTCTTTCGTTTCGACTCGTATTTTATAATTGCGGTTTTTCGATTAAGGTTGATGAAAAAAAAAAAAAATTATTGCGGGAAAAACTCCTCGTCTTGGGAGGTTAGTTTACTTTTTTTTTCTTGTTCACTGACTTCGAAAGAAAATAAATAAATGAAAAAGAAGAAAACAGCAAAAAACAAGTTTCACTGACTGAATTTTTTACTTTATCGTTCGATATCTCAACAACGATGAACAGTAGGTGAAAAATGTATCAGATCGAAATTTTAGAGCGTAAAAAACGCAACAAAAAAGTATTTATCGAAATTTTCGTATCTCGACGGAGAGCCGAGTTATTGCAAAAAAAACCCAATTGACCCCTTTTTTTTTAAGGTGGCGGAGAACGCACATAGGAAATCTTGGTCGACAATTTCAAGTTGAGCTTTTCTGAGCCCCCTCCACACAATATCCAAAAATCAGCTTTCTCGGTTCACTTGCCGGTTCACAACCCGTTTTTTTTCGACGTAATGACTGGACTATAAACATTTTTGCGGTTTTTCGATTAACTTCGAAGAAAAATAAATAAATAAATGAATCAAAAGAAGAAAAAAAAACATCAGCATACCCAAAATCCATTCTCTGGCAGCCGTTTCCTGAGGTATGACCCGAAAATCGAAGAACCACGCTTCGCCCCAAGCCAGAGTGAATGACGTTATTATTAAGAATCCTTGAAAAGCCGGCTGACTGTTTTGCGACCACTGAAAACAGTTAATTTTTTTATTTTCAAATTTATATTTTTTAGTTTTCATTTTTATTTTATTTTTTTCCGAATTAAAATTTTTGTGAATGCTCGTACAACTCATCGGCTCTGAATTACATTTTTTTTTTTTAAACACTCGTAAACTATTAGTACAGCTGATTCTGTGTTGAAAAAAATGAAGGAATGTTCACCAATTTTGTTTATTTTCGAGTAGAATAACGAGCAGATTTTTTTTCGTTACGTTTCTTTTTCTCGAGAGAATAATATACTTACGTCGAAGAACGAAACTTTGGCTATGATGAAGGCACACGTCGAGGCAGTCGTAAGCTTGAAAAAAATTAAAAATCATTATTGAAAAATTTCTCAAAAAAATCTTTGTCAAAATGTAAAGTGAGTGTTCAACGAAATTTCAAAATTTTAGAAAAACTTTTCATAAAATTTTCACCACTGAAAAAAAAAAAGATTTTTAAAATAAAAAAAAAAAATCAACGAGAATTCAAATAATTGGAATTCTTCTAAAATCGTTTTTTTTCCTTCTTGAACAAAAATGAACGGTGACAAAAAAAAATAAAAGTTCATTGTAATTGATGAGCACTTACAGCTATGATGAGTCGATGATTGAGGTGGAGCATGGCGTAAAATAGTATGAGTACTGTGAATCTGCACGCAGCTGCCATCTGGATAATCCAAAAATTAGATGAATTATGAAAAAATAAAAATAAGAAAAATAAAAATATTCGAAAGGCATTAAATATTAATGGCAACTCAAGCTTACGACGATGTCGAAAAGGGATGTCTCCAGTTTGTAATGAACGACCTGGTTCTCAAATGCACTTTTGATACTCTCCCCAGCAATCTTGAAGAAAAAAAAAAAAAAAAAACAAGAAAAAAATTGAAAAATACACAATTGTCCAACAATTAATCACAATTTGTAATTTTTTTTTTTCAATTCTTCAAAAATATAAATAATTTTTTTTATTATTTGGATTTGAAAAATTAAAATAAAAAAAAAAATAATATAAAAATATGAATTAAAAAAAAATATATAAATATAACGAAATTTTTTGTACAAATAATTTATTACAAATTCTCGAAATTGATCAATTATTCGAATGAAAATTAGACACTTTCTAATGAATTATAAAAAAAAAATAATTGAAACAACTTTATTTTTTAAATTAAAATAATAATAGAATAATTAATTATCCATTCAAATAATAATAATTAATTCTCATTAAAATAAAATAAATAAATGAATAAAATTGTTAATCGATGAAAATGATTTATTAAAAATTCGGCGATCTTCCAATGAAAGAAGCCCCGAGCGAGGCCAATACTTGGATGGGTGACCGCTGAGCAAGGCACCGATTCGGGCATAAATTATTGATTGCGGTGCGGTGTTTCATTCTGGGAAAAAAAAAATGGTTAAAAGTAAGAAGTAGGGAAACAGCTCACCATTGTACAAATGAGCCAAACGAGAGCTGTGAAAAACAGATCGAAAGTGACAAAAAGGCAAAAAAATCTTCTGACGTTTGAGATTTTGTTGCCCTGTCGTGCTCCGGCGATGAGATCTTCGCTGGGCATCTCATCCGACATTCTATTGATGCTGCTTATGCTCCTTTGGGCATAAGAACTTCTGTGGGACTGCAGCGAAGCACTGAGAAGGGTCTCGCCGGCCAGGCCGATCCTCAATTGACGATGATCCTCCGCCATCATCCTGGCCCTCTTTTTATCTCTGTCATATACCAACAAGCCAATAAAAATTTATTATTTTATTATTATATCGAGAATCCAGGAACATAATGCGTCAATAAATTTCGTCACTGTATCGACTGATCGACAAAATAATAATCCGAAAAATTCAATAAATTCACCTGCTCGATAACAAACAATTGAAAGAAAAAAAAAAAGAAAAAAAAAAAAAAAAAATTATCAACGTTAAATGGATGACGTGACTTTTCGAAAAATTCCATCATCTTCATGGCCTCGATCCAGCGTTTTGATAACTATTGGCACCTTTCGGCACGCGTTCGCACGTTTAATCGTCTTGGAAACAGAGATAACTTCTGGAAAATATTCAAAACATTATACCAAAACGTGGTATTTGGTACAAAAGCAATCGCCTCTCAATAGATAGAAGCCAACAAATGTTGAAAATTCAATTGTCCTTCTTTCCCTATCTGCGTACGTCTCCGTTTGCAATTTTATTTCTTTGTTACATTCGTATATCCAAGGCTTCGATAGCGGCTCGATGCCCGGTATATAAAGAGAAGATTTGCCCGATTTCACCTGTACTCTGAAATATACAAACGTTCGAACAACGAAACCGAATTATCATCCGAAGAAATGAAGCTCCACGCAACAATTGTTTTTTACATCCTCAGCGTTTACGTCGGTATGTCGAAATTACAATAATATATTGAAATATCAGATTACTCGAGTATTGAAAACAACAATCAAACGTCAATCAATTAATTCTGAACAATATTTCCACAGTATTCAATGCCAGAAGTTTGTTTTGGAAAAAATTCAAACATCCCGAGTTGAAATCTCTTGACTTCAAAACTTGTCATTGTCGAAAAAACACGGTTAAAATCACCGACAGACTCAACCCTGACTCATCTGCGACTGCGCCTCCGACCGCTTCAAAAAAACCTGCTGGAACCACGATCAGACCTTCTAACCCTGACTCATCTGCGACTGCGGCTCCGACCGCCTCAAAAAAACCTGCTGGAACCACGATCAGACCTTCTAACCCTGACTCATCTGCGACTGCGGCTCCGACCGCTTCGAAAAAACCTGCTGGAACCACGATCAGACCTTCTAACCCTGACTCATCTGCGACTGCGGCTCCGACCGCATCAAAAAAACCTGCTGGAACCACCATCGGACCTCTTACGCCTGATTCATCTACGCCTGCGGCTCCGACCGCTTCAAAAAAACCTGCTGGAACCACGATCAGACCTCTTACGGCTGACTCATCTACGCCTGCGGCTCCGACCGCTTCAAGAAAACCTGCTGGAACCACGATCAGACCTCTTACGCCTGACTCATCTACGCCTGCGCCTCCGACCGCTTCAAAAAAACCTGCTGGAACCACCATCGGACCTCTTACGCCTGACTCATCTACGCCTGATCGTTCGATTATCTCAAACACATCGGCCACCACCAACGAACCATCTGCGGCCCATTGTTTCTCTGATGCTGATGATTCGAGATCGACGAATTTCGATTTAAATGTGATGAACGAATTAATTCTGGAGACTGTCTTGGAATCATCCCTACAACATTGTGGACAGCAATTACAAAATTCGTCTTCTCAGCCGAGTTTTATATTCAGCCCTTACACTATCTACGATGTAATCACACTGTTCTACTTGGGTATGGACGACCAGACGAAATCGTTATTTCGGAAGAATTATTTTCAAAATCCGAACGTTTCCACGATTGATGTTCTGAGGTATCGTAATAACTCTAGAAATGTAGAGCAGCAGAGAAAAAAGAAGGTGAGAAAATCGTGTTTGAATCATTTGAAAAAACCTATTAGGTTCAAAATGTAATAATCATTACTGGAAATGCTTAAAATTATTTATTTTTGTATTTGTTTTTAAGGGAAATGAATCGAAGGCTTACGAATACAACAGTGCAACACATTTGTGGATGAGCAAGGAATATCCATTACGCGAATGCATACTGAATTTGCTCGGGAATGAACTTGAGAATATAGATTTTTCAAATGGTTTAACAAATGTCACGAGCGAATGGTTGAACAACGAAACAAAGGGTCGAAGCAACAAATTCCTTGGAAAAATTCAAATCTCTGACATTGAAATTCAAATCTCTGATATTGATTTCATAATTTTTAATTCTATTCATTTCCAAGGACATTGGGCTTTCGCCAACGTTAATATAAGAAATGACAGTTTTTATGGAGCTACAAACACTAACGTAACTTTCGTGGATTTCACGGGAAATTTTTCTTACGGTAAGATATAACGTTAATATAAATTATCGTTGAAATAATTATGATTTTATAAAAATCGAACGAAATCGTTTTTCCTTTGTCTTCAGTCGACTCGGAGGAGCTCGGTGCCCAGATATTACAATTGCCCTACGAGGGTGCAGAACTCTCGATGTTCATTTTGCTGCCATCAAAGCCCTATTTAATTGACACCAGCAAGGGTCTTGGTACATTGTTGGAAAAATTACTGACCGATGAGGCTGCATCATCGAAATTGAAGAAGTACTTGAAGGGCGTTCCGTCGGTGGCGAGATGCCGAGTATCGCTTCCACAATTCATTACCTCGACATGGTCAGATCTCGATTACCAACCTATTGAGACTGGGTTCTATGATTTTACTCATGAAACCGGTGTTCATCGTGGATATATTATAAATTACGTCATGCACGAGGCTGAGATGAAAGTACCGGCGACATCTGCTACTTCGAGGCTCAATACCGATTTTCCGGAACTCGTAAATTTCACCGCAAACCATCCATTCCTTTTTATCGTATGCGATACAACCCGTATGAAAATTCTTTTCACCGGTATTTACATAAATCCTGAGCTATTAGCGTCATCCACCGGCTGAAATTGTATTAATTTTTATTTCTACTTTTACAATTATACACTATTTTTTTTTTATTTTTAAGGAATACCATGCTTTTTCGTATCCGTGTTCAGAATAGAATCTTATGACTGCGTAGTTTTTAGGATTATTGTCATTAAGGGGTTAGCCCACCCTAGAGCAAAAAAAAACGGTAAACTTATGAAAAAAAAAAAAAAAAAAAAAAAAAAAAAAAAAAAAATTCGGCAAATTATGGAATCAATTGAAATTCCGTTGATAGTCCTCCATTGATCTATTATTAAACTGAAAAAAAAATCGCTGGGATCAATAAAAAAAATAACCTCCGAACAGCTTTTCTTCGTTGACACCTTTTTTTCCACGGCCGGACTCAGATCTCATTCAATTTTTAACCCGGAAAGTTTTTTCGATTCTGTATAGAAATAACTATAGAAGTACGTAAGATTTTTTTTCGATATATTGATTTTTGTCAAAATGGTATATATTTTTTTTTTCAAAAATGATAAATATTCAGGAGTCAAAATTAGGAAAAAATAGTCACCATTTTGGCAGAAATCAATATATCGAAAAAATCCTACGTACTTCTATACTTATGTCTATATAGAATCAAAAAAAAACTTTGGTTCTTAATTCTGGGTTGAAAATCGAATGAGATTTGAGTCCCAGCCGTTGAAAAAAAGGTGTCAACGAAAAAAAGCTGTTCAGAGGCTATTTTTTTTATTGATCCCAGAGATTTTTTATTTTTTTTTTAATAGTTCAATCGAGGACTGTCAACGGAATTTCAATTGATTACGTAATTTGGCCAAAAAAAAAAATTCTAAAGTATACCGATTTTTTTCTCGCTCTAGGGTGGCCTAACCCCTTAATTTGTTTTATTAATCGATCAAATTAATCACAAACAATATAAATAAAAACATTAATATTTTAACTACATTAATATTGTGTATATTTATAATTGTTTGTAATATATTTTGTAATTTTAAATAATGATTATTAATTTTACTACTGCTCCCTTTGAGGAGCCACCTTCTAAGTTGTTTTCAGTAACTCGAAGGTTCAAGCTATAAGATAACCATGGAAAAAGTGTATATTTGTTTATTTATAATTAGTTATACATAATTCAAACGCAAAAAACTTTTTTTTTTTCGAATAAATTTAGCTGTTCTTGAACGAAGCGGTGAATTGCTTTGAATTTTTTTTCCCATATACTTCATGTTTAGTACTGTGATATATATTTTTTTCAGATTTTTCGGGAGGCTAGAATTATCAAAAAAAAATCTTGAAATTTTCCAAAAATTGAATTTTGGAAAGAAAATTCTTTTATTTCTATACTTAACCTAGCATACCGGCTATTTTGGGTCCGCCACCTTGAATTTTTCAGTTCTGACGTTAGAATCGTAATCAACGACCCCGAAAACCTCGCGATGTACCAAATTTCGTGCCGATTGAACGAAAAATCGCGAACTTAACCTAAAATAGTCGCCATTTTGGGTCCGCCGTTTTGAATTTTTCAATTATGACGCCAGAATCGTAATCAGTGAGCCCAAAAACCCTTGGAACACCTAGGATTTTGGAAATTTGTTCAATAGAAAAATGTGCCCCTCAAAGGGTTCATGAAAAAGGTCAAAAAAAATTTTCAACATTTTTCTGTGATTTTTGACAGGCTGTATTCAGATGAAAAATGATCTTATCCAATGTATTTGACTTTGCAAACGTAATATCGCATTCCCGTTGCCATGGACAAGCCTGCGGTGACGAGAGAAGCCAATGCCATTATGACGTATACAAAGTGAAAAGCACACGCACGTGAATCGATCGTAATCATTGGAAGCTAAACGTTTAGAGATCGTTTTTTTTTCGTTTCGAATTTAATGAGTCGAGAATACGACAATGAGTGTCAATGACGCAGAGCCACACGAACGAGCACACACGTGCGAGAACTCCGAGTACATAAAAATCCGCGGAGACATTGAGAAACATGATTAGAAAAAAACGAGTGAGTCTCGAACACAAAATCGAACGTCAAAGTCAAAGCGAGTCCCAAACAAGATTATCCACGTTTACTTTGTCCAGATTAAATTTCTTCGCTATCTTTACCTTCGAAGAATTACCGATATAAACAGACTTAAAATAATCGCGGAAAGACGAGACGACGTGACTTCTAAAGCAACATAACCTCGAAATCCGTTTATCGAAATCCTGACAATCGGAGAGATATTTGAAACCTAATTCTTCGTATTTTTTCGACGAATTAATTAACGGGATGATGGATCAATCGATTTCCTTGTTAGTTTCGATATTATTATTTTTAAGAAACATTTTTATTTATTATTATTCATCAAAAATGTACAATTAGTAAGTCACAATAAAAAATTCTTTACATTTTTCAAGTTTCCAGGGATTTCGAGCACGAAATAAATAAATTGCTGTCAAAGCTATCGTAATTTTTTGTTTTGGTCCAATATTATTTAGCTGCATTGTCGAATTCCGAGTGTCTAAAGTCGTGTCCACTCGACTGGATAAATGAAGAAATATTTGTTGAATAATTGCTTACCCTGGATAGGAGACGATTGACGACTCGATCGACGCATCAGCGTCGAGGACAATTATTCGGTGGCATCCTTACACTTTGTCACGATGTTTTCCATTTCACTGCGCACCATTTAACACTTGCACGCACGCACACAAGACACGCGGACACGAGAAACACGAAAGGAAAGAAAGCAGCGATTTTCGCGTCAATCATTCGAATAGTTTTCAACAATTACAAACGCTCCTTTGTTTTTTCATTTCCTCCTGTCAATATTCCCGAGCTTTTTGTGTCAAAAAACACACACACGTGCACGCTCACTCATACTCGGACAGAAAGGAGCTCGAGCGAGCGTTTAGAGGAGTATCGCGAAACTTTCGGATTTACAGCAGTCGCGTAGTTCGTCATTTTTCCGCTTGGCAGCCAGCGCCGCTTGGCGCGTTTATTCAAACGGCTGTCAGAGAGAAATTTTTTTTTTTGAGAAAATTGTCGCGGAAACTAAAAAAACTAAAAAAATATTGATTTTTCAAAAATATTTGAAAAATTTAAGAAAAATTCCGATAGAAAAAAAAACACGAATTTTTCGAACGTTTTTTTTTTTTCAAAGATAGTGAATGAACGAAAACTTCGAAAAATTGCTTCTAAAAAAGTCGAAGGGGACTACGAATATCGATTTAATCGACGAGAACATAAATTCCCCAATTATTCGTCGAGAAATTCTAAATTTGTTAATTAATCTTACGATAATTTTGTTTTTGCAAAGAAATCCTTAGAGATGTCAAAACTGGGTAATTCTTGGCAGATGTTTAGACGGAGCGACTAGAAAACTTGAAAATTTATAACAAAAAAAGCGATTTTCACACAGGATTTTTTAACAAAAATTTTATTTTTATTTTTCATGGAACACGTTAAACACGTTCGATTGTTTAAAAATATATAAAAATGGAGATTTTTCTATCACATATTTATCTACCATCGTAATTGGTATTACAAAATGAATTATTATATTTTATGTACACTTGAATAACTTTTTTATGATTTTTTTTTTTTTAATTATTTTTTTTCTTCCGGATTTAATCTTCGAGGACGATCGTTCTGAGAGCGTCCTCAGGATCGATCGACAAATAAGCTGTTGTTCCGACGTTGAAAGGAACGCCTATGCCACCGTCCAACACCAAACCGGCGTCGTAACATTGCGATTGGACTGTCATAGTCGTACAAAAATCGCGAGGCGCAATCGTCTTCGGTAGTGGCCATATATCGTTGATGATGATGTCCCTTATCGCGTAACTCATTCTACTGTCATCTGAAATTAATTTTTCATGTAAAAACTAGAAAAAAATATTTTTTTTCTCCTCATTTTGCTAATTGTTGATTTTTTCAGCTAACGGTTAGTGATAGAGCAAACATTCGTAGGACCAATATTGTTGAGCATCAAATTTCCTACGAAAAAGGTTCAGCATTTTTTTCTGTAGCTTCATTAGTTTCGATGTTAGGGCTTCTGATAAGATTTCGATTATTTAAATTGTTAGAGCCCACTTAAATCGCGTATATTTTCGAAAGGGCTGGAGATACGCCAAAAATGCTAAGGACCAAACTTGCAGAGCACAAAATTTCCAAAAAAAAAGTTCCAGACAGCGACGCTCTATCTCCGGTGGTTTCGTTCCGAGAACGAAGACCGTTTTTTTTGTCCAATTAAATCTCGAATAAAAGAGATTTTCTGCCAAATTACCAGCAGGAAATAGTAGACTCTCGTTAAAATCTGTACAAATTCTTTCGAGTTCCTCTTCGCTGTAACTTTTCTGAGGATTAGCCACCCGCAGAATGTCCTTGACCATCTGAGTCGTCAAGCTGTTTATCGCTCTGTACCAAGAGCTCGATCCCGTTCCTGTGCTTACGCACAAACCGGAACTTTTGACTTTGTGAAAATCCGGTCCGTCGTCAACTTTGATGTTGAGGGAACTGGTTCTCGCCGATAAAGACTCACCGATGAAAACCTCAATCGCAAAAGAAATATAAATTTGTATACTACTTCGATAAGACATGGGATGATCAAAACTTTCGTTCGTTCTTTTATGAACTCACTTCGTTCAGGGCCAGCCAAGGTAATTTTCTTTCTTTAGGTCCATCCTGCCCAAGAATCGTACTCTCTCTCTCGTCAGCTTGAAAACTTCTGATAAGAAAAAATGATGTATCAGTTTTTCCTCTCTCGATTCCAGTAAACGAACAAACAAAAAAATATGCAAAATTCAATTGTCATTTTTCACGAAGATCCTCAAAAAATTACCTCCCGACGTAGCAATTATCAATGCTCGAATCTTTGTCGGTGTAATAAGGCTTGTAACTCTCTTTCCCAAGTATTCGTCCCTTTTCGTGCATGTGAAACGGAGAATTTAGAATTCCGGTACCTCGCAGCGTCACTCGTATTCTACTACGCATGAGATAATTAAAATTTCCTGATTTCAACATCTCAAATATCTTTGGTATTCGATCCGTGTAATTAGGGGAAAGCATCAAATAACCCTCGGATGTTGTCGGATCGGAATTTATTCCGAGTATTGGTTTGGCGTTGTCGTAGACGAGATTCGCTCCGAGTAAAAACGTTCCGTCGCCTCCTATCGCCAGTATCATATCTGCCCAGTCGAAGCTTGTCTGATCTATACTGAGCCTACAGAATTGTTGTAAAAGTTATGATTGAACAAAAATTCGAGTGAATCTTTTGATTTTTTTTCAATATTTTCATATTTTATTCACCTGTCCGTCAATCTATAGTCGATATTCAAAGTTTCCAATGTTTTGACAGCCCGCTCGACGACGTCTTTATTTTTGCGATGGCTCTCTAGCATCGCTTCGCAATCGGAACCTCTTTCCAAAAGCTTAGTTTCAATTTGTTCGTCGCTCAATTTTGGCTCGCGTAATCTTTCGAAATCGAATCTCGATACTTTGGCCAATATCAAAACTCTTTTTGGCACAAAACTCGATTCCTTTCTCGACGACATGCTTAATTCTTTGAAAATAGCAGTCGAGGATTTTAAGAGTTTAAGCGTACCTATAAAAACAGTTCGGCGTTGATGAACACTGCAAATTTCTTTCGATCGATTGTCTTTACCGTTAATAATACTTGTGAGAAGTAAAAAAAATTGAATTTATGTGAATTTTTTCGAAAAAATGTTCTTTTTTTTTTTGTTTTTTGTATGATTTTCATAACAAGCATTTAAATTTTTCGGAAAAAATCGTTTCTCAGAGGTTTTCAAAATTTTCTTTCCAGTGGGATTGGAAACTTCGAGAGAAAAAAAAAAAAAAAAGGGATCGTTTTGCACGTGATGGCAAAAAAAATTTACTGGTAAATTTATCGTTTAACCAGGTCAATGCCATTTCTTGTCAATAAAATATATTTTCAAATTGAGATTAAGAAGTATTTCAAGAATTAGAAAAATCCATAGTTACAAAAGCTGTTGACGTTTATTTAACAAAATTTGAAGTATTTTATTGTATCACGGTAAATACGAAAAAATAGAACGGTCATGCTGACATAACCTCGAAAATAAAATACATTAAAATCAACGTTAATTATCGAATATTCCATATAAACTTACGTGAAGCTTCTCTTCTAAAACTAATAAAAACGGTCATGACGTCGAACCCTCAACTCGGGGTTTATAAATTAAAGAAAGAATGATTTATTCATTTATTTCGTTCTCTTGACCGGCTACAATGAAACACGATGGTTATGGTGCCCCCTCTGTGGGCGTATGACTTATTAGCTAAAAGATAAAAGTTTGTTGTGCAACAATAACAGAGTGAAGAACCGGCTGCTTTCATATATTCGAAAACCCTTATCTTGACTTATACATCAATTATAATTGAGTGATCATTTCACCTTAAAAGTACGAAAAAATCATTTGAAAAATAAACAAAAATATGGCACCGAACGATTTGAAAATTCGTCTTGGAAAACTTTCTTTTCCCATAATCTTCGGATCAGCTGTTTTGGCAGGTTCCATAGCATTTTACAACAGGTAAAGAATTCTAAAAATTCAGGTTCAATGGCATCAAATTCATTGAAGAAAACGTCAAAATTGCAGAATTTCGTTGTATTTTTTTATTTTTTTTTTAATTAACCAATGAAACATAACCTCGAAATTACTGTGAGAAAATCAGTGTTCAAACGAGATCGAAATAAAATGAATAACACACAGAAATAATTGACAGTAACATTGAGAAAAAGCATTTTTAAATCTCGATTGTTTTTTAAATGGAAACTTTAAAGCCATTTTGACTCCTTTTACGGTACATTTAACCTGTCCACGTCTTTATTTCGAACATAAAATTTTCGAAATCATATTCCAACGAAGGACTAGAATCGTGACTGATTAGTATTTTAATTATCGTCTTTTTTAAAATAAAAATCGTAATGACACAAGAAATTTGCCAAAGTTACGGTTTTTCGTAACTTTTTTTTTTCCAAATCCAAAAAATCCAAAAACTGTATTTCATTCACGAATGCAAAAAAAAAAATGAAAATAACAATATAATATTCATAAAATCGATGAATCCAGAAATAATTAAAGGAAATTTAAATGTTATTTCAAAAAACTTCGTCGAATACACGCTTTGTCCTTTTTTTTAGGCAATATTTTCTGAAAAATATCAGAGAAGAAGCGATGAGCCTGTTCAACGAAGATGTTGAATCGAATCGCACGCTCGAAGAATTCAAAATAAAATACAATCGTGACAAAAAAAATTCGTCCGTCTGAAAAATTGAAGCCACAAATTAATTTTTATTCATCATATTTTTTAAGAGTATTACAAAATGTAGAACCAATTGGCTCTTGAAACCAGAGGTTTTTCCGAATGAAGCGCAGGGCAGAAAAAAAAATACGATTAAAGTTTATCGAGATGTTTTTTTGTTTATTTTCGATGCTCAAATTGACTCGTGTCAAAATGTCAAATTTGTGAAATTTTTCACATTCTATTAATATTCTGTTAGCATAATTATAAAATAAACTGATGATAATAAATATTAAAAAAAGTTTATTAAATGTCATTCAATTTCGTCGCTCCATGCCGAATTAAGTTTTTTATAATTTCGTTGATTCTGACGCTGACATGTGAGTACATAGATTTAAGGTTAATCCTATCGAGGTGCCTGGGTCGTGGGATTCGCGTGAAAAAAATTAAATGCCGTTCTTCAATTGATTCCTCGTTACGGTGCAATTTTCTCGATGAAATTTCACTGTAAAATTAACCTAAAAATTCTATCCGCGGTGTTATAAAATTTCTATTATTCTCGATCAAATGATTTTTCGTATCAAAATTTTCATCGTGTAATCGACAGGTGTATCGGCGAAGGAAACAAAATGCATTCGATCAAGAGAAAGCGAAGATGGTCACCGATATCTCTTGTGCAATGCCACCATCAGAATGAGAACTTTCTCAGCTTGTTGTTTCAATGCAGAGCTCAATTATCACTACTGTTGCTCCCTAACCGAATTCAGTAGTATGTGAGTACACAAAAGTTTCATTCGAATAAACAAAAATTGCAATAATTCAGCTAAAATAGGTTAAAAATAAAAAAAATAAATAAAAAAAAAATAATATCCATGAATTCGGTACAATTTTACTAAAAAAAATGGTAAATGAGAAATGACACTTCGTTTGAATTCAACCAACTTTCATTGTTAGGTTTTTACTAAGATTGTAGTCTCGCTGAAGCTTTTCAGGCACTTTGAGAATCCATCGAATCTCTAATCTTCACTTTTTTTTCTCCGGTAACAAATTTTTCTAAAATACTTTCAAATATTTTTATTGTTTAGTCTCAACAAGAAGAGTGCTCTTCGTCAAATTCGTGAATTTTTATAATTGATAATAAAAATCGACGAATTTAGATATTTACAGGAAAATCAAGTGCGTTTGAAAAAAAAAAAATTAAATTCATTCGATTTTACGAAAAACAATTATTTGTTGATAAATGTTGAAAAAAAACATAGAAAATAATTGAGTCATCGAGCGATGGCATACGCAGCGCCAGGTGCCAAAAAAGCAAACTAAAATTCTATTCTACCGGATTTCGTCGCGAATTTTTTATGATTACGCGAATATAAAAAATATCAAAAAATTCGGTTTAATTATCCGGTTCCGGCTGCGCTCCCTTTTCGGAGATCAGTGATCTCTTATCAACACAATAAATTAACAAAAATACAAGGCGCTTTGCTCGCGCCATGACAGCTTTTTCGCCAGTCACAATAATTATTTTATTACAAATTGTACACACATTCGCCACAACTGAAGAGACCAGAGCCGGATTCACGCCACTTCCTTGCACATTACGAAATTTATTTATCGCGATTTCAATGAAAACTCACGAAAAAATCCGGTAGAATACACACGAGGCGTCTGACGTGTCAGCGACTATATTTAGATATATTTTACTATGAGAGGCGCCACCGTCGATTTTGAGTTGGTCACGTGAGCTCGATGACTTAATAATTTTTATTGAGCTCAGTCGAGTCTATCGATAGCTTTAGAAAAGCTGAATTTGTTTATCAGAATTCTGGTGAATTGCAAATTTTTATCACTAAAATTCTTCATTGTACGAAAAAAAATAAAATAATTACACTGATTCATCAGGACGCAGATAAAAAGAATCGGAGGAGCTGCGATCGGCGGAACGCTCGTCATTATCTTCATCCTTTTGCTTTGCTTTTTTTCGAACCGTTGTCCGATTCGACGTGCGATTTGCAAGACACATTCGAATTCGCAACCTTCCGCAGACGCCGGAAACGTTTCGTAAATTCAAGGTAAAAACGAAGAAAAAAAAAACGGAAAAATGATGGATTTCTGTTCGTTTTGTTTATTGAAAACGACACAATTTTGTGGTTTCAAAATTGATCGTTTGTTCGTGCAATAACAGTGTCGTTGGTCAATTTTTCAAAAGAATAACTTTCATCATCGAACGAGAAAAATTCGACTTATTTCAACATTTTTTTGTTTAAACTTTCGACAAGTTTTCAACGAGAAACGTTGTTTCGATGAACCGGAAAAATTCGTGACGAAAACAATGCTCGAGAACCTCCTGCGAATGAAAAAAAAAAAAAAAAAAAAAAAAAAAAACAAATTAGCAAATTTCATCATCAGATTCATTTCTCGTGGAATGAAAATTTATTCAGATAGAGCTAATAAACGGTGATAATCATTCACGAAAGATTCAGTCAAGTGTATCATCATGATGGAACTCGAGAAATAGCAATGAAAGAAATACTGAAGTATTTTTTTCGTTTTAAAACTCACTCGGTCTCTTCTTTTCGTTGTTGGATCGTGGATTTTTTTTCTTTTTTTCTGAATTTCCCAAACAGTTTTCTTGCTGTAACGAAAAATCAAGAATTAAGATTTTTCAGTCAATTGAAAATGAGCTATAGAACTTGTTGCCAGATTTGAACTCAGTGGTAGTGACGAAACAAATATTTGCATCATTAATTTTATTTCAATACCATTTGTTAACATCATAGTTAAAAAAAAAAAAGAAAAAAAAAAAAAAAACGATTTCATCAAGTTTTGAAAAAGAAAATAAAAAATAAATGAATTGAAATTTATTTTGGTCCAAAATTTGATCGAAACGGTCGAAGCTCACCTTGCTTTATTTTTTCCCCGAAAACCACAAATTCTACGTCTATTCAAACGTATGAAATTCTGAAAATAAAACAAAAAATTATTCAATTAAAAAAATTGAGATCGAGAATCGAAAATAAATGGAAAAATTGTTCAATGGAATCAGATAGGAGCGAAAGACATTGCTGAGTATGTACATCAACGTCGGTCAGTTGAACTATGGAATCATCATCGTGTCGAATGGTGAAAAAAAATGTGATTTTAACGAAAGAATTCATGACTTTGATAAATCTTACCACGTCAGACGAGCTGCACTCTTCGTTTCGATTTCCAATCTGAACTCGAGTTCGCGATTTCTGTTAAAAGTGAAAACAAAAAAACATGAATTATTGATATTGCTCTGTCGGGTGATGAATTACATTTTTTTTTATTTTTCATTATCAGATAGGAGCGAAAGACATTGCAAAGGTTGTGCATCAAAGTCGATCAGTTGAACTATGGAATCATCATGAGAAAATATCGAGTACGAAAAACATTTGAAATCGTGAATTTGGAATTTTCATCGAACCAATATTTTTTCAAGTACTTAATAAAATAAAATTTGAATTTTTCTTCAAAATTTTCATTGTTCTTGAGCACTCGACGACTTACTTCAAGATCCTTTAGCAGCGGTAACGTCCGAAGGCTTTTTGAACCGAGCCTGTACAAAGATGCGTTGAGCGTCAATATTTTCTTTCAAATTAACGGTCCTTCGTTCCACGTAGGAACAACCCAACGTCTCGAAGCCGACGGATTCAAAAATTTCTTTGACCTCGTCGACGGAGAAGTAATAACTTCTGGAAAACAGAATTCAACCGGTCAGTCGACTAAAATCTCAGTTTTGAATTTTCAAACGAAGAATAAAGGTCATCAGATAGGAGCGAAAGACATTGCTTAGTAAAAACATCAGCGTCGATCAGTTGAACTATGAAATCATCATTAAAAATCCATCAAATTTCTCTGCATTTTTTTTCTTTCTGTTCTAAATTCTCCCCTCAATCATCTTTCCTAATAATTGTTGTTTATTCGAATATTTCACCTTGTGCCGTCTTGTCTCATGTAGAGATTCTCAGCAATTTTGTGACCCGGCTTGAATCTCAATTGCGCCATATCGTAGAGGCCGTAATCCCTGAACATGAGAGTCCCGTTTTCATTCAAAACTTTGAATATGTTCCGAGCGACGCTGCAAAATAAATATCAATTTGAAATCCCGTTTCAAGGATTTTAAAGCAAAAAAGTAAATTTCATTTTTTGGACAAAAAAAATTGAACGCTAGAGCAGAAATCTATTTTTGGTGTCTTTTACCTTTTGAATTTGTCGGGATGAATGGCGGAAAGGACAAAAACAAGAGTTACCAAATCCACCGGATCCTCGACTCGATCGAAGCAATTTTCCATCGTAACGTCGTTGTGAAACGCTCCGATTAAATCTGCGTCGTAAAGCGGATTCGACTGGAAAAAGTATCAAAAATACTGGAGATCAAAAAAACTGATTAGAGAAATTAGTCATCAAAAGTGGAGCTAAAAATTTTGTGTCATTCGGTTGAAAAAGAAAAGTTTAAAAATTGATTTCTGTTTAATTCGAGGTTAAGCTTTGTCCAGGGTCTTTGGGACCCGGAGTGTGCATTGGAAGTCAAAAGAGCCTTAAAAACATGAATTATTCTGAAATGTCTACTTGAATGGGTCCAAAATGATTGAAACATGAAGTTTCTCGAAAGAGACTGGGTCCGAGAGACCCAGAGTGCGAATTAATTGCGAAAAATGTAAGAATTACCTTGAGAAAATCGATGGCTCTTGGCGAGAGATCACAGGCGTAAATTTTTTTGTATTTCAAGCCGTCCTCGAGCAAGGGATAAATAAGATTGCCAACACCGCATCCGACTTCCATCATAATTTTTTCTTCGCTCGATGTTCCGAGTTGGAGCAATTCGCGAAATTCTCGAGTCGTCCAATGTCGATCTTTGAAAAAGCGTGTGTCGTTTCTTTTGTAAAACAAGTCCCAATTTTTACGGGATTCTTTTTCGATTTGAGATGCACGAAAATCCGTAACGAGACGAGAATTTTGTGCACGCATTTTGTCGATTTCTTGACTCGTTAAACACTTCGCCACGTGGCCGGGATATTCCGGCTCGATCTCTTCCGGATTTCCCATGCTTTTTTCTTTATTATTTCGCGATTTTATTTTTCAATTATTGTTTCTTCACGTTTTAAACTTATTTCATGACTTTTTTTTTTGTCTTTTAACAATTTCTTGAATAATTGAATAATTGCAACTGCGAAAAACGCGTCGGACCATTCACCAACGAAGCCGGAAACGAAATGAGCGAGAGAAAGAGAATTCTCTTTCTCTTTGAATTTATTGCGACGCCTCCGTGGCGCCATCTTTTCCGGACAGTGGCGCCAACTTTTGCACCGACAGCGCATGCGCTCTTAGTTTCGCGCCATTTGTTTCGACCAATCAGAACCAAGCAATACTCGTGTCGAGCTGGTTCATAATAAATAAATTTTATGATTGGTGCTTCTTCTTTCTGCTTGCTTGATCAACGAATCAAGGAGTTTGTCAATATGTGATTATCGAATGGAATGATTTTTTTATTCGAGGAAATCGAGCAAAGTTTTTGGCGCTCATGAATACTTGTCGTTTTCATTGTATTATTTGTGTGTAATAATTAATAATAATTGACAGTTTGGACGATAAATCGAAGAGAATTAATAAACGGGAAACTTGGGCCTGATGGTATATAACAATAAAATCTTTAACCTCAAAATGTGCGATCTTTAATCTCCGATGACTCGAAAAATTTTGCTGGTGATTATATACGAGTTTTTTCGAATGAATCTTGAAAATTTAATCAAATTATGTACAAAAACGTTTCGGCAGAACTAATAATATGTATACGTGTAACAGAAATCAGAAAATTATATGTGAAAGCACGAGGTTTGAGCCTTTTGAAAGTGTCAAAAAAAAAAAACAGATTTCTTGACACTTTAACTTGAATTTTCGACAAAATCCTGATGGACATTTTCGGTCTTTTGTCCATCGTTTAATAAAGTCTGTCTCAAATGCTCTTTTAGTCAGATTTTGAGTCGATAGTTTGAAAATTTCGAGTATAATAATTCGAAAGTCTCTCGATGAACTTTAACCTCCGAAAAATTAAACTTTCCATCTCCCATGGGCATTTATTCGTACGTATATCTATGTACGTAGGTCGCGGAGTTAACGACAGTTAAGTAGTCGCGATAGCGTAATTTTTCATTAAAATATTTGGCTCAAATGTGCTTCAGCTTGTCGAGGGGTTAGAAAATGAGGAAAAAGGATGAAAACTATAGTTCCCATCTGCATTTTAAACTCGTACAACTACTTTAATACTTATGTCCTTAAATAACCATGAGTAGCCGATCACCAAGGGCTCAATTTTAATTTCTTCGTTCGAAAAGCTCTCGCACCAGCCTGCGGCTTCGAATAATAATATTACAAAAGCTTAAGGTTTCCGGATGGATGCCGCGCAGTGTTTCAGCGCATTAAGCAGAATATTCAACTTTTCCAACAATAAGGGACACCAAAATTTTTAAATTATAACAATTATTAATATTCTGTCGTCCAATTGATTTATCTGATGAAAATTTATTTAAAAAATATGTAAATGTCATTACTCGTTCTTGCTAATGGCATCCTTACGGCTCAAATGATGCTGAACTCTGATCAAAGTGAACCGAAGCAATGTTCTTTGTGAATTTTTACCCAGGTTTTGTTGAGGTATCGCATGTTCTTATTAAAAAAGAATTTTTATGAATTTTTTTTAATAAGAACATGCGATACAATCTTTTTAATCTTTCCATAGATTATTATTGACATCTTGTACCATGTAAAAAGATTGTTTTCAAGTCAGAGTGGAGCTTTGGAAAAAAAAGACAAGGATGGCGGCGGGGTACGTCTAGAGGCTGTTGTAGCGATCTGAAATAAAAAATAAAAAATTATTATTGCTCAGTAGGCTTGCCGCTGTTACCTGAATTAGGATTTTTTCATTTTTGTACATAATTAACCAAATGACGAACTTGAAAAAAAAACTTGGTTGGTTTTCTTTTTTTTTTAATTCATTTTGGAATGATTTTCGATCGAAAAATTCGGTCAAACGATAAAGAAACATTTTAACGATATTTCAATTTTTCGTTTTTTATTATCGGTGCTATATTTTGTATTTACAGATTCTTAATGCTGATTGGTAACGAGTAAAAATTGGACTATTCGCGAAAGCATTCGCGAGGTATAGAGCTTCAATATTTGCAAATGTAATTGACTCGAATATATAACTCGTTTGAACATTTGTTTGGATACATTCATATTCATATATTGATTCTATTGGAGCTTAATCAGGTATTTCATAACTTTATCCCGAATCTCAATCATTTTAATACAGCTTTCGTTGGATCAATACGATCATCATAGAGAGAGAGAGAGAGAGAGAGAGAAAGAGAATAAAAACGACAAAACTTACGATAAAAAAAAAAAAAAAAAAAAAAAAACTTGACATGCAGCAGCACCTTTTGCTCGACATTCAGGACAATTTTTTTTTTTTTTTTCCAAATTCAATAAAATTACAACGAACATTTAAAAAATTGAATGCTGAATTGTTTTGTAATAAACTCTGGCAAATTTGGATCCGTAATTTCTTCCTTAACGAAATTACCGTGAGCTGAAATAATATGAAATGTTTTTGGATGTGTTGAAACGAATGCGGAATCGTGGTAAAATTATTATTAATAAAAATTCGATTTTTTCGTCATTCGAGACTTGAGCCCATCGAAATTTTTTTATTTGTGAGTAGAAAAAAATGAAGAGAGAGGGGGGAGAATCAATGGGAAACCATCTCTCGTGAAAAATCAAATCCTCGTATCACGAGCTCTCGAGCTCGATATACGAAGAATTTCAAAAGCATGCTTGCGTTGCACGTATTCTCGTGATATTGCATTCTCGTGTACTGCGAGAGAGCGAGGCTTCGCGTTTTCGTATTGTATCGAAATATAAAGAGGGGGCGAGGAATTGAGAACTGGCCCTTTGATGTATAAACTTTTTATAAGGGTTTTTTCTTTTTTTTTCAATTCAATAAAAAAGGCAAATTTGAAAATAATATTTCTTCGATAGCTCGACGCGTTGGATCGTAACGTAAATTTTATTGTGAATAATGAAAATATCGTATGAGTACATAAAATTATTTATAATCGATTAAAAACAATAATGAAGTTTCGAATAAATATTAATCATTGAAGTATTACAAATTATCTGTTTTAATTTTCATTAAAACTTGAGTAAGTAAATAATAATAACAATCGTTTATGTATAACTAATTTTTTTAAACTCATCGAAACCATTTCAATGACGTTGAAGTTCATCCTTTTTTTTGAACAAAAAATAGCCTCGGGCTGGGGCAATCTCTCTTCATAAGTTAATAAATTTTTCGTTACTACACTGACTTGATGAATATTTCAATTCATTTTCCATCTGAAATCGATCAACAGTTGTGCGACGTCACAAAATCTTTCAAAATTTGATTTCCATCAAATTCAGTTAAAAAAAGAATTTCGAATTGATAAAAAAATAAAATAGTACGAGTGAAGAAAAAAAATGTTGTTTTTTTCGTCAACTTGCGAAATATGAAAAGCATCGTTGGAATTATATTGAAAAAAAAAAATAAAAAAATAAATAAAAACATTGAAATCACGAAGGATGATAGATAACTTATCTGCCAAAGAATTTTAAACCGTGCCCAGCTCACTGAAGCTCAATATTTGTGTTTCCAAGTCTGCGAATATAAGTAACGAGTGTGACAGACTTTGACGCACGTTTATAGCGCTCGTATAAATAAAATGTAGTTTGCTGACTGTTAAAAGGGCGCGTGAGAAAAATTCCAGAGACGCAAAGTTATTTCAGTCATGTCCTTTTGCTCGATAACACTTCGCATTTACAATGTGCCTGGTTTGATGGAGCGAAAAAAATTCACGCGCTGCTCGCTCTCGATAAACCTGGAAATTTGCCTCTCTTTTCCTCCCTCCTTTTTCCTTGTTATGCGACCATAACTATGCATCGTATAAATAAGCACAATATCCAAAGTGTTTATACAACATGCGAGTAAAGTAAGTCGATAAAAAAAAAGAATATCTGATAAAAGTATTCAAACAAAAAGTATAAAAAAATATGAGAAGCCAACGTGAAAAATGAAAAAAAAAGAAGGAAAAAACTAATGAATGTGTTAATACTTTGGAAAACTATTGTTATGTAAAATCGATGAAGAAATATGAATGAAAAGAAAAAACGCATTAAAAAAGCGTAAAATAACACCCCAACACAGGAAATTGAAAAAATAATGAATGAACACTTTTATGCTGCAATCACCAAATTAAATGAAGATTATTTTTCAGTTTGACAGATCCACCAGAGCGAGAAGTTCAAGCTCTTTCAACGCGGCAGCTCAGCAACTTGATTGCACTCCATTTCTTTATTTTTAAATAACTCTCCATACATTTTGAGTATCTCTACACCAAAAGAGATTCTCACACATGGAGGGGGGTCGGAAAGTAGACATATCAAGAGACTCGCTAGAGTCTCGGGACAAGTACATTGACAGCTCTGTCGTCTGCTGGCCCAAGGCTCGCCGAGACTATACTTTCTCTGAATAAAACGATTCGCAGTGGTGGGGGTAAATTTGGCATGTCATTTCGATTAATTACAATGCTCAGGAGCCATTTGATGCTTTCAAAATTGAACTGGAGACTGATTGAGGAATTCTCTTCCGATATATATATATATATATATATATATTGTGGAAGAAACTTTTCTACAATGAAATCGAAGCACCTCATTTTTACAATGACGAATTCGCAGAAATAAGCGACAGAAAAAAATGACATCTGATAAGCGCATTGATCCCATTGTATTAGGGGAGTTTTTTCATTTTTTTTTCATGAGTCGAATCGTATACCAATGCCGACGACTTCAAGTTCAGAACTGAGGGGAAATCGACCGATCTCGAGTATAGATACGCTGCACGTTTTGCCTTACCTCCTCGTACATTTTCTTTTTAATACTTGGCGTCAAGACGCTGCTGCGTCTCTAGATATATGTCGTAACGGAATCATTTTCATTTCAATAAACATCGATATTCTTAACAAATATTAAAAATTATCTACCACTGATATCTTTAATCTTTTATATATCTGTTACGACATATCTCTGCTCCAGAATATCTCTCTACCGATATTTCTCTATTCGAGCACGCCACCATTCTCACAAGAACAATTGAAAATTAACGTGCTCGATAATATCTGATTCCCTAAACGTTTTCGTACGAAATATATGACCGAATAGAGAAACATTGACAGAGAGATATATTTTGGAGCAGAAATATGTTTCGAAATTGAGATCTGTCAGAATAGAGATTGCTGAAATTAAAGATATCATATCGTAGAGAGTTTTTTTATGTTATTTATCAAGAACATATATTCTTGGAAATAGAGATATGACAGAATAGAGATTTTCGTATATGGAGTTGTTTAAGGACATTATGTTTTTACATCAACATAGAGAGATATCAATGAAATATAGCAGGCAACAAAATGTTACAGAAAAAAAATGCTTGCAAAATTTAGCTACATCAAGTAGTATGATTGAAAAGTTATTAATTAATTAATTAGTATGATCTCTTACAGAATAATCTAATATATCGCGACATCATGGCTCGAATAAATTAATTTTGTATCGAATTAACAGAAACAATAGCATAAAAATTTGATAATGATTTTTTGAAGTATTGAACAAGGTACTTGTGTCAAATTTCGAAAGGATTAGAAGATAGAATGATAGAAAAAAAATTCAACAAAGCATGAAAAAAATGTTCATTTCGTGCTGAGAAAACGAAACGATTCGTTTATAATTTGCTTGGCGAGGATCTTTGACCGATATTTACATGAATGATCGTGGGTGCGTGTGTGTGTGAACTGTACGTCAAAAAAGTTTGACAAAAGACAACCATCGGAATTATACAAAACCAAGTGATGCTTCTGTCTCTAGGGGGCATTAATTTTTGGTTATGTCGAACCCAACACAATATCCTTAAGAATAGAGAAATGAACAATAGAGTTTTAGCACTGTCTCTCAATAATATTTCATTTTAAAGATTCAATAATAATAAATAAAAAAATTCGATAACTACCGAAAATAATAATAAAAAAGTATGCGAGATTGTTCAAAAGATTGGAGGGTAAAAACAACTGAGATTGAAGACACGAAAATTTGGTGATCAAATAAATTGGTAAAAGTTTTCACCGAGCGCAATGAATAATTTGAATTGCGTTGGGGTTTTAGTGGAAGCTCATTAATACTGTTATCTCGATAAAATTTCATTCATCATGAATATTCAATGGGAATTCTTTAAAGTTAGAAAAAAATCGATATTTACATTTATGAAAAAAAGTAGAAAAAAAAAAAAAAAAACTAGAAAATGGAGAAATGAAAATTGTTGAAAAAATAGTCGCTACGCTTTCACAGTCGTGGAGCTGAACAAGTAGATCAATTGATTCATTATCGATGCAGTATATTTGAGAGAGTTAAAAATAAAAGAGATAGGAATAATCTCTCAAGCATCCGATATCGCGAGCGCAACCCTTTTTTTTTTCGTCTCTGCATTGAGCTCTCTTTAATACTTTATTACCTGAAACCACACTGAAAAGGTCTCACGACACTATATATATTTCAACGAGAAACGAACGTATTACCCAGCGAGAATTACGATTTTCCGATGACGGTGAAATTTTCTCTATCTTTATCTTTATCTCTTTTTTTCTCTTCTTCTTTCTCTCTTTTATCGTATCTCTCCCCTTTTTCTTCCTTCTATCTTCGAAGCTTGAGCCTGAAATTTAGATGGCACCGTTGCCAACCCAAGAGCTTTTCGAGTATGTTGGACTTCAGTGATTCCCACGAGAGTTCTGGACTCTGCTGAGACACCAGAAAATCGTTCGAGATGCCTTCTCCTATATAATCCACGAATTTTCTCGCGGACAAATTCTATGCTCGAATATATATGGCTTTCCCTACTTTGCAAATCGAAAGATATCTCCTTCGATGATATTCATATCGTTCTCTCACTATTTTTCATACGTTTTGTACGATTTACGACGACCAAATATCTCAATTTTCATTTCAATTAAATCTCAGTCAATCACGGATTAAATAATTGCCAAAAAATTCAAATATTCATGTTTTCGATAGGCTTTTAGTTACAGTGTTTTTTTTTTCAAATCACGATCGAAGTACAAGATGGATCTAAATAAAAACAACAAAAAATGGCTGTGACCAAGTAAATTTAAAGGAAACCTAAAATTATTTTATCTCCATTTTAGTTGTATTGCGTTTTAGAAAAGTTGATAATACTAAGCGAAATTTTATCGGAAAATATTTATTGTTGGCGCAAGGGCCAAGGGAAACTGTGGAAAACTTTTTACGTAATTTACCATTTTTTTTAAAGTCTGGACCCAAAATGCTCTCATCACAATCGTGGTAGAAAATAAGAAATCGAGTTTTCAAACTATTGTAAAATAACACATGGGATTATTATGATTATTATTGTTATTATACGTCAATGATCCGTGTCGATTTGCTTAGCCAGGGGTTTCCATAGCTTCGACACTCGTGGGTGCTAACTCAGCGATCCGATTACATGTACTGTTGTTCCCATTCCTACAACAAGAGGGTCAGTGAGATCTGCAGTCCAAGCTCATTCGATATCATCATAATAATGTTATTTTTTTTGCCTGATAATTTTTATGAAAAAAAAAAAAAAAAATAACCGAGAGAAGAAAATAATATATGAAATAATTGAAAAATAATGATAATAATTCTTACGAATGTAGGTGCATCCAAATGCGCTAAGGCGTGTCATATTGATAAGAGGTGAATTCGGGAAATAAGAGATTGCACGCAGCAGCCAGAAAATACTGGATGAGTCCATTCTCTCTAACTATTGAAATTTGATTTTTGAGTGATTTTTTCAAGTTATAAATCGATCTGGTCTGATATCGAATGAAAAAATAAAATCATTTTTTATGAAATGAAATTTTGTGTCAATTCTCAATTTGTAAAGTGATTCTGAAAATGAGATCGGTTCAATGAACGTCAGTGTTTTCTTTTTCTTCAGAATTTTATCGAATAAAACACTCTTATCTCGATAAACAAATTTTGATTGTAACGAAAATTGCTTTTCCAGCCACGAACGGCATCACACATTTCCCAAGATATAGAAAGGAACAAAATCCTTTATTTATTTTTTTTCTGTCTACTTTGATTTCGTCATGAATATATATATGGCATTTTGATCGAATCAGGAGAAGCCCTGCGATCGAAAATCTCAGTACGAAATTGCTTGCTTGAAACATTCGCAAAATCGACGCACGTTTCTTGGCTCGTCACCGAGAGCAAACGTGATGCACCCATACGTTTGTCATGCATCTTGGATTTTCTTTCCTTTATACACACATGTATGCATATGAGACGTGCATCCTGGTAAGAAAATCCATGTACAAGGTGTCGCGATAAGGGTTTCCCATTTTTTAAATACCCTCGAAAAAAAAAAAACGAAAAAAAACGTTTCGTTGAACAGAATTCCATTGAGTTGGACGAGAAAATGACGGATCTTATTATTTTTGTGATTGAATATCAAATTTTCGAGTTTATTCAACGACAGAAAATAGTTAGACCCAACATCAGCTGGTCCAACTGAATGAGATTTCGATCAATGAACACTTTTTGTTTCTCGGTGCAAGTTACTAAATGTCAAAATCTAAAAGTGAAAGTTTTCATTTATTCAATGCTCCCGAGAGTTCATTTAATTGAAAAATTCTCAAAAATTGTTATTTTTTATAACATTCCAAACTCATATCGGCGTTGTTTCGTTGTAGTTCGATCGGAATAGTGCTTTTGCCTTGGCATTCATCTTCATCCCACTTTTTTGACAAAATATTCAATAGTCAACAATTCTTATTGTTTATCTAATATTTAAACATTATATTCGTGTTTTTTATCCATAATAATTTCGTCTGCAATGTTATTTTCGGTTAGAAATGAATTTTAGGCTGTTGTCTGCTTTGTTTGGTTTTTTACGATATTTAGTTTGATATAATTTTGGTTTTTGGTATAATTTTTCTTTTTCTCTAAGCTACTGGTCCGATTCGTTATATTCTGACATTGGTTTTGGGACGAAATATGCTTCCGGGCTCTTCCGGATGAAAAATAGTTGGCAAGATTTTTTTCTGCATCAAGATTTCTTCGTATTTATATTTACTTTCGAAATTTCATTCGATTTTTGGACACCTGGTACATTCGTCGTATAAGGAGTGCGTGATTTCTCTTCTCGTGGCTTTTCGACGAATCGTCGTCGTGCATCAAAAGCACGTGAGACATCGCTCCCGGAAAATAGAGGCGTGTGCATGTGTTAGGGTGGGAAAAAGGTTCAATATTGGGATTGAAGGGAGGGAGAAAGAGAGGGAAAGAGCGGGAAAGGATAACAGGGAGGATCTGTGCAATTGCCAGGATCGGTTGGTATCGTACAAGCATGTTGGCTTCGCTCGAGATTTCTCACTCTCGTATTTTTTTTTCTCTCATTTTTTCCTCCCCACAATGATCCATACTTATTCAGTGCTCTACTTGGAAAAAATTTGCAATTCCATTTCGACGATGCTCGGAGTTATTCGTTGATTGAAAAATCGCACACGATTAAAGAGTTCAAGAAACGAGTGTGACTCGTCATGAGACAAATAAGTTTTTGTTCTTTTCGTTAAAAAAAAAAATAATATAAGAAAAATGTTGCTTCAAAAATTAGTATACGAATTCGAAGTGAATTGTGCTCGTAAATGCAAAATCATTTTTGCAAACTTATAAATTGAATGATCATTTCGATGAAATGAAATTTTTTATTTAGAAAGAAAAAAAAATGGCGCGGGAATTTTCATTAGAATGTACAATTTCGTATGAATATTTAGATGAAGTTTTCACCTGAAAAGAAAAAAATAGTATATTCGTACGAATTTTCAGCTCCGATGATCATTCCCGTTGCACCCTTTATTGCTACTTTTTATAACTTATTTATAGTGAACATGAAACTTTATGTCACGCGTTATTACACCTGACACGATTTTTTTTATTCTTTTCTTCGCCTTCTCTTTGCCGCTCGTGCAAATTTACGAGGTACAAGAGGAGAACATTTCTCAACGTCTTTTACTTCCTCGCGGAAATACTTTTATTTTTCCCGACGCTTTTTCCTTTTCTGTATTCGTAAACCTTGTTCGTATACTTTCGAGTTTTCTTCAATTTTTAATTTTTATTCAGAAACTCCATGGTTTTATAAGTGCTTTGAAATTCGAGATAACAGAATTCATTCGAACAATCTATTCGTACAGATAATTTACGATGTTTATATTATTTTGTAAGGACAAATATTTTTCTCAATTGAATCTTAAATCTCAAATGAATAAAAATCTCATAAAAAAAAAACACATGAAAATACAACGAAAGGAATCTTTCTTCGTCTATCAATATTTCATTGAATTACTTTCGTATAATTAAATGAAATTATTAAATTAATCGCCATGATAATGGGAATGATGTGAAACAATTAATTTTTTTTTTTAAACATCAAAGAAAATGAACAATTAAACAGTATTGAAAATTCGTTATTCTGTTTGATGAAAATTTGTCAAAAATTGAATATAAATCAATCACGAATTTTTGGCGAGTACAAAAGTGTCGATTTAAGCTGGAATTTCTCGTGCCACTGTGTTTCACACATATATTGAGATATGAATGGAGAGCATGAGTGACCAAGACAGTTGAATTTACACGCTTGTTTGGTTTTCTCGAGTTGGAAGTTGCTGGTAGAGGGAGAAAGATAGAGAGGAAGGAATATGGGCGGCGAGCTGGCGTCGTTTTAATGAAAAATGGGAAATACACTCCCTCTAAAAGGGAGGAAAGAGGAAGAATGAGAAAAAAAGAAGAACAAAAACGAATGAAATGGAGAAAGAGAAGAAGCTCGTATTTATCAATCGTGCACGAACAACCCTCCGCCTCGAATTTTCATTCGGCAGCAACGTTCAACGATCACGTTTCTGGAAGAGGAAGAAGAAAAAAAAAATTGATAGAAACGTTTAAGGGGGTGGTGGGAAAGAAAATGGCGAAAAATCTTGGTTTCGATGGCCAAAAACGATTTGCCCAACTGGATTATGGCCGAGATAATAGCCAAATTGTTTTCCTCGCGTGCACCGAACGGGTCAACATTTTCCTTCCCTTCTCGTTATTCCACCCTTAAAAATACTATTTACCGCAGGGTCATCCCTGGAAAAACTCCAATCCCGATGTATCGTAAAAAAATCCTCTCTATATCTCGAACCTTTCAAGATATTTCCCATAACGAGATATCGGATCTTGCGAAATAAGGGCTCCAAAAGTATCGAGCTTTATCGTATACACCACGATTTCATCGTTTCAGATATTAGCCATTTGAGATTTATGCTTTTTCACATTCCAGTCAGTAAACAGACTTTTCGTTTGAAAAACATTTCAACTCTGTTTACCTGGCATCACCAACAGCTTTTTTCCAAAGAATGACGAAAAAAAAAAAAATCATCCATCATTCAATGATGGGAAATGAAAATTCAAAAAATTGAAATAATTGAATGATCAAAAATTCGTAATTCATTAAATAATGTTTAATAAATAAATTATTTAAATCTAACCATTCGATACAAAGTGATTTTTAACTATTTTTTTCTCTCTCTCTCTCTCTCTCTGATTTCGTAATTCAAATTCACTAAAGGAGTTAGTCTTGCGGATAAGCACATAGAGAATTTGCTCATTTCGTAGTGTCGTATTCATTCGATCGTGAATTCCTGGCTCATGACAGAAGCAGATTAGAGCCAAATGGGGGAGAAGGGGGGGGGGAGGGGAAGTGCTCTTCTCCCTCAAGGCGAAACGTCTGTGTCAGCGATATCGCGCTAAATCGTGAATATATATCAGCCGTTCAAAGCGAAATTGACTCTGTTGTGATTGCCGTACTGATTTAGATGAAAAACTGATGTATTTTTCACCCAAAAACATCGACTTACAGCTTAACTTTTTTTCCTGTTAGCAAATGAATTTTTAGTCGAATCATCGAACGAATAATTTCACTCGTTAATCAATTTCGATTGATCGACTTAATTATAATTATCATTCGTTATCAATGAATTCAATTGTGACAAAATCTTTCATATTTTTTGTTTTTGTTTTGTTTTTTTTTAAATTTTTTCCTTTTCATTATTATTTTGATACCTGAAAAGTCTTTGAATCGTTACTTACTCGATGAATCGTCAATTCAGTTTCGAACGTTTGATTACAGATCGTTTTACTCGATGAACAAACAATAATAAATTGTTGTTTATAAGTGTTGTTTAACTATGCTCATTCATAAATCATTTCGAAGAATTATTCTGAAACAAAATTAATCACATTTAACTCCCGACTGCCCGCAGGGCAAAAAGACGAGAGTTATGCGTTTCACTGCGATCAGCTGATTGGGGCTATTTCTTTGTCACCACTTTTCTCCGAAACAGTGACAACTGTCTTGACCAATTTTTGCATATACTTTCCATATGTGACAGACAGTGTTCTTAGACATAGTTTGTTCAATTCTATTGCAAACTCGCTGAAATAATTAGAAATCATTAATATTCACATTCAAACAAATTTTGCTATATCGAAAGGGGACCTTATAAGGTCATGCTCGACTATCGCCAACTTCACACCGTTGTGCGCTGCTAATTTCAATCCGAACCGACGCGCATCTGTCTTTAAAAAGTGTGAAATAAAAAAATGTTTTGAAAAAACACAATTTTCTTTGAAAGAAACTTCGATTTCGACGAGTCTGAGAAAAATTGCCTTTTCTACTGTCAACAGGACGAATCTACAATGTTTAAAGGGCTAAAGAATTTTGCACACGGAATGATTATAAAAAAAAAAAATAATAAAAAAATAAAATAGCGCAGTTGATTGGTAAATAATGATAAAATTTGAAAACGGTTTTATAAAGGAGCAGATACGTTAAGAGAAGGCAAAAAAGAAAAGTTCTTAAAAAAAATTGATAGAAAATAACGACGATGTATTTGGATCGATTTAATTCCTCGAGGTCTTCAACGATTCGATCCAGTTATTTTCTCATCTGTGTAAGAAGAAAAGCTTCGTTGTAGAATTTCCCATATATATTTTGCAGGCATTGCTTAATAGGAAGTGCCACGGGCAGGACTCTCTTACGCCGGACTTGAGAATCGCTAGAGACACGTCTCTGTACATCTGTTGCAGCTAAACCAACCCTAACAGTTTTGGAAGGCTTGGTGGAGAGTGGAGAGGTTTCTACCTCTCGTGCACGTAATGTCTCAATCCCTCGAGTACTGACACCACTGACTCTATCATTATAGCAGCTTCTTCCCTTAGCCTCCTTTTACCATCCCCCCCCCCTCCCCTCCTCTCTTAACAGTCTTGCACGAGATATCGAACCGGCTCGTTGTACCAGAGCAGCGAAATAGCTTGAGCAACCACAAGTGTTGGTCTCTTCGCTCGATACCGTAGTGAGAATAAATTATGTACATAGTAAAATATAAACCCCCTAAAAGTAACTTCACCAAGTGCCTCGGGGGCTCCTTTATCTCTTCCTTTCTCAATAAAGATTATACTTATATACATATACGTATAACACTGTTCAAAAGTTTGAAAATCCTCTGATTAGAAAAATTGTTTTTTTATTTATTGTTCACTAAATGACAGCTTAGCCGATCTTGAATATTTATTTTCTTGAAAATTATACTTCGCAATAAATAGCAACTTTGTTGTTTGTGAAATTGGTAAAATTGGATTGTTGAACACCTTTAATGTTTTTTAGATAGATGTTTTTTTTTTTTCAAAATGGCAACTTTTTTTGTTCTTTCGAATTGTTGCTTATGAAACTGCACGTCGAAATGTCTTGCAACTTAATTGTTTTCATAATGGTTACTTCATTCGAACATTTTCTTCAAAATAACAATTAAAAATGAATTTCAATTCTATTAACTTTATTGCTTTTAGGAGATTGCACCTTTGAACACGTGTTTAAAAAAAAAAAACTTTTATGGCATGGGATGGAATTTTCGGTTACGAAATTGCACGTCGAAATACCTTGGAACTTTATTATTTTCAAATTGGCCTCTCTCATCCTGTCTCGTAAATATTTTGAGAATTTATTGTTTATGCGAAATGGTGATTTTCAACAGCTCCTAAAATGCTGGCTTGGAAAAAATGGCATCTTAAAATCCTCGCAACGATACGGTTTTATGAAATGTCACCTACATTTTTCAAATTCATTCGTCACGAATTGCCACTCTGAAAAGGTTTGTAACTTGATTTTTTTTATTGATTTTATTCAACTTATGAATGAAAATTTTTTAATGGATCACCAAATTCTCCGAACGATTAAGAATGATCTGATCGAAGAAAATAATAATTTTATATAAAAGTATCGTTGATCGATACTATTATGTAAAAGTAAAATCTTTGAAACATCGTTACTTGAATGAAAAATGATTTAATAATCTTATATGATCAGAGATTGACTCGTGTAATTAAGAATTTTTAAGATTCCAAGATTTTTAATGATTTTTATTCAAACTTACTTCAGTCGCGTTAAACTTATTTTTATTGTTAAGTAAAGAGGAAGATAGGGATTGCTGTCAAACTTTTGAAGGATAGTGCATACGAGAATAATGTTTGAAACGAGGCAAAATATTGATAATCCTTCCAGGATTCAAAAAGCTGCTCTAATCCCTCGAGTTTTAAGCCGTTCGAGCTTCTGTGGAGTAATCCTAATCGACAATAAATTTAATCGTGGCGCGCAAAAGCAATCGATTCTGCTTCACCGTTTCGGTATGTTTTTTTTTTTTTTTTTTTTATTAAAAAAAAATTTTTTTTAATGAACTCGAACTTTGCGAATTTTATTTCTATTTTATGATTGTCCTTAATTCTGGTTCACAGACGAGGGCGAATTTATGGGTGCAAAAAAAAAGAAAAATTCACTGAGATCAAACGAATCCAGGATATGGATGTTTTTCTGTCGCTCTCGTAATTAGAAACTCGTGTGAAGGAGCAAAGTCAAAGTGTAATTATAAAATGCATCGAGAAACTCTGTGACAAGTCGAGCCATCTTTGTTTGTGTTTCTCCATCATTTTTCGCTTTGTAAAAATTGCAATTAGCTTTCAGAAAAGAAACAATTGCAAAAAATTCAATCTTCTCTTTCAGAGCTTCGGCACAATTGCCCAAGCGCTGAACCTCCGACAATAAATCATATTTATTCAGAAAAATCAATCAATTTAAACTTTTATTTTCGAATAAATATATCATCAAAACTTTTTACGATCCCATTCCATCAGAAATAAATTTTGCCTTTTGCTGAGCGATCGATTCCTGAGCGGGAACACTTATCAGTGGTCTCCCATCCGAGTAGTGACTTTGCTCGAAACCAGCTCAAAACGAGAGATATCTTCGATTAATAATGATTTTAAAAATCATTCGATCCAAATGTTTTTACCTTTATTTAGCGATGCAAATGTTATTTAAATTTTTATATTATTTCTCACTTTTTTTGTGAATCCCTCCCGGACTGACTGCATCTCGCTTGATTATCATTATTTTTCAATGGAAATTTTACTGTATCTACTAGAAATATTGATTATTCATATGGGAAAACATTTTTCGCTGAATAATAAAACTTGTTTGAAAAAAAAAATGCCGAAAAAAACGTTTTTTTTTTCGGCGTTACAAGTAGCCCTCGCTCCATAAGGGTGGAAAGTAAATAAAATTAGCGAAATGTAATTAAATTATAAAAATGGTTATTCGAGCAGTTGTTTATCGTTCATAGTTGTTTATCTTCTCTGAAGACTGAAAAATCTCGATGAGTGAAATGTTGTTTTCGAAGAAGTACTTCCTGACCCGAAAAGTGTCATTTTGGGTGCTACGAAGCTTCTGGCTCAACGATTTATCCGAATTTCGTTTGGCGGTACCATTGACCGAGAGGGCAAGGGGAAGAAATAAATAGAGAAATAAAAATAAAAAATTGAACGAAAAACGAAAAGTTCGTTTGTACTTGTTGGTGCACATACGTGTAAGCAAATATTACGACTCCCTGGGCATTTCAGAGGTTGTGAAAAAAACACGAGGGAAAAAGAGAGAGAAAAAAAAAGGGAAACGAGAGAGGGACCGATTCGACACGGACGTTTCACCTGTCCTATGAAATTTACCAGGGGATTGCGAAAATCCATGAATTTCCGGAGCAACCTCATTTCAACCTCGAATTTTTACGTCGTCACCTTTTTAAAGAGTTAGCTTTTTCAATGTTCCACATTTTAACCATTCTCGTCTATTACGAGCTCGTAGTAGATGGCTGTTGAAATGGCAAGTTTCAATGTTATTTTTATCGATAATAACGTAACTGCTAGTTATATCCGTGCGAATTTAAATCTAATGAATTAACGACCTATCTCGGAGCAATTTTCCATTGCAGATTTTTTCACCGGCCAAATTCCAACGTGTAAAAAAGACTAGTGAAAAAAAAAAATGGGAGTCGAAATTTCAAATAGTCATAACTGTGTGCCAGAACGAGGAATAGAGATTTAATGGGAGTGTTTTGGAACGTATTTTGGTAGACTTAGAAAATGGCGTTAGATTTATTCTATTATCTCGATTGTTTCTGCCCGAAAAAGGCTCCTGAATATCAGTGAAAATCGATGACGGTTTTAAAAAATTTGGCAAAAATCCGAAAATCAAAATAGATGATTAAACCGAGTGCAATTTCAAAGAGTATTTGAAAACGAATCGAACGAGCCATATCCAGAATTTTTACCGCCAACATTAGTCGAGTTACAGCCATTTTAGTAGAGCGGTGAAAATCCCGACATAATTCAATAATTTTCGATCACAGCGCCAAAATCGAATATTCGAAACGAAAGAGTCTCATTCGACACATGCATCATATCTAAAAAAAATAAAAAATACCTATGCAGAATACTGCACGGAGTATTTTCCGTCGTTGTTGATACAAAAGGTCGCCGGTACATCGCGGAGGCTTTGAGAAACTAACTAAAGCCCTCCATCTCCTTAATTCGCCTTGTCGTTGGATGCGGCTCCCGTATCCGGGCAAACGTAAGTCTTCCTTGGGCTCCGGACTGGATCAAGCGAGGAGATCATGCTACTATCCTACTTGCTCTACCTCTTTTACTCTCTCACACCCATATCGTTGTCTCGACGAGCAGGGAGAGCTAGAACGCGGAATTTTTATTGAGGATTAGCTCAGCCTCTATATACCAACGAGAGTATAACCACAAACTTGGGGAACGGGGAAGCTACGCAAGTTTGTGAATAGTAATAGTAACTGACTCGTTGAATATCGATCGGGGGGAGAGGACGAGAGAGAGAGAGAGAGAGAGGCTGAATTTTTACACCACGAACCTTTAGCTTTTCGAATGAAAGTTGAAAATGTGGTTGCCCGCGTGTGATGTCCGTGATAGAGCTCATCGTAAATAATTATTCCAACCTTTTGTCCTTCGTACACTGTCGTGTTTTATAGTAAATAAATATTCATTAGCGTTCACGCTGCATGGAAGAGCCAATTATTAGTCGATGAGAGGGACATCATTATTCCGTTCAACAGACTCAATTTCAGTCTCGATTATTTCACGTGTACTCTCGAAAGAGAGTGCCCATTTGGTATGACGATATGTGCCCTATCATGTTTCATTCACACGCGGTCTTCGTGTAAACAACAATTATCTGTAAAATTCGTTTTGTTTTTTTTTTTTTTTTACAAATAAATAACGAATGAGCACGTAATCGCTGATGTGTCATGCTTCGCTTTTATCAAAACCATTTTCAATTACTTGGCAAACATTTTCGAGCTTTTTTTTAATCCTGTTTTTGACAATTGATGTCGAATCATTTATTTTTCATAGATTCCTGACAAATTGTGCTCATTGGATTCGATCGAACCGAATGAAATCAATTATCAGCTATTTTTTTTTGCAGACATGAGCTCACGCGTCGTTTATTGACACAATTGAGATGATTTAATCTAATTACTATCAATCGAAGAATTCCGTTTAGATTTTTCGTTGCAACATTTATTCGATTTTTGTTAATAATTTTTTTACGTTTGCAATTTGGTTGGTGACATAGTTGAATTTCCGAACTTTATCATTTTTCTATCAACATCAAACTGTATTTGAAAATTTATTGAAACGCAGTAAAGCTTCCCGTATTTGGCCACGTATATTTCAACAGATCTTAACTTATTTTTTAACTTTTTGTTTATTCTTCTAAGCGGCGTTTTGGATTTTTTTTAATATCATAGAGAAACAAGGGACCACCAATGTACTTGTCCACGTTTTTTTCCCCGTGATTCGATTTTTGTTAATGAAATGGGAATGAATTTTCTTCTCCGTTGCCTTTCGTTATCGACACAATTCAATGAAAATATATTTAAATTTTATTTTCATTTATTCAATTTTCTTTCAGTTTTTTTTATTTTCAATTTATTTTATTTTTTTATTCATTCACAATTAAATGAATTAATTTTATACGGGTCTTATAAATGAAAATGAATAAATTTCTTTTTTTCTAATTCTACAATTTTTGAAACAATGTGGTATTACTCATTGTTACATAATTCATTGAACGTCACACGCTGTTGTTAGATCTCGTATGCTGCCGCGTTTTCATATATCCCCAGTGCATTTTATATGTAAAATTGCTAGGAGTTTAGTACAAAATCAACATTATATCGGACGTAACGTAATATAACGAGAGGTACGAATATGACGAGAGCGATAGAAAGGTAGATAAAGAGAAAGAGAGATGGTGAATAAAGGAATGAGGGAGACATAGGACGTTATGAAATTCTATGAATATCTAATAAATTGATGCAACGTTAGCTATACCGCAAGCGCCCCCTACTTACAATTTCCTTGTGGAGTTTTACCCAGCTTAAGCCACCCATCCCATGATACTTTCCTTCTCTCGCTTTCCTCTATACGCTGGCACTCGAGCTTATTTTATTTTATTTTTCTTTTTTTTTATCTTTATCCGGAGTCTTTAAAAAGTCGAGGCACGTTCTGGGCCGAGGAATTCCCAGACCATTATCGCATAGTATCGAATTTTTTAATTCACGATATACGTTTTAATCATCCTCCGCTTTAATTTAACGGACAATCAATGATTTCTTTTCTTTTTTTTTTCTGACGCTAGTCTGTCACACGGAGAAAAAAAAATTGTTGATTCAATAGAAATTGATGTTATCGGAAGAGTTTTTGTCAATTGAAATGCGCATTTCTTTGGTAGAACGAACGCGCAGTTTGATCAAAAATTTATTTGTTCGTTCAATGGTTTATGACATTATGATGGTCGTGTATTTCATTGGCACTCCGTAATGAGAGATTTTGTTGTTCCAATAACGTTTTTTTTTTCTCACAAACGTGACAAAATTTCATACAAGAAATCTCAAGGCAACAGACTTTTATAGTGTGCCTGAGCATTACGAAAATCGCTCGAACTATGACGAGACCGAAGAAAGTTAGGCCTGTAAGAAAAGCCAATCGTGAAACGCTGCCGGAACTCGCTCGAACGTAACGAATACCGAACAAATCGGCTCACCGTTTAACGAACCGAGAAATTAAGATACAATATTGAACTATTGAAATCTACGAAAAAAAAAAAAAAAAAAAAACCAGAGGCTCGATCAAATTGTTGGTTTTACGTTATGAAATTTCTTCGTCAATGAGGTTATTCCGGAGAGAAATAGAGAACTGTGATATCCACTGATTTTTTCAATCTTTTAAATATTTTTATCTTCACTTCCATTTGCGGAAGTTCATCGAATCCTCTTTTCGGTTAATTCGAAAAAAAAAACTTTTTCATATTTGCAGTATACTTGACAGTGATTTGGCTGACTTGGAAATACTCGAGTTTCGTTTAGTCAGAGCCTGGAGCTGAATTCCTCGTAAACTTATCTTGAGTTTGCTTTAGTCTGACTCTGCCTCAAATGAAAACGTACAAAGTTCCATATCCACGAAACTCTTTATTTGCAGCTTACACATATTTGGCTCCAATAAAAATTCAGTATGTCGACTCGAAAATCGTTAAATTTACCATGAAACTTAGTTGGGAACGAAAGATCATTTATTTTCCTGCCTCAAGGACCCTTATTGTGTCATTAACCCAGTGCTGTGTCATCAGAAATGGGGGAGTATCGTATTGGGTCGATGAAGGCTTTTAAACAAGTCTCCAATTACATATATTATCAACTTTGCTTTTCTCTTGATTCCTTTTAATCTCGTTTGAAAACAGTTTGAAAAGTCGTAGTAGCTCCTCACCCTCGAAGTGTTTTCATAGGCTTGGTGTGGTTGCGTCGAGAATATCCGGGAGCAAATCGACCGTTTATCCCTTCGTGGGTTTTACAATAAGCCCATTTTCCTCGTGCGAGTGTGTGCTGTACGAGGTAAAATTCGATAGCAGAGTCTCGATGTTTTAAGCCTCCCCGTTCTTCGGACTCGATTTCTCAAGTAGCAACTCGTTGTTGTGTATCGCAGCGTCTGAAGCTCGTAAATCGGCTTTGTCATTGTGAAACATAGGGCGCTTAGAAATGGTTGCTGGCTGGCTCTTTACGTTAATAATTGCTACGTGGCCTGGACATAGTTGCAAAAATAGATTTTTCTCGAGATCGCGAGTAAGAAAGAAAAAAATAAAGATAAATGGTTATAAAGGCTAAAACGGAGGCAAACATTTGGTGGTCGATGGTGAACGGAAACTGGCTCACGATCGTTAAGTTTACTGAGGCAAGAATAAGCATTTTGTCTGTGATGAATATATAAAATCAAGTGATTTCTAGAACGGTGACAGTTCGTCGCGTTCTTTCGACTAGGTAATCATGGCGTTTTTCAAGGTATTGTAGATGTCGATTGAGAGCTTTCGTTCATTTTTTTTTCTGGCCTTATCGTTGACCCCAAAATGTCGAGTCTTCAACGAGTCTCTGTAGGGACTCGGGTCCTCGAAGACCCGACATTTTTTTTGGGGGCTTTACCGTAACGATGTGGGGGAGAGCAACGAGTGTAGTATTTGAAGAGAACAAATAAATTTTCGTAGGCTTTCGTCCTGTCGGTTCTACTGAGCACAGGTGCCCTTGGGATTCACATGGCACACCGAGAAGGTAAATTATCGTAGGATCAACGAGTCAACGTTGAAAGAGCTGTGGTAGACTTTTGCTCCCGTCCCCTTAACCTCTCTCTCCCTATGTGTGTACTTTGGGGGACCGAGATTGTCTTCTACTCCCCCCCCAAAAAAAAAAAAAAAACAGCACAAATGCTGTAAAAATAGTTAAGACATTCAGTCCCCCTCGAATGGCTGTTCCATCGCCTCTTCGATTCAAAGCCCCCGAACAAAACGTTACCGATCAAATCATGATCTCATCGAAGACGCCAATTCGCACACCTGATCGAAAATTCCCATTTTTTTTAAAAAGAAGTTTGATTTTTACAGTTTTTTCAGACATAATTCTTCTTGAGTTCTGTGAGACATAAATCAACCAAATAACTTCACTCATTATAAGATTGACTGTACTTTGGATGAACTGCATTTGAAATCAATTGGAAGATTCTTCATCAGACATTAAAAGTCAAAACAAACGAACCAAGTGTTTGTTTATTCAATGACTTCTCGCGAAGTTTAAAATCAATTTTTTATCCGGTTTAGTTTCTCCGACAAAGTCAAAACGTCAGTGATTCGCTTGCCACTTTGTTTAATAAGACTCTCGTTACCACAGTTCACCACAAAAGCGAAGAGATTGATGCCAATGAAGAAGGCAGTCATGAAAGATCCGGTGACCATCATCACAAACATCATGCACATTCGTTTCAACATTTTCATGGACCTGTGAGTGGCCACCATCAGGAAGTCACCTGGAAAGATAAACATGGTCATCATCATCACGATTACAAGGCTCATCCGGATTACAAATTTCATTACGGTGTCGAGGATCATCATACCAAAGATTTTCATGGACAGAAAGAACATCGCGATGGTCAGTTTGTCGTTTGATTACCTTCCAGTTCCATAGATGCAATGATATTCAAAAAGGTCCATCTTATGATAAGTTTCTGGGTAAAGCATTGACAGAGTTTGGTCAGTTTTTGTTTTTCTACTATTCATTCTGTGCCATTTTATCTATCTGGTTCCTCAATGGCGCTGAAGTCTTTGTTCATTCCCAGTTTTGTATTTCAAATCTTGTCAAATTACTTATTTTAACTGACCTACTAATTTCTCAGCATTCCATCGAGTGACGTTGCCATTAATGTTTCGAGCGATTGGTCGCATAGAATGTTGTACCATCGACTGGAATGTCCAATGCAGTCGTTGAACCCTTTTATAATTAGCTGACACTGACGGCTCGGTTAAGCGTCAGCTCAATCGATGTTGAACTCCACTATGGAAGAATTCAAATGTCATTAGCAACACAGTGAATATCCTTTCGCAAATTTCCAAGCAGGAAGGTATTCAATCGATATTTACGACTGGGTTGAGCTGTGCCAAGAAGTATCCGATGATGAGGCTAATACAAAGAAACCTATTAGTTCAGCAATATATCACAGCGTTTAGGTTTGATGGGCCCAAATGAAATGAAACCGGAAATTTGGAATATGCGTGAAGCTTCCAGGTCGTAAGCGGGTATTTGGACTTTGCTTCTTAATTAGAATGCAGAACTAATTGGAATCACGGTTTTCCTTCTCTTAATTAGAAACAGTCGACATAAGCGACGCTGCTAGGTCTCCTTTCCTCTCGGTCCTCTCGACCGAAATCACGATCATCTCGTCTTCCGTTAACCGTTTCCGTCTTAGCGCTTCGCTTCAACCTCTTCTAACCTCCACAAGTATACAAGTTTCTTCATCGCGTTTCCTGAGTCTCTTGGACTCTTTCTGTCCAGGCAGAAAATGTGCAAGGAATCGTGACCTCTTGCTTTGCGTAGTCATTTTTCTCCGGTCTACCGTCAGCCAGAGCTCCATGTAAAGCCATATTAAACAAGACATATGACCGAGCTGCTCCCCCGAAGACCTCATCCTCCTACGATTTTTTCAACCGTTCTTTATCCTTCCAAAACCCAACAGAAACTCGCGAGCTCATCTGCGTGAGCTCTTTGCTTTTCTTTCTCTCCAATCCATGGATATTCCGGCTAACCTTCTTCGTGAATTTTTCTTGAACCAGGCAAGGAACTATCCGGGGAATATCATCTCCACGAACCTGGTGGCAACGTCAGGACAGTCAAGTACTACTCGGATCCTCATGGTGGGTTCTTCGCTCACGTTGAAAATCATGGTGGCAACGATCATTCTGGTGGTACCTACGGGAAACACTGAGCATTGTGCTCTCCTTCCCCATCATCTCAGATTCGATGGGGCGCAGTCTTGTTAAGAATCATCTGATGGCTTCTGTTATTCTTGTTATTTGTTAAAGTTGCTGTTACTGTTAAGGAATCAATAAAGAAATTATTGTAGAATCAATTAATGGTGATTCAATAAAAGTGATGCTGATCATCAATGGGATTTGAGAATCCAATTATTTTGATCGAAAAAGTCGACATACTATCTGAAATTAAGTTTTGATTCATCTGATGGATTGAATCATCGATTTGATGAACATCCAAATTAACCGAAAGGTGGCAATCATCGAAAACGTTGCAAACTGGATGGTTACAGCGCTCTTTTGAGTTCCAAATCAAATTCTATTTCACTTAGCCTTCAATAACGTGAATTCTAGAGAGAATTGTATATGTTGTGAAAATCGAAATACATCAAATAGTGCCAGTCACCTGCTTCGAATCGCGCACAATCCAGGTCAGTTTCAAGCTTCGAATTCGATTCCATCCCAACTTCCTACCGAATCCTGTTGGCACGATTATAAAAATAGTGACGATCAAGACGGTTCAAGTGATTTGAAGCCCTACTATTGAACGGCCCACACGATTTTGAAGCTCTAGAACGAACTCCACACCACTCCGTTCCTAATGATCTTGCTTATGATCCGGAATTAGACTTCCATTCATAAAGCATTGATTCTCCATCTCTTCACCAACTTCATTTTCACCCAAGTCATTAATTTCCCGCCCAAATCTGAAGCTTCATCATCAGAATCATTTCCCGTCAAGATTTCAGTACCTCATCGTTCTCAATCTGCTAGAAAAAATTGCAAACTAAGCGTAACCACGTCGAAACTGTGATTCTGGGAAAGGATCGAACCGTTATTCGAAGTTTGTGGCTCAAATTAAAATCATATAATGACGAGTGCACCGGTACGACTCGCCAACTGAATTTATACTCTATATACCTAAGTTTTTTTTTCGCGTCGCAAGCGGTTTTCTTCAATCGGACGCTCTGGCGAATTGGAGCGTGATGCACGACGCCTCTCTTGCTCTCATTCCTCTTCGCCACTCTCGTCGTTCGTACTCTCTGGTATATCCTGCATATGAGCTATATACGAGACTCTATATGTGCAGGGAAACTCTCGATCGACCTTATTTAATCGAATCGTGGCCACGCAGACTCCTCTCTTGGGGAAAAGCAAAAGAGGAATGATGGAAGAGTGAGAGAGAAGAGCGAGAGGATGGAAAATGGAGCTTAAAAGCCAAATCTCTCTCTCTCTCTCTCTCTCTTCCTCCTCTCTCCCCTCTCCCTCCCTCTCTCTCTCTCTCTCACTCTTCTGAACGGTAAGCTTGGGATTATTTGCTGTTGGACCTCTCGACATCTTTGCCCACAAACCCATCATGCTACGAGATCGTTAGCAAACTGAATAGCTGCGCTAACTGGAAGAGCCCATCGTATTACCAGACTATCTATATGTTGGTAGGCTCTTTCTCTCTCTCTCTCTCTCTCTATCTTTCTCTCTCACTATGATTCTTCGATGTCTCTGGATAGAAAGATGTCACGGTCCATTGAAGAGTGCTTGAACGTTAAATATTTCGAATCGAGTTTCACCAATTGCTTCGTTCCGCAGCTGGCTCTTCTTACTGTCACTGCAATACGTACTCGCACGTTTCCATCCCGGATTTTTCAATTACGCTGTCCCATTGTTCCAGCGTATTTGTGTAATACGTCGTATTCCCGATTCCCATTGCTTTTTTCTTTTCCTCATATTTAATCTCATGAAGGAATTATTGGGATTGTGTGAGTTTGGCTGAATTTTTTTTTTTTTTTTTCAATTAGATTCAGAGTAATAATAAATTATTACATTAAAGATCTTCATCAACAAAAGTATCCAAATCCAATTATGAAATTGGATTAGATTGAAGATCGAATGTAGGAAACTCGCAAATTTTCTGCCACTCGTCGTCCACGTATCATTATATTTTTCAAACGTTTGATACGATCGCTTCAAGTAGATGCCCCAGTAAAAATTCACGTCGAGAGCTTGAAATATTCTCTCTTCCTTATGTACGATTATTTCACTCTCAGCAGAGTTCTCAGTTTGCTTCCAGCTTCTGAATATCCGGTAAATATACTTATGTTTATACACGTATATATATATATATATATGTGTCACTATATATCTGTCTTGTAAGTCTTACTCGACTGGGCGTCGAGGCAAGCAAACCTCCGGAGGAAAACTGCTGCCAAATCGTGGCCTTATGTTATATAGAAACTCACTTGCTTTTCTCTCTCTCTCTCTCTTTCTCTTCTGCTGCAAACTCTCTCACCCACAGAGTTGGGTAATGCACGCTTGCAGAAAAGTTCCCAGATCAAGCGTCCACGACTATATACTTTATCCCTAGTTTTGACCCTCAATCCCTCCCCCCCCCACTCTTATGCACTAGTATTTTCCTCGCTGGGTGGGCCAAGTTTAACTCGTAAAACTTGCCACCGCTGCGAATCATGATCCTCTCTCTCTCTCTCTCTCGAAATTCGATTTCGATAATTATGACATTTTTTTTTTAATACCCGGTTCTTTTTCTCGGAGAATATCGAGCTCCGAAATTGGATGGAATCTACTAGTTTGTTTTTCTTGTAATTTCCCCATTCGTTTCCTTTATGGATTTCATCAGGTAACGTTATTCTTATTTTTATCTTTTCAAATTTACTCGAGTTCGGAAATTGGATGGATTTCTGTCTGTCCGGTTTTCAAACTAACGTTCGATTCGTCGGTCTTTTTTTTTTTTGTTTGTTTGCCATTTCCAGCGTTTTTCCTAAATATCGAAGCCAGCGTTCGGACGTCGAGTGTTCTTCTGTTCAGGAAAAATTGTCAATGAAATAATAGGATAAAACTTTTTCCTGTTTGCTCGTCAAAATTTCAAGTTTCTAAATGAAAATTTACTTTCCCAATGAATAATATTTCATTAATAAATTGTCCAAATAAAACAGACATTAAATACGTTTGGATGAAGACCGAAATGATTGGAAGGGGAAAGACGAGGATGGAGTTTCGTGCCGTTTGCTTTTGAAATTCAACATTTGTATACGAATATATAAATGATGAAGAAGCAAACAAATAAAAGTTGTTAAGGATTTAAGGGGTAAGAGAAAAGAGAACGATGGAATGAGAAATATGTATGAAACATACGCATAAGTGGGTAGCGTTATGCCGTGATGGAGTTGCAACTTCTGAATAATCCTTTACCCGGTTAACGCAGACTTTCTCACACACACGTACATATATATATATATATAAATACACACACCAGGGTGCTTCTCGACTCTCCATGTACGAGCTTTATATCACGTCCCGATTTCGTAACTCCACTTGGATGTTGTTCCGGTTCAAGAGCTTATACGAAATGCTCTTTCCCTTCCTCTCCCTTTCTTCATTCTCATACACACGTGAACTTATCTCTACCTCCCTCCTCTCTCTCTCTCTCTCTCTCTCTCTCTCTCAATTCCAACCCTGATCTGCTCTCACCCCGTCCACCCATCATTCCCTCGTCGCTATAAAATCCGTTCTAATTATGAAGCAAAGCACATACAAGAGTAAACGAGAACGTATATATATTTATCCTCGAAATATCTTCTGTTTCTACGTCAGTTATTCTGATTACGTGTATCATTAAATATACATTCCCATGTAAACACCATGATAAATATACCAACAAACACGATATTTTTCAAGCTTTTTTTTCACCCGAATATTTACTCAGTGTTCCGGATGATTACGTCCGACTGAAGATCAACACTTTTTCTTGCATTCGAGGGCTGTTTTGGTGCATGAAAAAGGATTCAAACGTTTCGTACGACCAGAATCGACATTTATTTTTGTTATTTTTCCATTAACACGATAGTAAACTCGGGATCATTTTGCACGGGTATATTGTCGTACGGAATCTCGTTTAACATCTACTGATTAAATCTGCTTTTTCAAGAATCTTCGTTCAAATATTTTTCAAGATACTAAGCAATTTCGGAAATTAGGAAAATTATTTTTCTTCGTACAATTGTTATGATTTTTATGTTTTTACGAAAATTCAACAAATTTTTAACTATAACCTTCCCGAAGAACAGCTGCACGAGTTTTATTCAGAACGATATTTTTCAAGTTTTCTGCAGTCCTAACTCTAATACAAATCATCCGATCGACTCGAATTTTGTATCAAGATTGAAAACGTTAATTGACGACTTTTGTTTTCAAAAGCTCTCTATTTTGTTGGATTTTTATTTCTTATTTCACGATTTTTTAAAATTTTTTATTCGCATTTACCGCAGCAGCGGAGAGACTTTTTATCGAAGCCTCAGGAGACGGTGTACGAGTGACTAAAAATAAAATATATTCGATAATAAATATTTTTATTTTTAATAAATTCCCGAAAATCATTTTTTCTTTTGGGTAGTCGACCCAGCGGTGCCCGGTAAAGTAATAAAGACGAGTGAACACGAAATTTATTTACGAATAAATATTCAATAATACGATGTAAAAAAGAAAAATCAATATTTACTCACGAGATAGGCTGTGACACATCGATTAAAATCGAATTCACTCTCGATTACGTTTTCTCTTACACATTCACTTTTTCCCTCGACATAATGCCACCGATGAGAAAGAGCGGGGTTTCGATAAACAATTGCGTGACGGACGCGAAGCTTTTTTTGCGGACATTGCAGTTTGTGTGTGTGTGTTTTTTTTCTTCATCTTCCTTCCTCGACATTTATTTGTGACGATGAGTTTTTTGGGCGAAACGTGCTCTCCGGAGACACCGTTACGCGTTCCTTCATCGACATTTGAACGTTTAGAGGCTTTTTATTCATGGCTTTCTCTCTCTCACTCTCTCTTTTTCTCTATCGTTCTTGGTAGAGAGAGAACTACGAATCGAGAGGGAAATTATTGATTGTGCAAAAATTTCGTATAATTTCGTATATCATCGACCGTGATCGAAGCGAGACAAGTTTGTATGGCGTAAGTGTTGTTTCATCAAAATAGAAATAAAAACAAATGAGGCGGGATGGGATTGAGGGGGGGGGGGGGAGAATCCAGAGGGAGAAATCTTTTGGTCCAGCAATGACTATACGGTATAAAAGTACGATCGATATCGACAGGTGTATCATTCTCGTTCGGGTTATTGCCAGTGACAACAGTGTTTCAAGGAATAATGGCTTTTAAGGTTCGTACATATAAAAGAAAAAAAATACACGAATACGGAAAATTAGGGACCTCGAGGGTGGGGAGGGAGAAATCATAAAAAAAGGATTTCTCTTTCATCGTAAAATTTGACATTAAGCTATAAAATTTTCTTACAATCTCGAAGGATTCTTCATATCGCTCCCACACCCTCCAAACTCTCTCTCTCTCTCTCTCTCTCTCTCTCTTTCTCTCTTGAATCTCAACTTCCTTTTCCGTTTGATTTCGATTCGGAATAACTGCGAAGTTTCGGATAATGTAAAAGTTCACAAACAACAATAAAAGTTTAAATTTCCAGTATCTGACCTAGCTGACTTCTTGAGGGATGCAAGAAGACAGAATCCCTTAGCTTCTACACCCAAACCACCCGTTTCAAACAGCTACTATCCCGAGAGAGAGAGAGAGAGAGAGAGAGAGAGAGAGAGAGAGAGAGAAAAGCTTTGGAAAATAATAAAAATTAGCCAATTCGCATGAGTCTCGAAATGAAATTTTATACGATTCTTTTCATTTCTATACGTACTCGACTTTTTTCTGTTTTCCAATTTCATTTTTTCCTGTTTTTTTTCCTTCCTTTTATTCTTTTTCATCGTCCACTTGGACAGTCTCTCTTGAGAACAAGAAATCGAATAACGATCGACGTTTTTTATTACTTTTAATCTCAAAATTTTTACGGATTATCTGATTAAAAAAAAATTTGAGTATATTTGTACGTCGATGAATAGAAATATAAAAATTTATTTCCTTGAAATAAGACAACAAGAAGATAAAAAAATAAAAACAAACTAAAATGTACATTAAAATCGAATGGAGAATCGGTAATTCGATTTTTCAAAAATAACATTAAAATTTGTCTCCTCCTATAACATCGTCTTAATATTTCTCTTCATTCGGGATCTGTTGTGGCGTCGAAAACAACAGTTTGTGGTAATTTTGGGGTTGCTCGCCCTGGTGGGATTTGAGATTACGTTGGCGGGTCACGCGCACAGCTTTGCCCATTTTCACGGACCTGTCGAGGGCCCAGGCCACGAGATAACAGTCCACGACAAGCATGGACATCACGCTGTCGATTACGTGGCTCATCCCAAGTACGAGTTCGCCTATGGGGTTGAGGATCATCACACCGGAGATTATCACGGCCAAAAGGAGCATCGGGACGGTAAATCACGTTTGGTTGCTTAAAAATATTTTACACGTTTTTCCTCGTGCAATTTAATCAAAACTAAAATCTCAGAAACTTATAATATTGAGTGAGTGAAGAAATTTCTCTTCTAAAACAGAAAAAAATTATAATTTTATTTTATTTCAACCGTTTGTTGATGGCTCTTTGGATCATTATTGCTAAAGATCAATGTTTGTGGCATTCCAAAGATGGCTGATTTTTTTTCGATTTTTTTTCCAATCTCCAAGCATCGAGATTCTCATCGAATTAAATTGTTTCTTGAAAACGTCTGTAAACCCCCTTAAAACGCTTAAGGAATGATTAATAGAAGAATTAATTAATTAGAGAATTAAAAAAAAATTAATTCCAGGTAAAAACGTCGCTGGAGAATATACGATAAAGGAGCCAGGTGGTAATGTCAGAACAGTCAAATATCACGCGGATCCTCATGGAGGATTCTTCGCTCACGTGCATAATTCCGGTGGAAATGATCATTCCGGAGGAACTTATGGTGGACATCACGGACACCACGGACACCATTGAGTCACCGATTGGAAATTTTGTTAAAATGAATCATGCCCATATTTTTATTATATTCACAGACCGAGTTGTTGTTGTTGTATGATTATTTCCATGTTTTTTTTCTAATTAATTATGTATCGTTTGATCTGTTGATTAAATTCTCAGTGCCACAAAAAAATGTTATCTTCTGCAATGAAAATCTCATGCCATTCCAAAGTCATGAATATTCCTCGTCGTTCTAAAGTTTTTGTTCGCAGTCCTGATTCTTTCCATATTCGTTCGCCATTTTGAATTGTTCAAATACCGTATTTTTCGGTATGGATCGTCGGGATGAGCGCCAAAAAAAGAGCCTGCAAAATTTCATCAAAATCGGTTGATTCGTTCGGCAGCGATTCAGGAATGCAAAATGATAGGAAACTTTCGGAGTGACACAAAATGGCGGATGACACGAAATGGCCGCCAAAAGTAAAAATCATTGGATCGCAGTGAGACTCGGTATCCAGGGGTTTTGAGGGGCGCTGATCTCGAAAATGGGCTTAAAATCTCGATATTCAATGGTCCAAGATGGTGAGGAGACAAAAATGCGAAGGGAATCGATAAAATGATTTTTCAAAATTATTTTTCGAAAAATTGAGCAGCAGTTGTTCGAGTATCTTCCGCAACAATTCGATCGAGACAATCTTTTCGAGCGCGAAGCTGTCTGGCTCAGAAAAAAAACTGGTATCTGCGATATTGGATGTTAAGCTTCGGTGTTTGACGGAAAAATATGAAAGATGAACTGCATCGGAATGAAAGACGAAAATGCGGCGAGGAGGAAAAAGGCACAGCGATATAACGCTCCCGGTGCATAAATTTGATTCTCTCATAATGGAAAAAGGAGGCAAAAATTTCGTGCAGTAGATAAAATCAGTGATGGATCAGACGAGGAGAAATGTGTGTCAAAAATGTTTCGGCTTCAACCTTCCATCTTCCATGAAATATTCACTTTCTCTCTGGTATGAAATATTTATTTTCATTTATTTTCGTGGATTGGCCTATGCCATTTGAACCTTTGAACACGAGGCTACGTCGGCCACTCGATTCTTTACACCTGGGTCTGTGTGACCTACAATTTATCGCAGCTGAGTCCTCCGAATATAATTCACGAATTCGAGCCGTTCAACTGTTCCACTATTCGTTGAGGGGCAACATTGAAGCTAAGAAAAACTCTTGATACTGTTGATATTACGTTTTTTTCTTGGCTCCGATAGAACGAATCGTTATCAACTTTTTCAGGCCGTTCTATTTTATATTTCGATAACACAAAATCATTATTCGAATGCGAAAAAAATGATTTCTTATTAATAAAAAATTGAATTTTAACGATTATTTTTTAAGATTATTTAACGATAATTATAATATGAAATTATAGTAAAACTAAGTTGAAAAAACACTCAATAAAACATGTGAAAAATTTGTTAAAAGATTTATTTAGTTGAAGAAAGAAGAAAGCAGGAATGAAACGTTTCTCAGGATTTTCTTTCAAAGCGGTTACAAAGGCCACTGAAAAATCATCGTGACATCTATCGATTTGGTATTTCGTCAGGGCTTTTTTTTTTGTCTCGGAGAGTAAGAAGAGAGAAAAAAAAGTAAATAAATGTATAGAAATGAGAGTGGCAATGAGAAAGGAGAGTGGATGAGAGAGATCCAGTGATCTCGATGAAATGCGATGTACTAATTAGGATCGTAGCTACGATAACAAGCTGGAAACGCGTCGGGGCATTTCGCCTAGCTCCTCGGAGGAGGAAGCGACGGTCCGGTAATCCGAGATCTCTATCGAGCATGACAAATTGAAATGTCAAGTGATTCGCTACTGCATTGTTCGTGGCTCGTTCCTTATATTCTTCTTTCTCGTTCGTCTCGTTCTCTCTTTCTCTCTCTCTCTCGTCTCTTCTCTCCCTTTTTTTCCTTCTGCCTCTCCTCCTTTCGGCTGGACGATCTGATATAACCGTAATATTAATCCGAGAATATATTCATCACTGAATTAATCATTACTCGGCGCCGGTATAACGGCTTTGCCTCGGCTTACAAAGTGGTACACTCGAGTTTGCAATTAGGCGAGGACAGGACGATCAGCAAGGAATGCCTCTCGAGAATTCTCCAACCAAGACCATCCTCTTCTTCTTCCTCCTTCTATCCTACTTCCCTTCTTGTTCACAACGACATTGTCCATACCTGAGGACAAGTGGCAACCACTCCCCGATACAATAACCTCCCCGGTTTAATTATTGAACGCTAATCCAACAGCGGCTCAGCTGTTTTCCTCGACCATTTATTCTTCATTCCTTTCACTACCGTACATTTATTTTCGACTAACAATCCTCAGAGGCCTTCCAACAAACGAACTACGAAATATTATTCTAATTAATATTCAACTTCATACTTGATCAATTGAGCACTTTGTTCCCTTCGAAAAATTCTGTTTGATCTTCCAGTCCTGTGCTTCTACAAATCCATTTGACAGTCACTTTGAAAATTGCAATTTTCATTAAAGATCGTTTAATTCAATTGTCCATTTACTGTTCAAACGTCTCCTGGAGCCTTGCATTTGGATTCTTTCCAAAAATTTAAGGTGATCGGTGTAAATTTATTACTTTATTATTTCGAGTTTACTATATAAATCCGTCATTTTTCTTAGCTATTCTAACTCGATGTTAAATATAAGTACATGAACGCTAGATGATCAAAAAATGACAGTCTTTCTCGATCCAGAGCCCATCGGATCAGTTTTAATAGTGAGTTTGGGTATAAAATTAATTTCATTATTCTTAGCGTGTTAAATTTACCCGATGTAGGTCGACAGACACAATGAGACTAAAAGTAATGACGAGCCCATCGACATGGAAATTTCGTAAAACTTGAAATATCACATTAACTCTCTGAATGAGGAAGGAGGATATAATATGCACGGAATATAAGGGATTAGCGAGCGAAGCTACTTATTATTAGTGTCATTAACGTTTCATTCGAGGAGTTCAGTCAGTTCGTAATAATGCTCCAATTAAATTCCATTGGAATAATAACCGGTGACTCGTTTCGGTCGAACATTATCCGAATTTATTTTGACTGTTATCAAACTTCTAAGAATCCACGTAAGAAATTTCCACGTACGAGTTTTATTTTATTTTTTTTTCAAGTTGTTTGCCTCTAGTTGAAAGTCGTATTGCTAGTGGATTTTCGATGAATAAAGAAGAAACGAAGGACCGATAATGTCACGTCCATTGAAGCTTCGGAATCGGACCGGAATAACGTCGCGATGGAGCCCTTCATTCGTCATCATAAAAATGTGCGCCCAGAAAAAACATCTAGTTGGTTCAACTAGGATCTACTTGAATCGAACAAATTTATTTATTTCATTTTTAACTTTAAGAATTGATTTTCTTTGAATTTCCTGATTTCTGTATTCAAGATCGATCGAAAAGCTATTTTAACGATTTTCTGTTTCAAAAAATTTCCACAAATTTGACGAGCACATTTTTCAGCTACAAAAAAAAATATTTATTATTTTATTTACACTATATTTAATATTATTATTATTCGATAATATTTCCATGGATCTGCAACCCTGGATGAGCATAAAAATTCACGACCGTTTGTTTCCACTTGGGTTTCCACTATTTATGCACATCCCACAAGCGCAACTCGTATTATAAGAAATGACGCTCTGCGCCACCTAGTGGTCGAAGCGATAAGCTTCAACGTGGATTCCCGGATAAATGTACTCAAATAGCATTATTCGTTTGATTCAAATGCAGCTTTTTAGTTCAGGCAAATAGACATTTTTTTGATTAACATTTTTTTTTTTTAATCAAACAAATGATCCTGGTGGATCGAAACAGAGACCAAGTGACCTTAAGGCGAAGGCTCCTGTGTCGTTTATTTTTTCAAAATATCACGTAAATCGCAGTCTTCCTGAAATAACTCGACTGTCAGGCCCCATATGATAGCTTTATCAGGACTGTAAAGACATGGACTTTTGGAAGGGAAGCACCGGTAATTGAGCCAATAAAACAAGGTGAAAAAAAAGCGATGAAGCTCGCACTGGAGATGAGGCAAAAGAAATAACAGTTATTTCATTCTCATCCTAAACGTACTAGCCTCTGCATCCTCCTTTTTCTATCTCTCCTTCTTCTCTTTCTCTCCCTCATTATTCTTCTTTTCTCTAGCTCTCTCTCTCTCTCTCTCCCTCTAATTTTTCTCCTCTATATTTCCCTTCAGTTTTTGTCATCTCTTTCTCTCTCCCTGTCTCTTTCTCTCTCGTTAGTTTGCGTGCTGCTGCACACTAGCTCGGTCTTCAGCTTTTCCCGCTTTGTTTTGTTCGTTCTGTTTCTTCCTTTTATTCTTTTTTTTTTTTTTCGGCTTCTACGTCCGTAGAATTCTCGGGGACAGTGTGATAAATGGAACAGTAGACACCCCCGTTGTAGCAGTCTCGGGCCAGAAAAACAGGCAATTCCCAAGCAGAATCCCTCGCCCCTTTCTCTCTCTCTCTCGTTGCCCCTTCTCGCTTCTTCCAACGCTCGTCTCTCGACGCATTACTCTCTCCCGCATAAACTTTACCATCCTTTGCTCCCAGAAAAAAAAAAAAAAAAAAAAAAAACGTTCAGGGGGTAGATAGACCGTAATTTCGTCGGACTGCCTGTTGTGCCGGAAGTTGTCGCGAAAATAACGATTGATAAGGAGAATGCGAGAGACCGAGTGTTATTGGTGAAAACAATCAATATTCTCTAGAGATAAATATCCGCTGAAGGACTCAGGTAATGAAGACTCATGAGAAACGTCTGCCCAAAAAATTGCCCAAAGAATTGGGGACGACGCAGAAATTAACTTTCTCCGTGTACTTGTACTTGAATCAATTTTTTTTTTTATCACTTCAGAGCAATAAAAAAAATTGCTTTTCAGTTCAAAAAAATAAATTTAAGTCAAAAATGTTTTGTAGGTAGAATTCTTCGAATTTAGACTCCTTCATTCATTTGCTGTCCCCCAAAAATGGGGATTAAATTGGACCGGTCTGATCGTCAGTGATAAGTTCCAGGGTCTCTTTAATTCGGGGCTAATATTCGGTTTTTTTAAATTTTATTTTATTTTTTTTAAATGTTATTCTCATGGCTTAAACTCTAAGTCTCTGAAGATTTTTCTAATTTATTTGTGTCGAGACTCTCGTTAATTTAAAAATGCTTTCACGTCGAACGAGTTTCTTTTCGTTTTATAGGCAGTCTCAATTCGTGAAAGAGTGGGAAACAGAAAGAGAGAGAGAGAGAGAGAGCATCGCGATAATTACAGTTTCGAGTTTTAGCAAATGCAGGTGCCATTAATGGAATTTATAACGAACTTTATCCCGGTTATTTTGTTCGTTATTTGTCACCTTGTTCGAGACTCAGTGACCGTGCTGCATACCGTGTTAGTTTTTAAATTACACTCTCGGTCTCAGCCAACTCAAATTTATGAAACTTCGCTTTAATTCACCGCGTGTCTAAAATCATTGAATTTTTTATTTTCAACTTTAACATTCAACGAATGTTTACGCTGCTTGGATAATTCGAAATCGCATGATTTTCCAAAAGCTCCATAGTTCCTAATAAATTCGCATATTTCGATTTGTAACTAAACTCGCGAACGAATTTCCTCCTGCAAAAATCACGAAACGAGATAAATTTTTGTTTTTTGGTCCTTCATTCTCAATTCACGTACGAAAAATATGAAAAACAAAAAATACATAAATAATAATTGGAATCGAGGTAAATAACGAAAGAAAAATCCGTCGTTTTTTTTTTTTTGCGCGAAACACGATTGGAAAGTTTTATTCAAAAAATAATTTGTTTTTTTTTTTTTAATAAAAATAATGCACGAATTCGAAAGACAATTTTTTTTTTTCACGAAATAAAAAATATACGAGAATACGAAATGACAAAAAAAAAAAAAAATATTTTCGGGTTGAACGAGAGTTGGAAATTTGACAGGCGACGATTATTAATAATTCGTGAAAAACAAAAGCTATTTCCTTCGTTCGAGGACATTTTTTCTTCTTTATTTGCGTTTTTTTTTTAGTTTTTTTTTTTAATTTTTTTTTTTTTTTTTCTTTAAAAATCGTATTACTGCTCGTAAGCCCACGTCGAATCGTTAGCTATCCTTCGTTCTTATATCTATGTACAAATATATTGAGATACCGAGGAGCAGTAACAGAGCGAGCGAGGAAAAAGTTTTGCGAACGAACGGTGTTCCAGTTCGAAACTCCCTCTTATTTCTTCGCGTTCCGGCTCTTTTCCGAAGCAAACAAAGTGTATCCAAAGTTTTGGACAAAATCCATAGTCGCTGCCTTGCATCCCATACTCGATCCAACCCTTTCCTCTTTTAACCCTGTTCCTTCCCCCGCCCCCATCCCCCCCTTCTCCCCCCTTCTCCCCCGATCCTCGTGAAGTACGTTTTTACTCCGAGACCGAAAGGTTATCACCTTAAATTTTTTATACTTTAGTCACTTGAAGAGACGAAAAAATGAAGAGTTGCCGGGAAACTGGCTGGATAAATAATTAACTCGTGTCAATTATTCCTGCTAACGACAATGGTTAAGATCGACGTTAAACCAGGAGAATTAAGTACGAAGAACATTTCATAAAAAAAAAAAGTATTTTTTTTTTTTCTTTCTCAACGATCTTTTTTGTTGAGAAAACTTTCGAAATGAAATTGCTTCTCTTTTTAATTCAAGGAGTTAACTTCTCGAGACAAAGTTGGCTTAATCATGCTTCGGGATCATCAGTATTCGAGACAAGTTCATTAAGATTTTTGGTAAATATCTGCAATCACGATTCTCATCAAAAAAACATTTGAATTTGTTTCTTTTTTTTGGGGGGGGAAGGGATGAAAACGATAAACACACATAATTAATTTTTTTTTCTCAAATTAACTTCTAGCGATAAACAAGGTGGAAATGAATAATTTGAAATTTTTTTTCTACAGGAGTCGTGATCCTGAATATTTCCTCGATTTTCTTGCAATCTCTCGGAAACCATATTTTCGAATACAGTAGAAATTATAATTTTTTTTTTTTCAATTTTGAAAACGACAGAAAATTCCATTTTACTGACGAAATAAATGCTACTAAATTTGTTTATTTATTTTGAAAAATAATCAAGAATAAAAATATTTTTCCAAAAAAGATGAAAAATTAGCAACAGTTCTCGTTTCGATTTTTCAATCACAAATTTGGTTAGAGAACGAAGAAAAATAGTTTCGAGCCCGAATGGAATGGGCGGTGTAGGAATGGCAGGATGGTAAGACGCGTAAAACTTTTGAGAGGTTGACGGCTCTCGGAGGAGGGGGAGGGGGGGGGGGGTACGTAGAAGAATAAAGGATTAAGGCATATGGAAAAGTTGCGAGTGCTTAGCGAGCGTAAACTTGGAGTTTCGTAACGTTTTCTTCCCTCCTTTATACTTTTGTGCTTCTCCCGGCTGGTTTTTTTTTTTTTTCGCTCGATCCGATGGTCTTTTGGTCGTTGAAACGTTGCGAAGTGGGAAGATTCATTAGCCAGGGCTTGTCTCAGGCCGTGAGCCTTGGAGGCCCCTTTGAGTGATAAGTTTTTTCTTATATATTTTTCCCCAGCATCCATTGGTACTGACTCGTTTTGTTCTCCATAATCGGGACACTAGAAAATCAACGAGAGAAATTCTCGAGAGATGTTTCAGTCTGTCTGGCAAGTTGGTCTTAATAAAAAAAAAAGAAAAAAAAAAAAAAAAAAAAACAGGGTGAAGGGGATGAAGGTGAGGAAAAAGAAACGGTTGAAGAAAAAGGGAAAAAACCTCTCCGGAGATTCATCCTTGGGATTGGCGTTCTTGCGGAGCCACTAAAATCTCCTTCACCATGAACAATAACCTTCGAGAAGCCACGACAAATCTGAAACTTATCTGGTAGCTGGCAGGTTCAAGAAAACCACGAGGACGAGATTGATGTCGAAAGAAGAGAAAAAAAAAAAAATGTATACATATTTGCCCGTTGAAAAGTTACGAAAGATTTGAGATCACGTGACGCATTGCAGGATTGTTGATGCTGCCCCTCTGCTCATCCTATTCGGATCCAGACATTTAGTTCTATAGCTATAGCAGCCCTGCGGTATTTCATCCGGTATGGAATTTTGGTCCTCGAAACCATTTTGAGTTCGAGTAGCCCGTACTGAAAAGCCTCGTGGGGAAGAAAAAAAAAAAAAAAGCTCATTTCATCAAGCCCCGAATCCGGGGACTTTGAAACATTTCTGAAAACACACTTGACCCAGTGTGCTTTACCAACAAGAGGAATCGGAGTGAGAGGAATGAAGAGGAGAAGGGTTGAGAGGTGGTGGGGAAGAGGGGGAGAGAGAGGGGGGGGGGTAAATATGGATGAAGCACATATATGAAACGCGTAAATTCGGCTGGCAAGCTCATTTGAAGGATGAATGCATTCGTTAGAATCAGGAGGAACCTTTTTCCCCACTCATACGCGTGAAATTTGTGGAAGCTTTTTTAATGTCATGTTTTTTTTTCTCTTTTCTCTCTCATTTTTTTTTTTTTTTTTTTTTACGTTCGAGTGTCGAGAGATAGCAGCATCACGAATCCCCGAGTGAGATTCGTACAAAAGAGGAGAATTGCGGACTCTATCTCCCCTTTGCGCCTCTCTCTCTCTCTCTCTCTCTTTCTCTCGTTTTGGTGCAGCACCCCAGCCAGATGACATTAGAGCTTTGGTAACTTGCCAAGATACATGTGCTAGCACTCATGAGAGAGCCAGAACTAAATCATACAGTGTAGCACACCGACGTGTACGCTCGAGCCTCTCCTCCCTTTATTTGTGTAAGAACTACCCTCGCGTGTAAAAAAGAATAGTCAATTTTGCCACGATAATTGACTGCAGAGACAATTATACTTTTACAACAGGCATTGTTAGACTATTGTCCGCAAATTTATTAATGTCAAATGTTATCTACAATGCTTTTCTACTGTAACTTATCGTTAATTGACATTTAATAGTGTTGTGAATGATAGTACATTCGAAGTAATAGTAAGTAAGCTAGTCATAATAATTAAATAAATTAGTAAGCAAAACTAGCATTATGATACGTTATATGATTACTGTCTTTATCATTACTATGCTTACTATTACTTACTATAACTGTTTGGCACTTCAGCAGTAAGATAGCAACCAAATGAGAGAGAGAGAGAGAGAGAGAGAGTAAGTAAAAGTAGCGATACTATACATCTCAGCAACACACACTGGAACTATTTTGTCAATTTTTATGTAAACTTTATGTAAGCTTCTAACTTTAACGAATCAAAGTTACGAAAATTGTCCAAATTCTGTTTGCTCAGATTATAATCACTATTATTACTATGCTTAGTTAATAGTAATTGATTAGTAGTTTAATTAATAGTAATTAAATAATAGTTAATTTAATAGTAATTAAATAATAGTTCACGCAATAGTAATTAATTAATAGTAAATTTAATAGTAATTATTTAGTAGTTACTGAATAGTAATTTATAAATAGTTTTAAAAAAAACATAGTAGTTGCCATGACTGTCACTTCGTTATTGCTTGGACTGATCATTATTATTTTCTTACTATCAACTATTCTTTACTACTTTTCTGTTGCTTCATTATCGTTTGTACAACTATTTATATCCCTCTATCACAGAGGCTTCACTACAGCGAATGTATTGAGTAAGGAGTAATCATTAATCACTATTACATATAAGTACGATAAATCACTATTCCATCACTATATTTACTGTTGGCTAAAACATCGAGATCTTACTATTCGGATGAATGCGAAATCTTGATAAGTAATAGTGAGCAATAGTAGTAATAGTATTTTTATTATAGTTGCTATTAGTAGCCTTTAATACTATTTTCACTATGCTTTATTATAGTTGCTATTACTAGCCTTTAATACTCTTTTCACTATTGCACACAATACTAGTTTGAATAAGGTGGTTGACAGCAATAATAGTTGTACTATTATCGAATTTACCTTTGCTTTGTTCATTAGTACTGTTTTTCTACTATGATTTTTGTTGCGGTTGAAACTTAATACTGACTTATTGCAACTTCTACTAGTCCGCATTCATTAATAGTAGTAAACAATAGTTGTGCGACTGTTATTATATTTACTATCAGTGGATAACTACTCTCATTATTTTCTCATCAAGTGTATTACTAATCTTGGAAAATACTTTTTATTCCAAAAAATATTAGCAAAGTTTTGGCATCTTTCATCAATGTGGATAGCGTGTGTTCTCTATAATAACCCTTATGAATAGGTTTTTTTTTTTTAAATGAGTCAGATAATAGTAATAATGAACGGGTCAGATGAATAATAGCAATAAATTTTCGTTTTATACAAAGGAGAAACGTAATAATGTCAGAAAACCTCGAAAATACTTTTCAGCGTATTTAGAAAAGTTTTCTCATGAATTGTGGCAACCGTCTAGCGTATAATAGTAGTAAATATGAACAAGGCTCGAACTTGCGAGTTTAGCGAACGTACTCTTGGCCGTTATTTTCTCGCAAATAGCCATAAATATCGATTTCGTAGGTAGGTATATACGCTGTAAATGGGTCAACACCAATTTCGCAGTCGATTTTGCAACCACTCTGTTTTCTCTATTGTGGAGGACTCTTCCAAAAGATACAAATGCCTGTCCTGCCAATTTCTCCACGTCTCGGACAATTCCGCTGGCGAATCGTTATGGGATCTTTCGTATTCGCGTGTGACAAAAAAGTTTGGCCCAAAAAAGAAAAAAAAAAAAAAACTTTCCATATGTGGACTATCCCAGTGTCACTTGTAAGCCGGGACGCGAAATCGAATCGAACGAAATAGCTCAGGGAAACCTTTCGCTCCAACATATCAAAATCTTTTTGTCACTCTCGCCTGCTCTCATCGCTACCAATCTTCGTCTTTTTTCTTCTCTCTCTTTGTTCTCTTTACAGTCTTACGTATCCTCTTATTCACTTTCTTATTTCTCAGCGTATAGTTACGAGAGCTTCGTTTCGTAAGAAAAAGACGACGCATAACTCACCGTACTTTTGCGCGAGAGAAATAGTGACTCCGGCTTTCTTACGCAGCGAACAGTGGATTTCAGGAAAAGGACACTTGAACCCACTTGCCGAACACACTGTCGAAATGAAATTCTTCTCGTTTCTTATCCTCAGACCGCCGCGAATCACACGTTTTATCTCGTGATCCCTTTTTCATCTCTCTTTCTCTCCTCCTCTTTTTTTTTCATCTTCTATTCTCTATACGAATGCTGACCACACATTTCAACAACATCCAGCTGACAATTTCTGCTAACGTTGTGACCCTCGCCATTCCATTCTCGCGCACCGGTCTTGCATCATTTTTATTCTTCCTCGATTACCCTCGTTGTCGACCTATGAATTTATTCCTGAGCTATTGCCGTTGAGGTTTCTCATCTCGCTCTGCCTCCATCGGCTCTTCTGATATAACCGATATGCCGATTTCATTTTGCGCCTTGCAATTCGCACATACACTTCGTCATGTCAATACACAAGTTGAGTATAAGCTACCGAAATGAAAGAGAAAAAAGGAAAGAGAGAAGGGAAAAGAGTGAAGAAAGCAAAAGCGAAAAGTGAATACGAGTAAATGTGATTCGTAGGACGGTTGAGTACGGCCACAGTCGGCAAGAGGTCTTGCATTACCATTTTGGCATGTAGCCAGACCCGAAAGTCCGAACTACCGAATCTCTGATGCTAGATAAGTTTTGCTCTGCTCTTCCCATCGCTCAACGGCTTCTTACTCCTTATTCTTCGTCGCTTCCCACTCTCTTCATCCTTTTAGCTACACGTCACAAAATCTCAGGCATTCTTTTTCTTCCTCTTTCTCTTGTCCTTTGAAGCAATCGGTTTAGTAGGTGGATTTGGAAGGAGCGCCATACCGTAGATAAACGCTGTTGGTCTCACCCAAGAAAAGCTTTGCTTCTCTGTCCCTCCCATACCCATACATTTAGCAGCCGACTCTTCCGGTTTACAGGACGAATATTCTTATCGAAATATCTCTTTCTCAACTTCATCCATGTCAGCTCTCTTATATACAATCTTCTCGCTCATTCTTATCTAACTCCCCGGAAGATCGAGTCGCTGATTGGGTAGGAAACGAGCTGACCGCATCATTGTTAATCCAGCGAAGCATCTCCGTAACGTCGATTACAAGATGACTCTATGTAAAAAAAAAGAGAGAGAGAGACCAGGTGATCAAAGTGATGAATCATCGTTCGAGTTCTATCGAGCATCCATCGATTAATGTGCACTGATCGGAACCTGGAAGTGGCCAATCCTTTCCTGGCAATCTGTCACTTTCTCCACGCTTCGCCAATAAACCAGGCGCCAACTTTCAAGCTGATGATGATTGTGGTTTGTTTTTAACACGAGGCTGTTACGATCAACAACTCATTGGAATATTATTCGAAGCTCGTTAAGCCGACGTAATCGAGAATGAGCGAGGAAGAGGCAGATACAGGCGGAAGTAAAACAAGCGTTTCAAGTGGATAATAAATGGTACGTGAAGAGTTTTGAACGGCGTTGATGCCATGACCGTTCGTGTCCACGTAATTCACCAAGTGTCGCCACTTGGTTATAATACATGGCAGCCCGTCATAAAGAGCCCGTCACGCGCATCTCGTTACCAATTCTACGCCTCTGGCTCATTATTCGATGATCGTTCAGCCACGCATGCAAACGAGGTGTTGAGCTCTCGACAAGCCTCCACATGCAATGAGCCACGGAGAGAGAGCGAGAGAGATGCAGAGAGTGAGAGAAATCGAGGAGGAAGAGTGGCCCGTTGTTGCTGGTAGATTCGCTGCTGCTCTCGCTCTTTCTCTCTCGACAACACTCGGACTATACGCGCCAACACGCATACAGCGAACCCTTCGAGCTGTAGCTACTTCAAACTACCTCCCTTCCTGCTTTTGCTTACTCGATATACCCTGTAACCGATGATTAACGACAGTCGCAAAAGAGTGGGAGCGTCGGATAGATCGGATGGAGGGAGAGAGAGAGAGAGAAGAGGAGAGAAAGAGTCCTCCAATGGGTGGACGGTCGACAGACACAAACCCGCTCATAAATAAGGATGATGAGGGTTTTCTCCTCGTGGTGCCCCAGACTAGACGATTTTGTTGCTCAGCCACACAGTTTCAGCGAGTAGATATACGGAAAAGTGACTTTATAACGGACCACCGAAGCTGATGTTAGCCCGGAACGAACTAGAATGACTCTCAAAATATGAACAACCACCAAGCGATCCTGGTCAGTTTTTAAAGCTTCACTCGAACAAGCTCTGTATGACCCAGCTAGAATTTTGCTGACGCAAGGATTGAGGTTAACCGTTCGGGTCACCGTTTTCGAATTAATCTAGGATCAGGATACAGGACCATGGCTAGTTTGATGATTGATCTTTCTGGAATCCTTACAGGGTTCTAACCTCCTAATGTTTTTGCCTGATTCATCATCCGGACCTTTGTCGTCCAAGCAAAGCCTCATCAACGAAACGGAACCTGAAGTCGAATTACACGGTCATTCTAATTAAAAATGAAGCAAACTCAAATTTCCTAATCTTGATAAGAACAGATAGGGCGATAAGAAGCTCCCAAGAGCTTACTCGATAGTTTGTCTTTGTAAGTTGTCAACACACAGATACACCTATATCAAGAAACTGTCACGAAATTTCGTTGGGATAGGATGAGAAAGGAGAGAGAATGGGAGATAACAAGATGACGGTTTCTATAAGCGTGCGTATACTATAGGAATATAGGCAAAATGCCGTAACGTTCCCTACCCTAGTTTCAGCTCTTTGTTACATCCAAGAGATTAACGAGGTCGTACACCTTCCAAGAAATGCTTGTTTGTCACATCCTCTGGACCGGTGCTCACATATCAAACCTCCACCGTAACCTCCAGCGTTTTCTCAAGCCCCTTAATTATCCAGGACACGTTGTTGTTGACATGCATTTACGTTACTGACGATCTTCCCCAGGCTTGTCCTCATCAGCATTAGGATAACATCTGGGTTGTGGCTACCACCTCCTGACGGCCCATCCTATTTTCGAGACTCGCAGTGGACACAGGCAAAGGATACACGCTCGCTCTACTAAGACAGCTTTCGTTTATGATACTGCCACTTGCTCGTTCGGCCTTCGTCATCGAATATCCCATGTGGATCCTCAAGATTATGCCACGCGATTCTCCTAGTCCGGCTTCTCATCTGCCGTATATGTTCCACGTGTTTGTTAACGAAACAAGGACTAGGGATCAGCCCTCAAGTTCAGGAAAGATTTTAAGTGGGTTTGAAAACAATCTTAGCAGATTAGTTGATCTTCCAATCCAGCTGGGGCTTATACCATCCGGATCAGGCATGCTGGATGGGAAATTTAGTATGAAAAATCTCCTTTTCGAATTGGACCATTAAGGGGGGAAACCAGTTTAGGAGGCCGAAATTTTGTTTGTTTTTCGTGAATTTTTTACATATGGAATAAATAAACAGAATTTTTTTTTAATTTGAGAATATTTTATTCATGGTTTGAAATAGACTTGAGAATTTTTTGAAGCGATTTCCGCCGGAAACAGTGTCGCTAGATCATGGACGATTACCATCGGAGTATTTTGCTGGTGGGCATTCCTGTGGTTTCAATTTTCATCTGTAATCATCACAATTTTTTTTTTTTCGTTAACAACATATTTCCTAAGAATATGAACCTGATTGTGTAAAAAAAAATTGAAAATTGCATTTTTTTGAGGTGTTTGAAGACAATGTTATGTTTTTATACCATATTTTTTCACCTTTTTCGCATAAAAAAACATATTTTTAATAATCATATAATTCCAGAATTAGGTTCATATTCTTAGGAAATATGTTGTTAACGAAAAAAAAAAATTGTGATGATTACAGATGAAAATTAAAACCACAGGAATGCCCACCAGCAAAATACTCCGATGGTAATCGTCCATGATCTAGTGACACTGTTTCCGGCGGAAATCGCTTCAAAAAATTCTCAAGTCTATTTCAAACCATGAATAAAATATTCTCAAATTAAAAAAAAATTCTGTTTATTTATTCCATATGTAAAAAATTCACGAAAAACAAACAAAATTTCGGCCTCCTAAACTGGTTTCCCCCCTTAAAGCTGATTGAAATTGATAGAGTCCACAAAGTGCCAGCTTCAAAAACATGTGGGCTTCGTATGACCTTTCAAATGACCTTCATCTTAATAGCAGCCCAAAATCTATATGTCGACTAGGTGTTGACCAACGGCTTTCCGAAGGTCGACTCCCATATCAGATCTATTCTTTGCCACTTTGATTTGGGACCCAGTCCGAAATGCGATCAGCCCTATGTCGCCTCTGACCGGACGAAAAAGACTGGCCTATAAGTGCGCGAAGAGAAAAATGGTTAAGGGTTGAGCGAGGCCATGGGGTTGTCTGAAAAATGACTGGATCATGTAAATCCGGAGAAAGCCGTTGTTACCTACCAGCTTCGATATGTTTCTTCGTTTTTCCCATATTGCTCGTTTCCATTCTGGCATCAGCGATTCCAGCCAAAACAACGCGTTCTAGATGTTTTTTTTTCTCCTTCCTTTTTTTCTGTTTTTTTAAAACGGAATGAAGCCTGCGGTGGGAATACCAGGCTTGACTGGCTCCACGAAGCCCTCGACTCCTACTGCCCAACCGAAACTGACGGGGCAACCGGGCATACATGCAATTTCACGAAACAACGAAGTAGCTAACCCCTTCCAACTATGCTTCAATAAGCCCGGTAGAAAACATTCAACTCTCGAGGATTTATGGATATTATCATCGTCCGACCCACTGTAACCACGTGACCATCATATAACGGATATGTAGAAAAGGGAAATGAGAATTCTTCGCTCCCTTAGGGCTTCTACCATTTCGCATATCCTTCGTTACATGAGAACTCTCCAACCGGATATTGATTATCGATATACCAACGGAAATAAACGTTCTCGATTAGACATTCGTTCTCATTCGGCATTTAATTCGATCATCGGCAGGAAAACTCCAAATAAGTACGTTCACTAATTTTTCTTCATTACTTCGAAGAGCCATCAAAATACAACTCTCTGTAATGAATCGTACGAGAAGAATAGTCCTGAAAACAGAAGTTGCCTTCTGATTCAACTAAATTTTTAACAGATCTTGGTTTTAATAATCCATCAAAATTCTGCATCTAAGAACTTGGTCAATCATGGCTGCTGGACTTGCAAGTGATACAATCGACGCAATTATTCGATGTCGTGAAATTTGAATATTTCGAAATGAAGAAATTCTTTGGAATTGATAGAATCAAAAAACGCCAAAATGCCAATAAAATGATACTGTCCATCCGGTTGATTCTCTCATTGGTTAGATTCAGAAACGATCCTTCGACCAGCCTGGAAAAACCATTTTGATGGAGGGCCAGAGAATTTTCTTCGGCGTACATACACACGTTTGGATTTTTTCTGCTCACAGTCCCCTGCTTTCCTTTTTCCGGCATTAAAAATATCCGCTGGTAGATCTGTACAAGATTTTGATTTTTTTTACCTTATTTTATCGTTTTGGGAACGTGCTAGGAGTGTCCTGAGGGACATTCGTTTCTGGAATATCTTTGGACCAAAGCGTCAAAAGGTCCTGAATAAAAAGATTGTCTCTCTCTCTCTCTCTTTCTCCTTGCGTGGGTTCCATTAGTTTAAGGTATTACTATAGACGTGGTAGTCCGCTTTTGTCGGTATTTCTCTGGAGGTCCAAGCCAAACTGACAATCGATTTCTTCACCGATTTCACAGAATTTTTTCGAAAGGGTTTCTGACAGGGTTGAGCAAAGTTCTTGACCGCTATGGAAATTCAAAGGCGCAGGCATCTTACGCACATTCATATTTCCAGGCAATCCCCGAAGTGATTTCGGGATCAAGGCACAAGTCGAAAATCTTAAGATGTTTTTTACACGCAACGAAAGATCCTGGAAAAATGTGTTTACGTGCGAAGCACAGCCAACAATTTCCTCCTTCCTTTATCGCCTCGTATATCGTCCAACTTTCGATCAAGGCCCTTCCTCTTTTCTATCCTTTCAACAAGTACAGTTTTTTACCGCTATTGATCTTGAAATTCTTGCTAAAATCTTCGAAATTTTTTACCCGTTTTCGTGACGTTGATCTTCAATCTTTTTCAATTTTTTTTTTTTTCATTCTCCTGACTAAAAAAAAAGAATTGAATGACGAAAAAATTATTCAAACTCCCATATTTACAGCGTTTGAGAATAATTCCTTGACCTTTTGAATAAAATTCGTATAAATCGAGTGGAAAACACGATAAATCGATGATCCTCTAATGTTATTGATAAATCGGTTATCGGATCTAATAGAGAAAACAAATAACAAATAAATACCTTAGTTGAGGTTAGCATAATGACAGGAAAAAAACGTGCACTGAATTCCCAGTAATTTGAGGGTGAAAATCTCGTTCAGAGGCTAACGTACTGTCGAATAGTCGTCTAACGGTCTCAAAGAGTAATTGGATCATCGAAGCTTAGGCCAATTAGTGGACTAGCCCTATCGGAGTGTAGAAAACTTGCCTCGCACCGGTCAACTGACCAAAGAGATTATCTTCAACTTTCTCGTTGATGGGATTCAAGGCTTTGACAGGAGCTTACGTAGACAACAAAATGTCAAATGATACTGCAGCGAAGAATGAAAAAATTGTGGCAGAAAATATTGGATGCTTACGTAAGATCGTGCCTGAAATTGAATTCCAATGATTATTATCGCTCGTAAAAAGTGAACCAAGAATGATGGAATGACACAAAAAATAATAAAAATCAATAAATGAATAGGGAAAATATCGAATTGATTCATTTTTAAACAAATCGAAGGTACCAAAATATCTTTTAACTTGGAGAAATGTCAGTAATCAAATGACAACTTAATTAATAAATAAATGAAAAAATTATTGAATATAAAAAAAAAGTAATTCTCGATATCAGTGCTCGTTCAGACTTTCATAAAATTTGAAACACGTTCAATTGAATTTTCATTCCTTTTTAGCTGAATTCTTAATAACGTTGGAACGTTGAGTTTTTTAAAATCGAGTTTTTGCTTACGTTGATTTAACAAGGTTTCTTGTTTCTAACGACATTACGAAAGCGAGGGTACTCCTGTCTCGGTATTCCTTGATTAAACGTAATAAATAATCAGGTGCACCGGAACAATTGCGTACAATTAGAGCTATTTAACTTTTGCGTCGGGTGTTTCGAGTCGTAGCTCTCGAGTCTCGAAGCTTCCAAAGTTGTCCGACCTACAATCCACCGTTTCCACTGCTCCCATTTTCACGTTGCGTGTGTCGAGTCACTATTTTTTATGATTTTCGTTGCCTTTCTGGTTTTATTTTCACAGTGACCTTTTCATGCAACCAGAACATCGAGGCAGAGTAATTTTCTTTACTAATTTTGTAACTCTGTCCTGAAGGACTTTTTAGTGACTGAGAAGCACAAATTTTTTTGTTCAATCAGCAAAATAATCAACTGTCAATCTCGATCATTTAGAGGATAATTCTTCGAGAAAATAAGTTCGAAAAAAATACGTTTTTTTATGAATAAAGTTAGGGAAATTTTATTCTCAAAACATCGAATATGGAGAAAAAAAAGTTTTTTTTTTTTTTTTGTTAAATTGTGTTTTCTCGATCAGCATTACAGATCAAGTTGGTGCATTTTTTTTTCCAGTTAACTTTTGATCTTTTTATTCGAACGAAGAACAAGAGCTCTCTTAAGGTTATAACTGAAGATACGACTTTACGATACTCGCCGTTTTATTTATTCATTAAAAAAAAAAAAGTTTTATCGGTTTTATTAATTAGCAAATTGTTCGAAGTGCCATGATCGATATCAAAACCACTTTTTCAGAATTGAAATGATTTTTTTTCAACCGTAATTTGCAGTGACAGGTAATTTGAGTGTATTTACTTTCTCAGCTGTTCGCGTCCGGCTTCTTTTCAGGTATATCCCCAGAGAGAGAGAAAGAGCGAGAGAGAGAGTGCAAGATAAAAGGAAAGGGGAAAATGTGACAGGGTGTGACAAGAAAATTGCTTTTAAACTGCAATCGCGCCCGTTTCACACAGCTACCTGTTGGAAGCTGCAAGAGAGATAGAGAGAGATTCAAGAATCTTCTGACTCTCTTACTTTTCCCTCACTTTCGACTGCTTTCTTCCTTTTCTCATGTACCTCGTGCACACACGTTTTTTTTTTTTTTTATTTCCCTTACAGTTTTTCTCCACTTTTCGTTCATCTCTTTCTATTTGCCTGTATTTTCGTCAGAGCCTCAGGGAAACATATCCGAAGCTCAACACTCTTACTTCGTCTCTTGCTCACCTCTCGACTCTCTGCACCTTCACCTTGCTACTCCCTTTTCGCGGTCTTTCTCATGAGGGACAGTAATTTTTCTTCACTAACGTTTCTCTCTCTCTCTCTCTCTCTCTCTCTCTCTCTTCCTCCATACTCCCCTTTACTACTTTTCTTACAAACAAGTGTGTTTTTCTTCTCTCGTTCATCTACCAACTTGTTTTACAGCATCCCCTCGATCTTCTCTCACGAGAGACCTTTTCTCGCAAACTGTTTCCCAGAAACACTCTCTCTCTCTCTCTTTTTTGCTCTTCCTCATTCGCTTTTTCCTTAGTCCACTGTAAATACCTTTCTAATTATCCTCGTTAATATTATTTTTACTTCCTAATTACATGGGAGTTTCACGAATTTTTTTAGGCCCATAGATTTTGTCTACCCGTGTATTTTCAGCGTCGTTTCGCAGTCAGAGATTAACGAGAAATACAGCATTTTTCGCCTGGACCAATTTGAAGATTTTGAGAAATCTACGAATCACAAAAAAAAACCTTTTTTCATTGATTTCATCATTTTTCTTGTCCTTTTTTTTATACGCAGAAGATTCGATTTGGTAATGATTCTTCATCGGTGTTGGTGACTTTGATTTTGTTTCGTTGCTCTTTATCTTTTTAATTCTTTTTTTTTTCACGATTATTCAAAATTTCTTTGATCAAAAAACTTATCTTCGAATCGTTTCACTCTCTTGAAATAAATATTAGATCAATCGTCCTTTTTCTTTTAATAAAAAAAAAAATAAATAAAATTTTTTTTTATTAATTAAAAAAAAAAAAAAATTTTAATTTAATTTCATCCAATCAATATTTGATCGTGGCCGAGTTCTACCAATTTTCAATCTTTTTTTTTTTTATTCAGGAGTTTGAGAACAATGAGTAGCGGATAGAAAATTGTAACGAAATGTACGCAGCGTGAAATAAAATGTTTTATACTCGCTTGCCGGAAACTTTTCATTTCGAGCAATGTAAGAAGGAGCAGAGACAGAATTCGAAGACAATTATTATTAATAACGAATCGATGAAAACGTTCGAGAGTCGTCCGAGTTCCTATAGAATTATTATAAAAAATAAAATATCGATCAAGCAATCTCGTTTCACTGGATTCATTCAAAGATTCTATGAATGGATGCTGCAAAGGAAAAAAGAGAACTTAAGAATTTGCTTGCTTCGGAGAACCATGTAATTCGGTCGATTGTTCGATCAACGAGCTTTCTGTCTCCGCAACCGCTTTTCTACTCCAAGACTGATGGAGACGTTTATATACCCGACGAAAGGGCTGCGCTCAGATTTTGGCAGCGGAATCGTCCCTCTCGCTAACCTCTGCTCTAGCTGCATTCTTATACACTCTTATACATATATATATATTCTCTTCAGCTTGACATCAAACTTATACCTGTCTGTATGAGGAGCCTCGAGAGTGGGAAAATTCAGACAGATAGATGCATTCGCGCTGTATAGCTTCTCCTGAAAATGCTTAAAAGCCGTTGTTGCCAAGTTTTAAGGTATAACGCGGTTAGGATATTGTCAGGGTTGTTGGGGGCTGCTTCCCTCCTCGTTTCTCTCCCCCTCTCCCTCTCTCTCTCTCTCTCTCTCTCTCTGTCTCAATTTTACGCGAACGAAAATCACCCTTGCACTTCTTGGTAACTTTCCAGCAAACTATCCGCACTTTCAGCCCCTCACTCACGCGCCTCCTCCCCCTCCTCTCTCTCTCTCTCTCTCTCTCTCTCTCTCTCTCTCTCTCTCTCTCTTTCATGTTTCGCAAGTCTTAGATGCTCTCTTCCTGCACATATACTAAACGTGTTATACCACACTCAGCCCCCCTTTTCTGCAAATTTTCGTGTATAGTAATTTTCAGCTTTGTTGTACTTTAGCCGGGTTCACCCCTTTTGCCAACCCTCTTATCTTTTATCTCAACCCTTGTACCCGAGCATCAACCACGAAACCCCTGCTCACTTGACTCGTGATTAATATATTACACCTTCTTTCTTCACGCGTTCATTAAGGAGTTTCGGTACAAAAGGCAAAATTTTAAAAAATTAATCAAATTTGGTGACAATGTTCTTCAACATCAAATACTGAAAGACAATTTTTTTCTAAATTTTCTTCTACTTAGTTATCGAGTAATTATGCATTAAAGCAGATTTCTTATGCCCAAAGTGTATACCTGTATATATGGAAACGCTATGCTTATACACGTGAACTTTAGTCTTCAATTACTCGATAACTGTGTAGAAGAAAAATCTGAAAAAATTTGTATCGTCAAATTTGGCACTAAAGAATATGTTGACCAAATTTTATAAAATTCTTAACTTTTTGACAATTTTTTGTGTTTTCAACATGGTTTAGCATGGCAACGTTGTATCGCCTGTAGCGAAACTCCTTAAGGAGGGTGGCTACGTACGACAATATGATAAGAATTTAATAAAATTTAGTGATAACATTCTTCAGCATCAAATGCAATGACACAAATTGTTTTCAAATTTTTCGTCTACATAGTTGTCGAATAATTGGAGTTTACAATATGCAAAATATATACATATATATATCAGAATCCTATGCTTACGGATGTAAACTCTAGTGTTTAATTACTCGAAAACTATGTAGAAGAAAAATCTTAAAAAATTTCTATATTCATATTTAATCCAGAAGAATATGTTCACTAAATTTTATTAAATTCTAATCATTTCGAATTTTTCTATGCTTTTAACATGGCAACATTGTTGTGTGTAGCCAACCTCCTTAAGAATAACGGTTTTAAGAAGTTGACGGTAAATCGAAAGTGTTTGACAGAATTAGAAAGGATTAAAAAAATTAAAAAATCATTCGTTCTTATCGAATTGTGCTGATTACGGATTTATTACAGTTTTTCGATCGATTATAATTTTTATTTTTATTATCAATTCGAGTTCGATACTTAAAATTCGTCATTTTCGTTTAATAATTGAATAATAAGAATTTTAAGTTTTTTGAAAATTAATTTTTCAAAAATGATTCAATACATAAGAAATTTTCAAAATCTTATTTCTTGCTATTTTTTGAATTTCATTGGCACGAAGATGGACGTGTTTTTCGGAATGAGACAAAAATAATCGAAAGCCCTCAAAATATTTTTGATTGTTGTTCCACTCGTTGAAAATATTTACGAAAAAAGTTATTTCTTCATATTCGTCAAATTTAATATGCATCAATGGCCCTTTCTGCTCGAATAGCTCTCGAGAAAGAAGCCTCTTTTTATTTCTCAAAGATAAAATGAAAAGCATGCAGACACTGACGAGAATTTTTTTTTTTTTTTTTTCTGCACAAAGGTCCAACGATTTATTATTACCATTATAGTTATTATGTTTTATTTTATTTATTTTTTTCTTTATTTTCTTTTTCAAATCCCAACATTAAAGAAGAATAAGGACGAGAAACGAATAAACTCGGCTGTGCTTCTTTCTTGTTGCGATATCTCGGAGGCAAGGACCTCCCTCGAGGACAAATGATGTGAACGGACTCATTCATTTTTACCAGAACGAAATTTTCCTGATGCTTCTTCGTTGCTTTTCTTCCCTCTTTTATTAATATTATTATTA